>JAZDUH010000326.1:1442500-2032500 GCA_036419115.1 Scarus forsteni | reverse complement strand
TGATGGTGTGTGCTCTTGTGTGGACAGCATTGACAAAAAAGCTGAAAAATGTACATTTTATTACTAAATGAGGGCCTTTTTTACCCAATTTAGGGATGTCAAAAATTTATAAATCTTATAAAGACTTAAACAAAAGGATGAATTTATTAAACAAAGGTTCAGTTGTTGTTCTGAGTTAAAAGAAAAAAAAGGGAACTATATCAAGTATACATAATATGTATAATTTGTTTTTTCATGTATACATCATTGTATTCCCAAAAAAGATTAATACAAAAAAACAAAACACAAAGGTTCAAATAAATCCTTGTGAAATTCAACAAGTGGGCTATTACACAATTGCACATTTGTGGAATGTTCACCCAAATGAAAAACTACAGCAAGTTTTAAAATGGATATTTTTCACTGATATGAAATTTGTGTGCCTTGTGATTTTGCTTTCATTGTAAATAAAGTGAGGTTAGAGAAAAAACTGCCATAGACTGTGTTTAGGATGGGATGGATATGTAGTTGGCTGATAACACTTTTTTGTCATCAATAGTGATGTAATAAGATCATCTAAGCCCAGAGCTTAGAGATTTTCAGAACATTTTGAAAACTACTGAGAATCTGAAAACAGAGAATTTCACAGATTTTGATGTGGTTATTACAGTCTGAAGATTGGTGGTTATTGGTTAAATTAGTTATAGGGCATTAAAAGAGGTCATATTTGCCCTAACTTCATTTTAAATAAACAAACCAATATAGAACAGATCTATTGGACCACTCCTTGTAAAAACTGGAAAACATAAATATTTTCTTTCAATATAATCTTTCAAATACTTGTTGGAAACTGAAAATCTTAATGAGGATGGACAACCATTTTGAACAGAAATGATACATTTCAACTATATTCACCTTTTTCTACTCAAAGTTGAGCTGACTCTTTGAGAGGTCAGAAATTGTTAAGCATAACAGTCAACCTCTAAAACTTTTTTTTTTGCTCAGAAATGCAAGTAAACAACTACAATGTAACACCTTAACCAAGAAATGGAAACGTTCTTTACTGTTTTCTCAGAGTTTTTTGGAAAACAGTAAGTTTGAAAACTTGTGGATAGCAATCAGAATCATATTTTAGCATTATAAAACACAATTTCAGTTAAAGAGCTTCTAGGCTATGGTGTATTAACCATTACAGAATTCAAATTAAAAACCAATGGTTTTCATGAGTATCAGTGCTGTTAATTTAGGGCAGCTGTGGCATAAATCTTTCAGTCTAATTGTTTGTTAAGCACTGATGAAGATACTCGCCCCTAGGTGGAACAGCTTTGTAAGCATAACATGTAGGTGCAGCTGAAGTGCACGTTGCTCACCTGTGCATGGAGAAGTGCCAGAAGAAGAAAAGTGTGTCAAACAGCAGGAAACACGCAGACACTTCCACGAAGAGCTGCCAGCAGGACGGAGCCAGCTCCGGCATTGTGGGGCTCCTGAGGGTCTGAAACACGGCAGTGGAAGGGAGGACGGCGATCACGTATCTGTACAGCACCCTCCAGAAGCAGTCCAGCCACTGACGCAGCGAAGGTGGAGGACCCGAGCCCGCAGCGATCCTCCACGAGCGGACCCGCGCGCTGACGCCGCACAGAGCGTCCAGCGCGAAGAAAGGTGCGCACAGGAGCACATGGACGAGGAAGGCGGTGGATGCAGGAAGGAAAAGAGAAAGCAGAATCTCCTCATGAGCTGATCTCACATTGTCCCATGTCCTCTGCAGAAAAGGCTCTGCAGCCTCTCTGTGCCCCAGGAGGAGGTCGTTCATCCCCGCGGACTCTCCTCCTCAGACCCCCAACATCACCAAATCCTCCAGAGAAACTAACATGCAGCAGTTACTCCCTTTTAAGGTCCCCACTGCACTGACAGCACGTGTTTTTGCTGCAAATGTCTCCAGGAGGAGCTATGAAATCTACATAACTCTAAAGAAAAGGCTAACTTTGTTTCTGTCTTCCTGTGTGCTCCCACACTTCTTCCAGGAATCGAGTCAGACTCCTTCAGTCCTCCCCTCAGTCCTTCAGGAGGAGGAGCAGTCATCCACAATGGAGTTGCATCACAACATGAAAACTTGTCTCCTGTTGTCTGACATCATCTATGACTAACCACACAACACCAACACACTGCTCGATGGTGGAAATGCAGGGATTTTTACTTTATTATTACTTTACCGTTTTGACTCGTTATGAATCACTCATGAGTGATTAGATTACACAGCTCAGTGCATATGCTCACTTCGATAAAGGTCATATTTCTCGGGTATTTTCCAAGAACATAGACATGACAGAACAGGATGAGAACTCGATCCGGTAAAGGCACAGCCTGGCTCTTTAAATCTTACATGGAATCTGACAAAGCCTATGTCTTTGTGCTGTGGCCAATATGACTTATAAGAGTGGGTAATAATGGCAGAAAAAGCCAACACCCTTACACCTTACAACACCCACAGTTTACACATTTTAAATAAAGTATGTGCAAATAATAACATAAAAAATAAAATTGCTGCAGATAAGTGATTTATCCCCTAAGCTCACTCTGTCAGGACTGAAATATGCTCCTCTATGGTGGACAGAGTTGCCAGTGAGTTGTTTTATGAGAAGCGAGAGTACAGAAAATTAAAGGTGAAAGTCACACAGCCACACAATGAGCTTCAACTGCTATAAAGTCCTGCTGCAGGAGTGATTTGAAAATGCCACGGATCCCTCCAGGGGATTATTATTCTGCTGTGCTGGGTGCACAGTTTATCAAAATGTATGGGCCCATTTATCTCAGATAGTGTGGGGCTTGGTGCCCACTTTGTTTAGTTCTTCAGCCTTAAAGGTATTGCTGCACAGTCTGACTCGTCTGGAACATTTGGTCTTTCCTTCCTGTTAATGCAACAATTCTCAACCTTTTTTCAGTTCAGGCCCTTTTGAGAAAAACACAGAAGCTAAAGCCACCTCAGTCAAAATGTACCAATAAATGAAGAACATGTCATGACGCAAACTTTAACACCCAAATGACAAATCTGAATTCATCACAGCTAATTTTATCAATCAATCAATCTTTATTTGTATAGCACCAAATTCATACTAAGTGTTATCTCAAGGCAGTTTACTCTAGAGCAGACTGAAGACAAGCTCTTCATTTTATGGATACACATGTATGCATAAATACATATATAAAATACACATATACATATATATATACAAAAATACCCAACAATATCCAACACCCAACATGAATCCAGCAACCAACCAGGAATCCCTCCATCATGGCTGCAAGAAAAAACCTTCTGTTAAGCAGCAGGAAATCTTGAATGTGGATCCCAGTCCTATGATGAACAGCAAATCCAAATGCTGCTTTTTTATGAGGAAATCTGAAATGACCAGGAAACTGAGAAGAGTAAAAATTTTGGAGTCAAAATTTCAGCTAGTGCTGAGTTGATTTTCCTCTGGGTGGAGTCAAATCCCTCATAGATCTAGTGTCAAATCAAGCATCAAAATAGGTTTCAGTAAGCAAAATCCAAAGTTGTCACTTTGGGAACCTTATGTCACAACGTTCTACTAATAAACAGTTATTAATAAAACAATTGCACATGGAAAAAAACTAAACTAAAATAACTGAAATTTGATCAAAAAATAAAAAACTAGACTAAAATGTTTGACAGAGACTTAATCCAATCAGACCTCATTTCATCATGTAGAAAGTACAGAGAAGAGTTAGGAAAATATCCAATCACAGCTACTTTGGTTGTGTGAAAAGGTTGGATGAGTTCAGAGAGACATCCAATCACAGCTGCCTTAGCTTCATGGCAGTGCGATAAGTTGTGGAGTGAGCCAATCAGAGCTGCTCTCTTTATGAATTGATATATTCATGTAGAGCAGGTTCACTGTTTGTTGTCAGTTCTGATATTTTAATGGAAATTCTCTGCAAGGTAGACTAAATAAAGGAGACTGCAGTTCACACATTCTATTTTGTTAACTTATAAATTCAAACTTTACCATCATTCAGTAAAGGGTTATTAGATGTTTCATCTTATCTAAGAGTAAAACAAGACTTCAGAAATGTAAAAAAACATTTTAAAAAAAGCTTTACACTTTACTAGACTAAAATAACAGTATTTTAGATGGCCGGATTATGACTAAAACTGTTTAAAACAGTTTATCTGCTCCCTGAATTATCTATTGGAGAAAAACACAATCTTGAACAGATTTACTTACATCTAGAGAAACACAACAATAGTTAAAGCAGCTCAAAAGCTAAAATACTTCCTTTTGATACCAAATAAACTGAGAGTCTTATTTTACTTATGATATGATTATCTGGATATTCATCGCCTTAGGCAGCTGCCCTGTATTTTTCAAAATTTGCAATTTTACTGAAAAAAAAAGCAACAAACAATCAAACAAATAAATAAATAGATAGTGGCACAGCAGGTAGTGCGAGTACCTCACAGCAAGAAGGTTGCTTGTTCAGTCCTTGTGTCGGTCAGCGCCTTTCTGTAAAGAGTTTGCATGTTCTCCCTGTGCATGCATGGGCTTCCTCTAGGCACAGACCAAAAACACGCTCCTTTGCTTGATTAGTGATTAGGTATGACTGTGAGTGTGAATGGCTGTTTCTCTCTTTGTGGCCCTGTGATTGGCCTCCTGCACCCAGAATATAGATTATGATGGCAGCAGTTTGATTGGTCAAAGAAGGCTCTGGAAGAATCTGGTTTAGGGCCAAAGTGTCCACTGAAGAGAGCGAGGGATCAGTAAAAGTGAACTACATGAATGAGTGGAAGGCTGAATGATTACACAACTGTTTTCTGCTTGAACTTTCACTTTAAGCCTTATACAGGCGTGTGCAAAATTGTTGGTACCCTTCTGTTAAAGAAGGCAAAACTCACAATGGTCTCTGAAATAAAGTGAAGCTGACAAAAGTCATATTAAATAAAAATTTACTGAAAATTCACTGATGAAAATCGGACATTGCTTTTGAATTGTGGTGCATAAGAATCATGTTAAAAAATAAAAAAATGAAACTGGCCAGATCCAAAATGAAAATATTTGGAAATTATTTGTCCATAAGATTTTCATGAGTTAATTTTCAGTATTTTTTCTTCATATTTACTTTTGTCAGTTTCAAGTTATTTCAGTGACAGTGTGAGTTTTCTTTCTTAAACCGACGGATACAAACAATTTTGCACATGTCTGTATCTCCACATATGATCAAGTCAGAACTCAGTGATTCATAAATACAGCACCCACCATGCTCCAGTTCTTATTATTGCAACTTAAACTTCCATCTCCTCAATGTTCAGAATTTAATTTATAAATTACTTCACTTGACAGCCTCAGGCTGCTCCTCGGCTCATTGCACCTCAGAATTGGTTTCAAACTCAACTCAGCTATTCAAATAAACTTTGTTTTAATTGTGCACAGATATTCCCAGAAACAATAACATGGAGAGATTATGGTATAATTTAAAGAAAATCTATCAGAGAGATGGGAGTGAAGTTAACAGCTGCTTCTTATTCTCACACTGTAAATCTTTAGGCCCAAATAATCGTCCCTTGTGTTTGCCAAAAGACTGAATAGACTTGTTATGTAATAGTTCAAAGTCATTTGATTGCACAAGATGAATACTTAGGAAACAGAGACTTAAACTCTTGAGTGTCCTTGGGACTTTCTGCCACTTTTATAAAGGTTTTTCACTCCCACAATCAGCCAGTCTGTAATATTTTTACCCAGGACACAGACAAAGGAAGTGAGCCCAGAAAAGTTTGTTTTGCTTGAACAGAGTCCACTTTTGCTGAAGGAGTACTTAACAGTGGCGTGCACAGACTTTTTTAGGGTAGGGGTAAAAAGATAGTTCGCTCCACTGGGGGTCATTTTCAACTAGAAAAGCACCCGGAGAGTGCAGACCTTCCCCAAACTACAGTTTTGTCACCACCTGCTCTGATACGAAGGCTGAGTCTCCTAAAAATAACCTTCTTTACTTTGTTCTCAGAACTTTATGAGATTATTCTTGTAACTGTAACTGTAACTCTTCTTGTAACTGTACTTGTTGTAATAATCCATGTTGAACCTCAGCTCTGTCAAGACAGAGATAAGTAAAGGTTTAGATCCAGAAAAACTTGAGTTATTAGAATATTCTTGCTGCTATTATGTCAGATTGATGTATGAAAAGTGGTTTGATCACAAAAACAAAATAATAGATCAAGAAAAAGAAATGGAAAATCAAGAAAATGCATCCAAGTCACACACAGATCAATCATGAGCAAGCTTTTCCACATCTGAATGTGCTTCTGCCACGCCTTGGCCATCAGGAGAAGAAACTTACAACATGCAATAATATTTTTAAACATTCACTGCATCATTTCATCCACTTCTGTTCTTTACATTTGTAGGGAAAAAAGTGACCATTGTTTTTATGTTTCAGTACAAAATGAAAATCATTATTGGACTAATAGAGTCTGGGACATGCCAATGATCAAGAACAAAAGTGATCAATGGTATTACTGCTTTTTATGCCATTTCAGTGTAAAACAAAATAAACAAACAAAAAATCAAACAAACAAAAAAACTCAAACTCAGGCCCAGAAATGGGAAATCTTTAAAGACTGTCACAAACTTTTCATATATTAACATCATTTACATATTCAAACCTCAAATCTGTTCATCTGCTCCTGTGCTTTAAATCTCTGAATAAAACATATTCATATTTAAAAGTGGTACAGAAAATGCATGAATGATTTAATGTTCAATCCTTTGTATGCCAGTTTGCATACATTAAGTAATATTTCTATGCTCCCCAATAAATAGATAGATAGATAGATAGATAGATAGATAGATAGATAGATAGATAGATAGATAGATAGATAGATAGATGGATAGATGGATAGATAGATGAATACATAAATAAATAAAATACTAAGAGGGAAGTCTTGTTGTACGAACAGAGTCTGAGTCCCGGATATGACCAAAATCTACAACCAAAAATAATTGGTGCATATCAGACTGCGCTGGTGGCTCCAGTTGCAGGTTCCGGGCCAACTCCAGCTGTCACATGGCAATGTGACCTTGGGGAAGACTCTCAAACCCAAGTTGCTCCCACTGCTGTGTCAGTGTCTTGTTAATGGGCATGAAAGTGCCTGAATGCATTTTTTGATGCTGATGCATAACTAACATAGAAACTCCCACCATCAGTGAATGACTGTGAGAGTGAAGCTCCGATCTACAAAGACTGTAATCGGCCCAAAGTGGGAAGGTCCAATCGGCATCCATTAGAGCAGGAACGAGCTATGAGCAAGAAGTGACTGTTCCTACAGAGATCAGTATAAATGCTAAAAGCTTCAGTAGCAGCTTTATCACATTTCTTTATTAAATGAAAAACAAGATACAAGAAAGTTTGTCATTGTGTAACAGGTTGCACAATGAAATTAAAAAGTGGCTCCAACACAAACAAAAGCAAAACCATTTGCTGATGCATAAAGTCACTGGTGATGTGTATTTAGGTTGATATGGTTCTCCTGGGTAGCAGTCTGCCAGTCTGTGTTGAAACTAGGGCCCGATACATCAGATAGATAGATAGATAGATAGATAGATAATATTCAACATCGGCCAGAGTTTTGCCGATGTAACGCCGATGTATTCTTAATTTCTCAATAAACAGTAAACATTGCTCGGTGTCCAAGCTGCGTGCACAGAAAGATGATGCAGCGGAAGATAGTGCATGTTGTTGAAACGGCTCTCAGCTCTGTACTGATGCTGTGTATGGATGACTCGTCTACACTCGCACAGAGTTTCTTTTTTTAGCCTGAATGTTCAACATAGCGAGCAGCTTTCAGCAATGCACGATGTACCTGCTGCTGCTGGACACAGAGGGACCACGGGGCTAATCTGCTAGTTTGGCTACGGATCAGGCTCACGGACAGTCAGGGCACCGCCAAACAGTTTTCCTGACCGAGGCTTCATCCGCTTGTCCTCGACATGACAACTAAGCTAACTAGCTAGCGAGCTAGCGTAAGCATAGCTGTACGACTTCATCAACCGTATGCATTGGACTCACGCAGAGGAGGCTTCATCGTAGGTGGGAACTTTAATAAAGAAGTTTGTGAAATATGTGCAGTGTCCCACAAAATATTTTGATTTCCTCACACATTACCTCATGTGTACAATAAAAAGTGGTTCTACCTGAACTAAGACCGACTTCTGATTCACTAATGACGACTTTGAAAAAGAAAGGCAGCTGTTACGAGTTCTTTAATAATGTATATGTTTACATTTTTAAAAGGTAATTTGTTTTCAGTTTAACACACTCTTATTTTGTCCTTGAAAAGCTGCAGAGAAGAAAAATAAAAGATAGATATGAAAGGAATGTTACCTGAAGAGTTTTTGTTGCTTTCCTGTTTACAACTTTTTAAAAAGTTGATCTATCTTTACAATAATCTTCCTCTAATTTTCATCAATAAGAAGTACTATATAAAGAATGACTCTTTTTTAAAGGTGATACAATTAATTTCCCTGAAGTTCGATGCATTTTTGCATGTTTCTGTACTTTAAATTTCCTCTCTGGTGGAAAGTTAAACACATACTGAAGAAAAAAGTACTGTAAAACCAGAAAATGTTCTGCCTGTAATTCATATATTCATTGTTGTGTTTTGGGACCAACTTAAAAAAAATAAAAAATAATTTTACACACACACATATATATATATATATATATATATATATATATATATATATAACAGGCTGTTCTTCCTGAGGAGACTCAGGTCGTTTGGCGTCTGCAACAGGCTCCTGAAGACCTTCTACCAGTCTGTGGTGGCCAGCGCACTCTTCTTTGCAGTGGTGTGCTGGTGGGGTGGCATCAAGACTGGTGAGGTCAACAGGCTTAACAAGGTGGTGAAGAAGGCCCGTTCTGTTGTGGGCCTTCAACTGGACACTCTGGAGACCGTGGCAGAGAGGAGGATTATGGATAAAATCAGGGCAATCATGGACAACTCCTCTCACCCTCTCCACGACGAGCTGTGGGACATGGGCAGCTCGTTCAGCCAGCGCATCATCCCACCCAGAAGCAGAACTGAGCGCTTCAGGCGCTCCTTTGTGCCCACCGCCATCAGACTCTTAAACAGCAGCGGAGGCCACAGTACATCACTGCATCCCCGGCACTAATCAATGTTTATGACAATATGACAATATTACAATATTACACTGTTCTGCACTTTAATAATATTTAATATTAATATATATTGTACAACTGCATTGCTACTCTGTCAATGCACTGTCAATACTGTTGTTACTCTGTTGCACTGTAATTACTGTATATAACTCCGTTACCCTTTTTACCCTGAACACTGTCACTTTAATATTAATATCACTGTCACTTTAATATTAATATCACTGTCACTTTAATATTAATATCACGGTCACTTTAATATTTATATCACGGTCACTTTAATATTAATATCACTGTCACTTCCTTCTCTGCACTGCACTGCATAACAAGTTACCGAGTGACATTACTCGACATTGTAAATAGCTCAAACTGTTGCTGCTACTGGATGGCCATTGTTCTCATTTTTTGTTTTTGTTTATTATATGTCACCCTTGCTTTGTCCTAATATATGTGTAATTTTTCTTTGAACCCAATGCATGCTACTACCCTTGTTCTTGTTCCTTGCCCTGTACTGCTGCAATACCTGAATTTCCCCTCTGGGGATCAATAAAGGATTATCTTATCTTATCTTATCTTATATATATATATACATATATATATATACATACATATATATAGACCATTTCAGTCGGGCCCTAGTTAAAGCAGTCCTGTAGAGTTGCTGTAGTTTCATCTATCCACACATAAGCTGCGTTCACACAGATTGCAACTCGGTGATCAAAATCTGGTGCCCACTGAAGTTGGGCACGAGATTTGCGTCAGGTGTCCATAAATACCTCATTTAGGTCACTGCCATAATAATGAAAGGAAGCTTCAACGTATGTTTTGGTTTTAACTTTTAACTAAAAACACTAAAAGAGGTTTTAAAAAGGGATGTATGGATAGGGTCTAAAACACATTTCGCTGCATGGTCTAAGCTGGTCTAACAAACACACTGGTGAATTCCCTGGGCACTCTTGCTTCACCTCAGCACCAACATCATTGTTACACACACACAGGCCCCCTGACGCTTATCAGCTTGAAGATTGATTATCATGACTTTGTATTGTATTTGATTAAATATAGGTTGGCATGTATTTGGTAAAATTCTATTTTTTACAATTTACATTTTGGTTGGTAAGCACATAACCAAGTGGGTCACCATGTTGAATGTTTAGACTATGACAACAACAAGAGCTTTAATTAGTCAAATGTGGGCTTACCAGATGAAAAACTTTTTAAAAACACAATCACAGTCCAGAAAATCAAAGATGCAGTTTTGCTTCGAGGAATTATGTTGGTGGTGAGTGATGGGTTTAAAAAGAATCAAGCACAAAACATTGTAATGGCCTTTGCGACTTGAGATTTGATATGAAAAATAGGGCTACCTGTATATTCCTTATGGATATTAAAAGAGTGCAGCTGAGATGAGACTAGTCTTTAAAACACATGGAAAAACAACATGTTTGAACCAGTCTCAGACTTCAACATGAATCACTGCCAGAGACACATCATATAAACGTTTGACAGGGAACAGATGTTACGCCGTGCTACAGCAAATTTGTAATTGGATGACGAATATATATTCTCACTGTGGCATCATGTTACCCAACCAATAACAAGGAAATGCCAAAGGATAAGTGCCTAAACATGCCTTTAGACCACAGAAATAAAGAGTAAAATGGGTAATTTTTGGAAAACACAAGGTTTACACACTGACCCATCCATCTTGTTTTAACACTTCTTATCGTTCAACAGATATACATTGAGCGCTTCAGTCATCTTAGACACACAAAGAAGGATTAAGGATTAAGTTAGGTCTTGATTACAAGTTTGAGGTTCCCCTGATGAAGAAATGACCTGAATTGAAATTTAGATGTACCACTGCAGTCGATTTTTCTTAAGATTATTAACTCAGTCACACAGATGTGTGAGGGACCATCCTGCTGAATAATGTGATACATAACATCTGTTTCTTCTTAAGGACTTAGACATGTTGTTAGAGACATGTTTGGCAATACATAACTAAAAATCCCATTACAGGACACCCGACAACTTGGTTATATTAAACCAGGGGTGCATGGTCAACTAGTAGCCTGTGAGCCAATTCAGCCCTTCAGCCTACGTGTGGCAAGCCAGCGAGTGTTTTTGAAGTTGGGTTGTTTAAGGACTGAGGCAATGGTCAGTGAAGTGGCTAAAAGAGCTCATGGCAGTAACAAGCCCTTTAAAAAGGAACCACCTGAGACCAGCAATAAGGTACAGTGCTGTTGACGGGTACAGTTATTTTGCATAACTCTGTAAGTCTTACAAAAAACAAGCCACGAATCTACATTGTGTCTAGTGTTCAATTGAGCAAACATTTCAGGGGGCTTTCTTTTTCTGTCCTAAAGTCTCTGTGTTTGAAAAAACTTTAAGACACAGAAAATGGCTGCAGATAAAGTGGGGCTAATTTTCCCCTCCCTGCCAAATGCCAGCCAAGTTCCATCCAGTTACCAGTCAACTTCCAGCCATTGTCTAAGCAAGGTTCTTTTTGCAATTTTCTGTACATGGAGGCAATTTCCATGCTTAGAAAAATGTTTATTGATATATAAAACATAATTAGGGTGGACAGAATCAACCAAAAAAGTTGGGGAAATTTTAGACACAGGAAGACACAACAGCACAGGAATTAAAGGTGTAGTCAGTGATCTTCTAATCTTCTAATCAAATGCAGTATTTGTGAAATTCACCGTATTTCTCCTCTCCATCCACAAGATGTCACCACTGACAGCATGTTGAAAAAAAATCCGGTCTCAATATACGGCCTTGACTCAGAATTTCAGCCGGTAAATACTGTGGCTCGGACCGAGTTACCAAAACAAAGTAAACCCCCCCACATCCAGGGGGCGATTATACTCATGCGCAGATCAGACAGAAGGGGGAGGGGGAGTCGTAGTTTGCGTAGCGTGCGCAGTTAGCGTAAGAGAGAGATACAATAGTTGCGGTAGCAATGGCTGAAAACAGCCCGAAGAAAAAGGTCAGAGGAGTGAAAAGTGGAAAAGAAGGGCTATGACCAAAGGAGCAAAGAGCCGGATCAACATTGGTGTTGCTTTCCAACGGTGGAGGGAACTCCGCGAATTGAAAGACCCGAAAACGGACGCGGATGTCGCCGTCCGTCTGCTGGATAGGTAAGCTAAGCCACATTAGCTATGTGGTGCTTCACATAACAGTAGCAGCAGTCAGGCATTCATCTTATTGTATAATCTGCCAAAATGTACTGTTGTTGTGATGTTTTCAATATTGGCAGTCGAGTTGTCTGACCAGTCGGGGTTTCCTTAGCTACGTCAGCTACGCAGTTACTATGGCCGTTTCCATGACGATGCACGTCAATCAGCTTTCGGGAGGCGGGTCTAAATTTGAATATAAACAAACCCTCCGCTCCTTTTCTCCCACATCGCTGACTACACCTTTAATGCTGAACCAAAAATAAGTGATTTTGACCCAAGTGACGATGCTCTTTTACAGTGGACACATGGGGTCACCTATATGAACAGGGGTATACAGAAGAAGAAACTCTTCAGTACAAGATTCAGTGTGCTGAATCATTTCAGACAGGAGCACAGTCATTTACTGCTTCATAAAAAAGAGCCAAACACAGAAACGACGAGGAAGAAAATAACACCCTCTGCAGAGGTAAGTTTGACTACACTTACGAAATTAGTTTCAGTTTAAGTCTTTTGCCTAAAAACTATCTTTTAATTTCAGTTATAATTTAGCCTTCTACATTTTTTTTAAATTTTAGTTTAAGTTGATGAAATTACTCTACTGTAAATTAAGTCCATTAATATAAGTGCAATATTTAGGGCAGTTTTTATGGTTCCTTGAATTTCTGTAGTCATGTTTTGCACTTGGATAAAATGAAACATCTAATAACCCTTTATTGAATGCTAGGAAAGTTTAAATTTACAAATTAACAATCAAATTCAAAATCTGTGTGAAATGCAGTCACCTTTATTTAGGCTACCTGGCAGAGCATCTCAGTTACAATACCAGAACTGACAACAAACAGTGAACCTGCTCTACATGAATATATCAATTCATAAAGAGAGCAGCTCTGATTGGATCACTCTTAAAAAAAAGCAGGAAGCTTGTGATGATTGGATGTCCCTTTTAACTCATCCAACCTTTCCACACAACCAAAGTAGCTGTGATTGGATACAGAAAATGTTCAATTGTTACTCTAGTAGTGTCTTGGTATGTAAAGTGTCTGAAGCCTGCTAACTTCCAGCTACCTGCTGACACTTGCTCAGGTCATGTTTGCTCAACAGCATTTTCACCAGAAAGGGAAACTTTTTTCTTTTGTGTTTTCAAAAGCAATCCACGTTTACATGGAAACTCCAGAACGACTGAAAAGGCTGTAGCATTCATGCCAGTCCAGAAGATGGCGATGTAGGTCTGCAGAGAAACAGCGGTGTTACAACGCAAGAAAAAAAAAAAAAACTTTTCACAAACAAAATGGCGAGTGGACACACAAAGAGTTTTTTGTCTGGACAACAAATCCGTCTGGATAACTTTGTCTGAATAACAGACCGAGCACAGTAAGCAGTAGGGCTGGGACGATTCACTTTTCTCCGGACTCGATTTTTTTCCTATTTTTTAAGGTGCCATTTCGATTTTAATTAGGATTCTACAATATTGCTGATTTTTGCAGTCTTTCGTTAGCTTTTTTAACACCAGCAAAAAGATGAGCAATGATGATGCCTACAGACTATATCAGTAAAAATACACACCACATGTGAGTCTGTTTTTAGGATTTATTCAACAATATATTCTAACCAGCGGTTCATACTCTCTCTCCAAAACCTGATTGCATTTAAAAGTGGCTTATTAACACAGACTAAAATGAAGCATTTAAATTTGGAAGAAAACGATTTTTGAACAAAAAAACTGATTTAAAAATCGCAAAACAAAAAAATTCCAATACTGTGAATCAATTTTTTCTCCCAGCCTTAGTAAGCAGCAGACATGGTGCTGGGTAGATGGCCAAAGCTGTTGTTGTTCCTGGCATGAGTGTGCAGCCTTCTTGTGAAAGAGTACAGCTTGCCGGCATGCTTTAAAAAACTCAACCTACCACAGCAAACCGTAAACTGGACTCTGAGGGTGTTTCTTCAACAGGAGTCGGTGATGAGCTCTTTCATTACATATATGTAAACATATGTTTTGAAATGTTGATGAATATCTTCTTATGCCAACTCAAACTCCATATGTGTTTTTGTTGTTAAATCAGAAGTTATTTGACTGGCAAATTGCAACAACTTGACCCGATACAAATGATGATTTTTCCTGTGGCCATCTTGGTAATTCAAGCTGCCCATCCCTGCATTCATTGAGAAAATGTGCAGACACTTTTCTAAAACCTGATGACCCTATTTCTCTTGTCCGCTTTGTTAACATGGGTTTCTACATGATTTCCTTCTTACAATAATCAGACTAAAGTCTTTTATTGGGGTAGTTTTCATCAATCCATTGATGCAAATCAGAAAAAATCAGCTGTAATAAATTCTTTAACTAAATTTACAGTGAAAAAACTAAATGCTACATCCATTTACAGCAAAAGTGTGGTTAGATTTTTAAACCTGATTTTGTTTAAGACTGAACATGTTCCAATGCAGACATTTTACACAAACATAAACAAAAGGAGTGATATTTAAAAGCTAGCAGCTTCCACACCACACATTCATCATTGCTTTGTTTTGTCAACGTGTACATTTCCTGTCAGCGTGTTTTGTAGCAGTTCAGAGAAAAAGATCACAGCCTGAGATTGACAAATATCTGATCCCTCTTTCAGCAGAATACAAACATGTTAACAACTCTCTTAAACTCAAGTCATTTCATATTCAACAGAGCTGCCCTGGACTGGAATATACAGCACATTAATCACAATAACAGTTGATTATGAAAATTGGTGTTTTTGATTACATATGTCTTTACTGGGATGAAAACTCCAATTTAAGAAAAGAAAGCAAAATCAAGGTTGTTACAGACAGATGACCGTTCACTCGACCCCTTCACCAGCAATGACAGCACTCAAATGTTGCACATCAGGCTGGAGAAATTATAGACAGGTTTCTGGATATGACTTTGAGTTGATGTTCACATTAATATCCTGAAAATATATCTACTTGCAGTGCTTTGATAGCTTTACCTCAATTTCACAACTAAGTAATTAAAACTCCCAAAGTAATTGACTATGGAAATGACAGAGCATGCTCAGGATTGGGAGCCATCTCTCCCACTTGCCTGCAATTATGGCTTGTGGTTTTCAAAATCTAACTAAATACCATGCAATGACTTGCAAATATATTATACTTTTATTAACCAGCTCCTTTATTTTAACCAGTTGAGAAAAGTTGTACTTGCTCAAAAGACAAGAGAACATCATCCAGTTACTTCATTAGTAAAGAACTTGTCAGAACCACATTATCTCTGTAATCAAACTTCAACTGTAGCTCAGCTACCGCTGCGTTTAAGAGACACTGAGACCAACCATTTCAGCACAGCCCCTCTAAACAGCGAGGTGAAGAAGGTATTTATAGGAGAGTGAATCACTTGTTTTCCTGTTTGTCAATTCCCCTATCAGTTTTTACCACTTTGTCCTAGTCTTGCAGTACAGCTGGATAAATCTGATTCAAAGTTTGTAATCAGGCAGATCAATCATGCCAAACTCCAATATACAAAGACTGAGATCGGCTAAGAATGGCTCAAAGATGTGATAGAAGTCTTTAGTGTGACTTAAACCAAGGGTGGACACACCTGAAACCTGCAGCACAGAATAAAGGATCAGAATGTGAAAAAAGTGTGGTTCGATTTTTAAACCCCTCTGACCTGATTACTGGTAATTACTCTGGAAAATCCACGGGAGTAGAAAAGTGAACTGATAAAAAACCCAATCTATGAGCAGAATTGATAATGACATTGGTATGAAAAAAATCTGATTACCAGCCCTTTCAATTCATGCCTGATATTTGCTGATGAGATTAGCATGGAAGCTTCCTGCTTTAGTGGCAGATTTATTAGAGGTGGACAATATTTCTCCCTTAAATGAAACAGAGCTTGTGGATAAAACATTAACGCCCCACTCACCACAGGCTTTGGCAAACGTTTGATTTACCCTGATTGTGCTCTGTACTTTGTTTAATGGCAGCAGTGATTATTCAGTTTTCTGAATAGGTTTTTGGCCCCCCGGACGGTTTCTACAGGCTTTTGCCACAATGTCATAGTGAACAATATATTCACTATGTGAAAGTTTCAGAGTTCTTCCACTGATTTACAAACACGTCAAGGTGACATTTAAATAAAGATCCTTGCATGCTCTCACGAGTTGATACCTCTGTCGTAAATCTTGCAGCTACCTTCCTAACTGACAACAGCCTTCCTTTGTTCAAACAATGGGCAATTATTTGAACACTTCAATAGTAATTTTTATGAGTTATCTGTCCTTTAGTTTCTAAACAGCATTTTTACAATGTAATAATAAAACCTGAAATGGAAAGCAATGAACAAGAACAGGGGCTTGTGAACGGCCAGTTCAAGTAAACAGGGACGCATCAGTTAAAATCATCTTCATTTGATTTGTTGACATTGGACCTACAAGCTTGATCCAGATCAGTGATTTCCCAGCCAGTGAACACAATCAAAAAGCATTCAGAGGACTTCTGTATTAACAGACTGCAAACATCACTGCTTCAAATCCTCTGCGAGAACATATAAACATATTACAAACACTCATTTAGAAACAGATTTTTGGTCCTTAAAGCTGTCTCTAAATGTGCTACGCCCTTTTAAAAAAACGGACCAGATGAGATTAGCAGAAAGATAGCTGATTCCTTGAAACTGTTGGTTTGGCTGATTACCAGTTTTGAAGGAGTTGTTATAAAATCATAGCAGACGATGTCTTTTTGTTTGGACTATCCATATCATTTACTGGGAGGACAGAAGATGTGCAGGGTTCCTCATGAAGACTCAAGCTGTCTGCTCTCTGCCAAAGGAGTCCAAGGTGATTCTGAGATTTTGGAGAAATATGGGCCCAGGTCAGCAGAGCTTCTTTGGGTCAGAGGGAGACCCCTCGAGCCAGCCTGTGGGCCGAGTCTTCCCCTGGATCAGAGAGTCTTCCACCTCGGGGTGGTCCCATGGGTCCTCTACATTCGTAGCTAATCAATGTCCAAAATCTGCTCCCCAACAGCGTCCAAGGCTGCTTTGATGGAGCTCCCGCTGGAGCCCGAGTCCACAAACATGTGGGGAATGTCGTTCCCAAAGTAGATTTTACTGTTTGCTGAGATGGCCTTGTACTTCATCAGCTGCAGGTACTCTGGTGTTAACTTCAGCTGCAAGAGGGACAGACAGGACAAAATCAAAGGAGCAGTCGGGATTTTTCTGTCTCATCACTTCGTGTTTGCAGTGAACTCTGTGAGAATTTAACAACAGGCAGATTTTTCTTCTCATAACTTTGATTAGAAGTTATTCTCAAGAAATGTGAGACTGTTATGTGAAACCACGGCAAACCAAATTCAGTTAGCAGAACTAGCATTTGGATTGCTGGTTGTACGTCTTCACTGAAGACGTACCGTTATTGACAGTGCAATCTCATGTGGTGCATGCATTGACTCTTGTTTCCAAATACAGACATCAGGTGTTACTACAAAGAATAAATGAGATTCATTTGTCTCGGCTGTGTTAGAGTGTATTTCTGGAGCACGTTGTTACCTTGTTGGCCTCAGCAGCCTTCTGGGATGTATAAAACTCTGCATCTGCTTTCGCTCTCTGCCGGGCCAGAAAAGCTTTGTCTGTGAATCAGAGACAAACATCATCAGAATCACAAACAGGAGGTTGGTTGAAACATCATCGAACTCACTGCTGGGAAAGTAACAAGCTGCTGTAAATAAATACTTCCAGAGAAATGATCTGAGCAGTCATATCCTTGACACTATTACCAGCGTAGAGCTCAAACAAACATGACTGTAATGAGCAGGAGACAGCTGCTCAAGAAAACACCGTCACCAACTAAATAACACCAACACGTATTCTTTGGTTTATTAGTAATCTTGATCACTTCATTGGCACCAGTCATTTGTTGCAAGTCAGTCAAGTCTCTCCTGGTTTAATTACTATCACTGAAATGGCCGAAATATATAAAAATAATTTTACCCAGAGTAACAGGAAAATATTTTTAGTATCATCAGAATGTTAGTCTCAAGTTTCAAGAGTGTTTCATTTCACTGGCTCTTAGGAGTGTATTGTAAATTAAAAATACATTTTGACAACACTGGCCATATGAGTTCTTAAATATTTTAGTCCATTACGAGGTGTTGCAAATTTTACAAGATAAGCAAGAGTAAAAATATTTTTGAATTCATACACAATTTCTGTCATTAAAGCTATGGTCTACGATTTGGAAGCTTTGTACATATTAATAACACCGTTTATAAGGCTGTTATGGTCCTATGGTCCTATCTACACAGTATAAAGACCAAAAAGAATGAAAATAATCCATTTTCGCCTCTGCCGGGCCAGAAAAGCTTTGTCTGTGAATCAGAGACAAACATCAACAGAATCACAAACAGGAGGTTGGTTGAAACATCATCGAACTCACTGCTGGGAAAGTAACAAGCTGCTGCAAATAAATACTTCCAGAGAAATGATCTGAGCAGTCATATCCTTGACACTATTACCAGCGTGAGCTCAAACAAACATGACTGTAATGAGCAGGAGACAGCTGCTCAAGAAAACACTCACCAACTAAATAACACCAACACGTATTCTTTGGTTTATTAGTAATCTTGATCACTTCATTGGCACCAGTCATTTGTTGCAAGTCAGTCAAGTCTCTCCTGGTTTAATTACTATCACTGAAATGGCCGAAATATATAAAAATAATTTTACCCAGAGTAACAGGAAAATATTTTTAGTATCATCAGAATGTTAGTCTCAAGTTTCAAGAGTGTTTCATTTCACTGGCTCTTAGGAGTGTATTGTAAATTAAAAATACATTTTGACAACACTGGCCATATGAGTTCTTAAATATTTTAGTCCATTACGAGGTGTTGCAAATTTTACAAGATAAGCAAGAGTAAAAATATTTTTGAATTCATACACAATTTCTGTCATTAAGTTTGGATAAAACAATTTTTAACTAGAAACACTCAGAGAGCGCAAACCTCCACCAAGGTAGCTCACAAACTGCTGTTACATCTATAAGCAATAGTTCCATGATAAAGTTACCATCAACTCATTGGAATCATGTGATCAGTTAGACAGTTAGTGAGAAATAACAAGTGTTTGCTAATGGTAGTTATCTGGATCACCACTAAAATCTAGCGGGGCTATTCCCAACCCCTCCTGAAAGTTTTAGCGACACCATCAAGTAGTTTTTGGGTATTAATGCTAACAACAAACAAACAAACAAACAAAAAATGTCCTGGCAAAAACATTATCTCCTTGGTGTAGGTAACAAAGATCCTTCGTGCAGTTTATGATATAAAACTACAACTAAATACAGGAGAAAATGTCACTTTCAAGCCTGTTTCATCTATTTTATAAAGCTGAAAATTGAAGAATTCTGACTTCTAACAAGTGTAGTGAAGTAAGTCTTTTAAACCAAAAAATACATTTGTTTTTCTAAAAATGATTTTCAAAAACATCACAATGAAATGTTTTCTCTAAGGCTGATGAAACAAGATACTTGCTATGGCAAGAAGTTAAATTATGTCAAGTTTAAATTATTGTCCTGCACTCCATCTCAGCTGCATAAAGCACTTAATGATTTTTCTGACTGAACAAACAACAAATTAGAGCTTCTCAGTTTAAGTACATTCCCAAATCAAAATGATTTGATTATTACTAAAATACCAACTCTTAATTACAAATCTAAATTGTTTTGGACCATATGTGTCAAAGGTCATTGTTGAACTTTAGCACATTACATTTAATTACACCAAGACTTTGGAAAAAAAAACACAAAAATGAGAACAAATAATTATATTAAAAAATAAATAAAAATACATCTAATCATTCAGCTTCTGAAAATGTGTGTCTTTTAAAGAGAAGTGGTGTTACAGTTTCAGTAGGACTGAATTCCCAGGGTGGTAAAAACTCTTACTTCTGAGCTCACTTCCTGATTAAAATACTTTACCAGTGAATTCTGAGACATTAATGCACTGGAAAATGATTCATGTGGTCAAAAAGTAAATGTAATAAGAGCTTCAAGCAGGGAAATAATGGAGATCTAAGCATTTACAGTTTGAGTGTCAGGACTCTGAACTGGTCTAAGGCTCTTTTTATGTTTGCTTCACAGAACTGATGTGACAGATTAAGCTCTACTAAATTAAGTGATGGCACTTAAAAGGAGAGAGAAAAGTTCCTCTTTTGACTCCAGGTTACAAACCTTCGATTTCAGAGATCTTTTTCTCAGTTTCCTTCTCCATCACTTTCTGTCCAAACTTGATTTCTGCTACCTGAGCCACTTTCTCAGCCTCTGAAAGGAAAAAAAAGGATATTTATGGTCTACATTGTATTTCCCCCTGAATAACAAACAGTGAAACAAAAGTTTTAGTCTTATTGTTTGTCACCTATCACAGCTTTGATCCTTTCAGTCTCAGCCTCCTTCTCCACAACCTTTTGCGTCTGTTGAGAGATGAGCAACTTTGTCTTCTCGCTCTCCCTGCAAACAGAAACACACATTTCTACATTTAAGACTCTGCACACAAACTCAGTGTTTTTGTGAAACCCAGGGGATTGCAGGGCTGGTAACATAAAGTTCAGTACCACTAATTTAAAATGTGGGTCACTTTTCATCAACTTTGTTTTGAACTTATTTAGACCAATGGGCACCAAGACACACAACAAAACTTAAATGGTTTAAGAAAAAGTTAAGAATAGTTTCATAATTTAAAACATCTTGGAGTATTTCATAGTCTCTGCAGTAAATTGGACATTGAAGTAAAATTTGTAAGCTCTAATCTTTGGCTTAATTGCAAATAAAAAGTCCCTGATTCCTTAAATTCACAAATATTTTCAAGTCAATAATCACTATTATAATTGCTTTTATGCTGACATTCTGTATGTCTGACATCCACAGTGACTTGAAATTTTAGAGTCCCATGTTCCCGCCAGTTTGGCTGTTTACATCATGTCTTGGGTGACCAATACGTGAGGATTTGATTTAGGTTAAATTAAAAAAGAATGAATTTCATCTCTATAGAGGACCGGATGCAGCTCTTTTTCCCTTCCCCTTGGAAACACTTGGATCTGAGGGAGTGGAAAGGCTAAGAGGGGCTGTAGTAATGACCTCTGCGCTGTTGGTTCCCCAAGGGAGGAAGGCTGTGGAAGAACTTTAAAACTGACATGGCGTCTGCCAAAAAAACTGACTTGGCGTCTGCCTGTGACGGGCAGAAAACACACGTTGGTGAAGGCTGTAGAGCTGTGACATCATAAAGTCCAGGAAGTAAAAACAGAGCATTTTAAGGAGGATTTTTATAAAGAGAATTAGCACATTTCTCTGTGAACTGAATTTAGTGAAAGTTATGTCCTCTGCACCCTAAAACTCTTCTAACAACATTAAAAGCAAAGAAAGTTTAATTTGCAGGACGTGGACCTTTACGGCAAATTATACAACTGTTGATAATTACATGAGATTTCATGGAAAATAAATCTGGCCCCCCTCAACAATATTCATTCATGGTTCTGGTCAAAATCCAAACTCTCATTTCTCAATGGAACACCAGCCATCATATTTGTCTGATAGTCATTTTACTGAGCAAACAGCATACATCACAGTGTTACCTAGGGATGTACAGTAATTATTTTTTTTGCTGATAACCAGTCAGCTGTTAGTCAATCTCACTTTTTAATTGATAGAAGGGGACAATGAGTGATGATGAGGTAAACTATCATGGGTGATAGTACATTGAGAAAATATTGAAGCCAGTATGTGGGATATTTATGGTCAATTTGCATGCTCAAAACATGTGCTGAAAATGTCTGATAATATCACACCTGCCTAATGTTATGGACTGGGCCTCCAATGCAACACAAACAAAAATTTAGCTGATTTGTTTTTATGCTGCTGGTCTTAAGGAGAATTTTAACACAGAATGTTACGACGATTGTAACTGAATTAACATTTTTGACTTAAAGGACTGAAAAGGTTTTTGGGGGGGATTCTGCCAGACCAGCAGGAGTAGAAGACGAGAAGATTTCCTGACATCCTGAAGGTGAGTGTGCAGTTGAACCACAGATAATTGTATCTGTAACTGCAGCCATTAAACAATGAGGTATGGAAATTGAAAAACTAATTCCAGTTTAAAACCGATCGCAACTCCCTTAAAGAATCAATATCATTGATCTTTTTACCGATCATTCACTTTATCAGTTCAAACCACTTTGTACTGTATGCTTTACAAATCAAGGATATTACCCTCATCAGAGGCAGTCAACAGGAATGATAACAAAAAGTCAAAAATCTTGACAGAGAGGGGACAGAAGTGGTGGAAATTGTGTCTTCGTTTTCAATAAATTGATGCTTAGCAAACAACTTTCAGTAAACAGAAACACTATCAAATTTCAGAGGCATTTATCTGTGCAGCGCAGTGATAAGAGCGCCTAGTCTCTGACATTGTTGCTGTTGAAAAATGATATTCGCAAACTTTTGTCCACACCAAAATTCAGAATGAATTAATAAAGGGATGGATTAAGAATTGGATCAATAAGCAGAATTGTTAATGACGTTTCAACAAAATCACATTAATTATCATCCCTACAAAAAATATATTTTTATGATAAACATCCATCAACATCATTGATCAATCCAGACACCTTCAATAAGCCAACCAAGTTCCAGTCCTGGGGGTCTAGATTCATGTTTCCTGTTCGGTTTGTTTTTCTTCTCAATTTCTGTTCATAGTAGCATTTACAGTGCTAATCCCAATTTCTATAAAGGCATATGGCTGGGGTTTCTCCATTGTGGGGGATCTCATTAGCCACGAGGGTGGGCATATCCTAGTGCTTTCCTGTCATGGACATGTCAAGACTCTGCCAAGGAAAGTGGGGTAAATCTAAGTGGCTCCATCTGTATGAGCTTTAAGGAATGATCCAGGTGATTGTAGTAATAAGGCTGATAACAAGATTCATAGCATGTTCAGAAACTGTCATTAGCAGATGCTTTCTGTGAAACATATAAAGAAGAAAACTTTACATTCTCTCAGTATTCCATCTTTCTCCCCAGAGCCATAAGCCTGTACAACAGCTCAAGGCTGTTCAAGCAGAGTTTCACTTTTTCACAGAGTTTCACTCTGTTCACTAATGATGGTAAAAGCTGCACTTTGATCCCTGCAACTTCACTCTACCTTGTTTAAATCAAGTTTTTGTTTCTGTCAATATTGGACTCTTATTGTCTTATTAGTGGTATTTTGTAAATGTTAAGATCCTTAGTCTCTTTTATAGTGTGTATATGCTATTTACGTCCTTTCACTGAAAACTATCCATCCATCTATCTATGAAAATATTCTTAGAAAGTCTACTGATGCACAGGAAGCCAACACAATCAGTGGTTCATTTGGACAGAGAGGACTGAAATGGGGTCAAACTCCCATCTTGAATTATTACCTCTGACAAGGACTGAAAGTCTATCTGCACTCTAAAACTTAATCTGCATGTTAGTTCAAGATTTTATTTTATAAAAAGAAACATCACATCCTTGTAAAATCAAACAACATAACAGCTGGCATAAATGAACATCCTGTTTCTGCTCCAGCCCTGGACTAATGTCAAGTTCTGCACCATCTTTCAGTGACCACATTAAACGGCTGAGACCTGTTTATTATACTGGAGTGCTCATAGTTATCCAACATCAAAGCTGATGCAGCTCCACAGGCTGCATGGAAAACTGACTTCAAACATGGACCACTTACTAGAGAGCCAGAGAAACTGGACTCATTAAAAACTCAATGACTTTCCTATTAAAGTTGTTTTTTCCTGCATCTACATCACCAACACTGCTCTGAAATATCTGATGATGTCTGGTGGACTTGGACAGAGAAAAGTTACATTTCATCACTGGAAAGTTAACATTTTCTGTTTTTTCCAGAGTTTCATTTCATTGTGTGATGCATTCAGTTTCCTGAAAGTGATGTAACTGCCTCTCCTGAGCTCAGCCCTGAGGTTGGGGAGTAAATGTTTCTGCGACCCACAGGAATGAAAGCAAACAATAAGAATGAATCACTGTAAATGAAAGCACCGCGCAGGCTCTTCACAGCATTTCACACAAAAATAGCATGGACGCAATGAGTGTGGCTCATGATGAGACATGATAACGCCATAGCTGGATGATGATCCATAAAATACCAGATAAACTGAAGAATAAACAGAATTCTAATGAGGTCAAATGTGGGACTGATGAATTAACAATGTCATTTTCCACAGTATGACAAAGATTGAGATTTCTCTTTGTTCAGTGACATAACAAATGAATGTAAAACAGACCTCTTTAAACAAACTTAAATTTAATCAAGCAGCTATCAGACAAACATAATCAACTACTGACCTGTTAACATCCTACTTAAAGGTTTCACAAGAATAATCACTTCCTGTGATTATTCTTGTGAAATAAGAACAACAATTCCTTTTAATTCCTGCAGTTTTTTTCTACCCTGTCAGTATGTGCCAGTTCCTCTGTGCATGAAAAAGGCCACATCTTGACACGACTAAAGCTGTAGACATATCGTATTTTCTGGACTATAAGTTGCACTTTTTTTTCATACTCTGGCTGTGATTTATAGTCAGGTACGACTTCTAAATCAAAATATATATAATTGAACATGTTTTAAAAGATTTATTCTGACTGACTTGAGCCAAAGAGGAAACATTACGGTCTACAGCCGCAGGAGGGCGCTCTTGGCTTGTGACAACTAAAATACAACTGAGAAGACTGAACATAAACAAAATGGAAGTCCTATTCTGCAGATTGCAAACTGCAGGTAGTAAAATATGCAGAAGTAATTGAGCAGCAGAAAGAAAGTTTGGAGTGAGTGAGAAACTTGTGAAGAACTAGCGAAAAGCAAAGGTTACTCTTACTGCAATGAAGAAAATGAAGAAAGCTCATCACGGGACAAAAGCAAGATGGCCAGAGCTTTAGCAATGAGTTCACAGATGGGTGCTTGAACAACGTGCTGCCAGGTGATGCTTGTCAATGTTGCAGTTACGTCTCCATGCCTTTGCAGTTGCCAAGGAGATGAACGTAAATGAATCAGGTGGGCCTTCTTGACGTTACTGCTTCATGCAATGCAACTACCTCTATTAGAGCACTAAATAAATGTGACTTGTAGTCCAGAAAATACGGTACTTGCTGTAAGCTACAGAGATGTATCATGGCTGCCACGCATCCCCTGGTATTATGTCAGCTGTGCTAATTCTTTCCAGAATTACAGCAGAAACAGACACAAGCTGCAGCCTCGATGTCACCAGTAGGATCAGTGTAGAGGCAGAAGACAGATAACCAACACAAACATGACTTAATCATTCTGATAAAGAGTAAATCCACCTTTTGAATTTGGAAAACAAGGAAATAAGTTCGGTGTAATATTTCAGCTGTGTACGTTGGTGACTTGGAGTTGACACCACTGTTGACTTTGTACATGTTTTTGGGTTAGCTTAGTTTCTTCGTCTGTAATATTATTTTATTTTTTCAAATGAAATAACAGAGCCAGTCAGGTCCATTAAAACAGATAGAGGTGGTCACCAATTATAAGTACCTTGGGTTTCTCCTTGACCAAGAGCTCTCGTTCCAGGCTCACATTGCTGACCTGGTTCATAAACTGAGGTTAAAACTGGGATTTCATTATCCCAATAAATCCTGTTCTTCTATAAAAGCTTGGAAATATCTTGTTTCTGCAACATTTATGCCATTAATTGATTATGGTGATGTCTTATTTGAGTGCCTTGCCCATATGTCTCCTGACTCTGGAAACTGTTTATCATGGTGCACTGCATTATGTTAGTGGCTGTGGTCACCTCATTCACCATTGTGAACTCTACGCCAAAGCTGAGTGGCCCTCTTTGAGCTCCCATAGGCGTACCCACTGGATGTTGTTGATTTATAAATCTCTCCTTAGACTGGTTCTCATCTACAGAAATCGAGGAGCACCTATCCCTTATGCTCATGCACAATTCATCACCTAAGTGTGCCTAGAGTCCAAACTCAACTGGGGAAATGGGCTTTTAATTATGCTACCGCCAGAGCCTGGAACACTATACAGACTGAACTGAAAATGTCGGAACTGGTTTCATTTGAAGCTTTTCGCTCCATTTTACTCACAAGGCAGCGAGAATCTTATGAGCAATGCCTGTGATTTTAATATGCTACTGTTCCATGAACTGCAGCACTTTCACTGTGACTTTATTGAATCCTGTGAGCAATGCCTGTTTTTTTATTTTTAAACTGTTACTGTTCCCTAAAACTGTAGCATTTCCACCGTAAAACTCATTGAATCCATTGCCATCTTTATTGTCTTGATTTGCTATTTATTGCACTAGTAGATTGTATTTGAAGCTTGATCCTTCAAAAATTGTTCTGATATCACAGAGAATAAGAGATGTAGAATACTTCAGGATGAATTTATCATTTAGAAAACAGTGAGCAAGCTGGACTGATAAAGAAAAGTGAGTTTGATTCATCAAAAGTCTTACTCCTCATTTTTCAAGTCTTTGTGTTCACTTGAACCTTGCACATGATCTATTAAGAGAATGACACAAAGTGACTGGTGATCCTTCACTGTTCATGTAACGTGCGTCTATCTGCGTCTTTACACTCACTTGAAGACAGAGGAGCTCGCGTACAGACGCTGAGCGATTCATCTTCATATTTTCTGTATTGCGGGGTGTTTTCTAGAGGGCATGCTTGAGCTCTTGTTTGTTGCTGACTTTTTTACCATAATTTTGACAACACGCTTTCCTCCACTCTCTGGGGTATGGGTGGGTGTGTCCGTATCTGTGCAAGTGCACGCGTGTATGTTGTGAGAGCCCCGCCCGTGGCAGGGGAGAGGACAAAAGAATTTTAATGACTGTAATAAAACGATAATGACGAATTAGACTCTAAAACTGCGCAGACAAGAATTAGCTTTTTTATTTGACAAAAAGAGTGATAGTTATATGCCTTTTGATTAAACTAAAAATTAAATGGATTGAAAAAAAAAAAATCAGCACTTGAATTTCTGGGGTGGGATCCTGCTGGCATGGCGGGGCTTTGTCCCCCCCAAAAAAAATTGATTATTTGTGTTTATTTTGTTAGCTTTATGCTTAGTATTACAGCCAATGTTGCAGTTTTCTTCTATAACAACAGGTCATTACACCCAGCCTGAGGTATTTTTACTCTCTATTGGTGTCCTTAAAGGTACAGTGTGTAGTTTTTAGCGACATCTAAAGGTGAGGTTTGAGATTGCAGCACTCCGGCAATCCCCCCTCCCTTTGGGAGAAGCCCTGAGCTACGGTGGCCCTCCAAGCACTAAAAGCGTTTTTCAACATGACGTCGTCAACGAGTGTTTCCAGCTACCAAGCTATCAAATATCTCTGTTGATTCACCACATTTGAAAGTTTAGAGAGCATTTTAGGCGAGAAAGTCACCACGTTGATTACCAAAATGTGGTCATTTGAGCCATAAAACGCACGGATACAAATTTCATTTCGGTATTTCGGACATTCTGTTAAGCGGGCCATTATGCTATTGAAGAAACTTCCGGTCGGCTCCAAAACAAGAGCGCAATTTACAAAAGCGCTGAAGAACTAATAGGAGATAATGAAGAAAGCGTTTATTTTGAAAATAGGAAGTTTGCTAGTAGCTGATTTTTTTTAGCTGAATGCCGTCTCAAGATGACTTGACATGTATGATATGATGATTATGATATTGTTACGACCTGAGGCTGTTTTTAATTTGAGTTCGTTTTTCCAGTCTTTTGTCAGATGACTTTCATTTTGAAGCCTGAGGCCATATTATCTGACGGAGGTTTAATTGAGGGGGGTTTTCTGATGCAGTTTGGTCTGAGAAATGACACAGAGGTTTTCCTGAGACCGAGGATGTCCTAAAATATACACCTTACCAATGTGTACATATGCTACTAAATAACAAATTAGGAGCAAACAATAAAATTAAGGAGTACGGTGAAAATCTTTATCTTTGTCTCATCAACAGCGCTATATAGCTTAGTTATCAGCTTATGTTTTCTGTCCACAGAAAATGGCTTGTGGCCGTGAAATAAGCCTCTCATAGCAGATACATTCTCTGCGTCTTACTCCGACTTCTCCCGAAAGTAAACAAATAAATTCGGCTCCATATAAGAGTACAATTCGACACTTAGTCTTACCTGTCCAGCAAAAAACAGGCAACTTCAGCATCTGTCTGCAAACTTATCCTTCAGGGACTTCCATCTGGGAAAGGCAGGGCCGATGTTGACCCTGTTTTTTATGTCTCATCCTGTCCTGATTGCGTTTGGCTTCATCCCGTTTTCGTTTCTTTGACAAAGTTTCATGCTCCTCTGATGGCAAATTGTTCGTGTGGTCCTCCATGTTTGTTTGTATTAGCACAGCTGCTTGGTAATCACTCTCTTCTTCTTCGTCTGTTTCACAACTGTGCATTTCCGGTAGGGGTGGAAAAAAAAACGCGAAAGCGTATTTTTGTCCGTTCTGGGTTACGGTGGAGAAGATGGCGACGCAAGATGGAGCCCCCCATAAACGGGCGACCCACTCCTAGATTGATATAAATGACTTTCTAAGGTAACGAAAACAAAACATGAATTATTTAAGGCTGATTAGAAACTACTATAAATATACTTTAAAATAATATATTCCATTTTTACCAAGTCTGTTATTTTATATTTTTTCGTTTAGCATTCAATAATACACACTGGACCTTTAAGGAACAAACATCACAGACAGGCAAGTATACAGAGACATCCTCCAAGTGTATCTACGGCTTAAAAAGTTTGCATTATGTTTCTGTGAGTTTTAAACAACCTTTAGCATGTTAATTATTCTAGAGTACTATCATGCAAAAGTCACAGACTTGCGCATCTGCAGTGCTCCGCGGAAGGATATACCGGTGCACAGTTTACAAAGCCCAGTGAGTTTTGTAAACCTGTGACTTTTTTGGTGAAAGGAAAAACATCATGCCTGTGTCAGTAAACTCTCGTTCAACTTCTTCATCCATCGTGGCTCTTGCAGCTGTTGCGAGGATACATAAACATGGTTACGTCCGAGGTCGCCTTCTTCCGGCTGCTACTGCTGTTCCGCGGAGCACTGCGCATGCGCAAGTCTGTGTGTATCAAAACGTTATTTTAACGGGTTGAAAAGAAACGTCTTTTAAAATGTTTTATAACCATTAGGATTTACTTCACGTGCTAATGCGCCATCCCCTGGACCACTGTAAGGAGTATTTTGTCCACTTTCGTCAGTCCGGCTCTGACTCCTATTGACCTCCAGCCATTGAGCTAAGCTACCCACGAAGATAACAGCTGGGATCCAGCCACTGGACGCAGACACAAAAAAGGTATTTTTGAGCTTGTCTCACTTTGTCAATGATAGGGAAAGGGCGTGGTTCCAAAATTGTCAGAGTATTCCTTTAAAACTTTATCCTTCCCTCCTTCTAACAGCACCACTTCCTGTCTGAAACAGCTCAGTTGCTGTCACTACCTAAATAGACCTACCAATTTGACCTATTTTCATAACAAAAGGTTTTTTACCATACGTGATATGGCCAAAACAGTCATGAAAATAAAAAATAGAGGGCCATATTTCAATTTCAGCAGTTGGTATGCATGTCCACAGCAAAGAGCATGTCATAGAGATGATAGAAACCATTCAGTAGCATGTGCCTTATAAAGTTAAAGCTCAGATTGCCAACTCTTTGGAGCAACTGCCCTTGTTTGTTCATGCTTTCATTCTGCCAGTTTCCCACATTAGTTACTCAACAAATCAAGTCACTTGTGGGGAGACTTGTTGTGGTTTTTCCTATATGTTCTATAGAGGCTCATTATTTTGGTGATACAGTATATAGGGAAAACCAGAGCTATGACAGCAGGACGATGCAATCACAGCACAGCACAGCACACCTGATGTGACAGTCAAAGACTTCTTAAGCCAGAGCTGTCATGTGCCTGTGCCACACGCATCAAGGGTTGAACCTGCCATAATTCTCTGGGTAGCGGGTCCAGTGCAGAGCAAAAATTGTGGAGCTAATGCACAGCCATCAAAAACATGGCAACCAATTGGGGCAGCCTGGGCCTTTGTGGGGAAGGGAGCTTTAAATTTGCATCTTAAATTGGCAGCTTTAAATCTAACAAAGAGCCTTACGCAGACTGAGAATAGAGGTGGATCAGGGATTCTATGTTTAAAAAAATGAGGGAGTCACTGAAATTGAACCTGGGTGAAAACAAACAATGAAAATTATGGTTCTGTGTATTGTGTACGCAAAAAATCAATAGCTGCTGCTATTGTTACTTGTTTAAAAGAACAGTTGGTATTTCAGTCGATGCTCATGGTCTCAAAGCTGTATAGTCCTTGAAAAAGTCTTTGCATTATCCACAAAATAATAAGTTTCCCATAAAAACATGAACATGTTGCATCTGTCTGGGAGCTTTTGTCAATGACTTTCCCGGAGGAAGACACTTATCATCACAACTTTAAAAATGAAGGAGTGCTTTGATATTTAGACACCGTAAGTATGATCGAGCATGTATGTAATTCATTTCAGAATTTCAGTCTCTTATTCACTGAAAATTTTGAAAACTTTATGTCTAACATTGAAGATTCTTGTTCCTTTAGTAGTTGCAGAGTCTGACCACATTGTGCTGATTCACAGACTGACAGAAAACAACACTGTCTTCCTTTGCTTACAGGACTTGGCAAAGACGAGAGTTGGATGAATACATCAGTCCACATGGGAGGGAAAACAAATACCACACAGAGGCTTCAGGGGTCAGGGAACATTCTTTGTCAGGCACGGGAAAAGATGAAAACTCACATTAGCTCGTAGTTTCTGCGAATGCTCTCTGGGATGTTGGGTTTTGTGACACGGACTGCCTGTGGATCAACATCAGACAGACAGACAGACAGAGACAAAGAAGTCAGCACGCTCATTAAAAAAGGCACATAAAGACAGTCAAAGTAAAAAAAAAAATCATCACCACAGCTGCTATCATAAAGACAAAGGCAGTACAGAAGAAGTTCAGGCTGAAACAAAGACGGCCCTGTTCATAAACCCTTTACTGAAGCAACGTTTGTGTCTTCAGATCAACTGCTATTATTGTTTCAGCAATCATTGGAGATTTACAAGAAATCCAAGTCCAGAATACTAAAGCACAGTGGAGCATTAAATAATCAGGTCTGAGGAATGAAGAGTGTGTTTGTCTGGGTGCAGAGGGGAGGGTGCTGCAGGTTCAGTGGGGTGGAGAAGCACTCAGACTCCTTTAAAGCTGGCATGAATCCTGAAAAGCAGTCTCTTGTGTGGTAAAGTTAAACGCTCTGCAACAGAGGTTTTATAGAGAATATTAAAGTCAAAGAATTGCTGCAAACTGCAAACTAACTCTGTATGCAGTCTTTGATTACACTGAATTTACATTTTTCTAGTAAATTACCTTTAAGAGGAAAGTAATCCAGTCTAACTTTGGATGTTTTTTAACTGCCTAAGAAAGTGCTCCCAAAAGCTGTGAGAGGTCATTCACAAAAAAATCAAAAGCATTAGTCTAATTTAAACATTCTTTTAAGTTATCATTAAATTCTGGGTAACAGAAGATTTAACCTGTTTAGCCCCGGCCCCTTTTAAGCCTTCTGCTCGAAAATGACATACTCATAAAGAAAAGTGAATCCCTGCAACCATAAGGTCTATTTGAATAATAATAATACTTATGCTGTTCTATAAAAGTGATGGGGATGCACCGATCCAGGTTTTTTCAATTCCGATCTGATTCCGATACCTGAATTTGGGTATATATTTTTGCTGGAATATTAATATTATCATTATTGTTGAAACTATGTGTAAAATTTGATTTTGAGGCTGTGATTAACCACAGAACAGTTATTTACGTAGAAGATATACAAAAAAACCTACAACTGTAAAGGTTTCAAATTGGATATCAACATTTATTCAGTTGAATGAAGTGCAAAACTCTGTAAGGATACAGTCAATCTCCAAAGAGACAAGGGCTGCTTGATATGAACAGCAAAGTATGGCTCTTGTAGCAGGATTACTTTCAATTGTCTCACTTTTGAAATAAAATCTGTAACAAGAAGACAGTGTCTATTGTTCCACTCTATCTACACTACCAAAGAAAGAAATAATACCACAGGGCTGCTGCTCCTGAACAGCACACAAATCAAGTCGAGTGCAGCAGCTATAAGTGACATATGAAATAATTGTAAAAATCTCTACACCCCCAAATAAAATATAATAAAATAAAAAATATCCCCGGTGTTCGTTCACATGGTGCCATTTAAGATGTTTGATAAAACAATGTGCAAAACTGCAGCAAATTCCTGCAAAATAAAACAAATAATCTTTTTTAAAATGTAAATATATAGATTATTTATGAACTCTTTGTCACATCTGCCTTTCAGCCTTCATTAGTTTATCAGAAGTATGCTCCATTTCAGGTAGAACCACTTTTTATTTTAAACATAAGGAAATGTGCCTGAGGAAATGAAAATATTTTGTGGGACACTGCACATATTTCACAAACTTCTTTAAAGAAGCTGATTAAAGTCCCCAGCTACACTGAAACCTCCCCTGGACGAGCCTGCTGATGACGTCGTAGTGCTCTGAGGGGCTATATGCAAACGCTAGCATGGTTAGCTTGCTAGCTAGTTAGCTTAGCTGCCGTGTCAGGAACAAGCGGCTAAAGCCAGATTTCTGTAATAATCACAATAAAGGGGTACTGGTTTGGCGGAGTGGTTAGCACCCCATGTACTTGCTTCTGCCGGTCCAGGTTCGAATCCCGCCTGTGACCAGTTTGCAGAGTGTCTTCCCCTACTTTCTCACCCCCTTTCACAAGCCTATCCACTGTCTCTCCACTATCATTAAAGGCACAAAAATGCCCAAAAAATACATTTAAAAAAAAAAAAATCACAATAAAACAGCCATGGCTAAACTGATCCCCTGCCATCAGAAGGTTCAATTCATCAGTATTGACAACGACCGAGGAGGCGACCATCGGGAAACTGTTCGGCGGTGCCCGGTCTGTCTGTGAGGCTGATCTGTAGCCGAGCAGAGAGCCCGGTGTTCTCTCTGTTTCCAGCAGCAGCGAGTCATTGTGCACCGCTGAAAGTTGCCATGTCAGGCTTAAAAGAACAACTCCGTGTGAGTGTAGGGGAGTCATCCATTACACACAGCATCAGCTGAGAGCCGCTTCCACAATGGTTATAAGCGGCTAGCCACATAGAGGCAGCTGCCCCTGTAGCTCGGTATAAAGTGACACTATCACCAGCAGGTCGGTGTGGCAGGAAAACAGGAGATGATGTTAGAGTGATGCCTGATGTGCTTAAGTTAAGGTTAGTCTGAGACAAGTAGCATGGACCAACCCTTTTTCTTGAAATGTATTTCATGATCCCTGAAATGTTTTAGCATATTGTGAAATGTTTTTGGGTTTTGTCGAATGTTTTTGCGCATTCTTAAAATGTTTTTGTACATTCTTAAATGTTTTTGTGCATTCTTCAGTATTTTTCCACATTCTTAAATATTTACCTGCATTCTTAAATGTTTTTGCAATTCTGAAATGTTTTTGTGTATTGTGAAATATTTTTGCGCATTCTTAATTGTTTTTGCACATTGTGAAATGTTTTTTCACATTGTGAAATGTTTTTACACATTCTTAAATGTTTTTGCACATTTTCAAATTTCTTTGTGCATTGTGTAATGTTTTTGTGCATTCTTAAATGTTTTTGCCGTGCATAAATGTCTTTGCGTATTGTGAAATGATTTTGCGATTTGTGAAATGTTTTTTCACATTGTGAAATGTTTTTGTGCATTCATTAATGTTTTTTCGTATTGTGAAATGTTTTTGTGGAATTCTTAAATGTTTTTGTGCATTCATAAATGTTTTTGTGTTTTGTTAAATGTTTTTGAGCATTCTTCAATATTTTCCACGTTCTTAAATATTTGCCTGAATTCTTAAATGTTTTTGCCCATTATGAAATGTTTTTTTGCGTATTGTGAAATGTTTTTGCAAATTCAGAATTGTTTTTGCGCATTGTGAAATGTTTTTCCGCATACATAAATGTCTTTGCGTATTGTGAAATGATTTTGCGCATTGTGAAATGTTTTTGTGCATTCATTAAGGTTTTTGCGTATTGTGAAATGTTTACTTGCATTGACCTTCAGGGCCACCGTATGAATCCTTTAAAAAGGGCCAAAATCGACCAATTTCATAGGACGCACTATGCTACACACACACTGGCGGTCTTAAGTGTGTTGCGTGTTGTAACGGGCGACCCGAGGCACACGGATAGGAGATTTCCGATCCGTGAATTATGCCTGGATCAGACGCTGATACTGGATCGGATTGGTCCCATCCCTAAAAAGTTACACATGAGAAATTTGTCCAGATGTGTAATTATCAGTATATGTGTTACTGGGACATAGTAAATGAAGACACAAGTCAGAGCAATTAGAAAATTTCATCCTTGCCTAAAAAAAAAGTTTTCATTTTGAATTTCTCTTTGTAATGATGCAGTTGCAGCTTTAGAACTCTATGAATGAATGTCAAAATATGTGAACGTTACTTTTGCCAAGTTTGAGTCTGATAAAGTGATGCAAAGCAGTTAGAGAGGCTTTACAACACAGTGGCCAGGCCGAATCTTGGCACAGTTTGGCACCATTAGTCCCATTTGAAATTTCTGATAGGCTATACCAAACTTTACATTTCACTTTTATATCACTTTTGGTGTTCAATACACCCAGTTACAACAGTGTATCTTCTGCTTATACATGGCAGTTTTGACTGATTTTGAAAAATGTATAAAATAAATAATAAATATATAAACTTTGTTTCTTTTTGGAAAAAAAGCAACACAAGTTTGAATCAAAGTGAAACAGATTTCGATATTTGAAAATTCATTTGCTTGGTGTTGACTTTGCGTTTTGTGTGTGTGAAAATGGCTTACATGGCTGTGCTGAAAATTTCCTGTTTAAATCGATGTGCAACATGACCAGATTTCTACATGAATAGTTCACCTTTTCTTACTGTTTTTTGGGAGATCATGCAAGCATCCCCAAAATCAGGTATTCTGGGGCTGAACAGGGTAAACTAGAGGTAAGAATCACCAGTGGCCCGTGAAATGATATTATTGTCATACCTGAGTTACAGTTACCATGTTTGGCCCAGACCAAACAAACTCTGGCTCACTTTTGTGGAGAGTCTGGAATGCTCGCATGAACTCTTGCACAGACCAAAGATTCAAACTCTGGACCGCCACAAAAACAAGGGTCTTGATTCCTTCCGAGTGGAAAAATAAGTGTCAGTGAAGGTGGACACGGAGACAACAGATCTCCACCCAGCATGTAGCTGTCTATATATGGAGCTCCGGGGATGGAGCTACAGGGAGAACACTCGGGCCCCTTCGTAAAACTGAGTATTATATAAATACCACACCTTACTTTGGTCTTGTTGCTGACCGTATCCATGCCCTAATAATCACAGTGTAGTCCTCTCCTGATGGCTTCTGCCAGCAGGACAGCGTACCATGTCACGTAGCTCGTATCATCAAAAACAGTCAGGGTAAAAGGTTATCTTTCTAGAAAAAAACCTCACTTCAGCTGGCTCAGGACAGGGGAGTGTGCTTTCACCTTTACTGTTCATTCTGTAAACAAATATGTCAAAGCACGTCTGACAACAGGTCCTCTATAAAACATGAAGGTGATTCTGTTATTGTAAGTCTGTTGCATAAAAAAATGAGTCCCAGCCTGGTGGTTCATGATATTGTACATTGTGTGAAGAGTCTTGCACTCAGCTGAAAATGTAAAAAAACTAAAGATGTTATCATTAGTTGTAAAAAAGAAAACACATGTAAACGAAGTCACTCTAACCTCAGGCTGAATGATTTCAGGAAAAGATCTAATTGCATTTTTTTTGGCAGATATTGCGATTACAATTTGGTTCACAATTTTCTTCAAATTAAGCTTCAGTTCAATATTCACTATCAGTATAGACAACAGTAAGAAAATTCAAAATCAAAAGTACATAACACATTATTCATCATCATTGTTGATACATAATCTGTTTTTGTGAACAGCTGCAGCAGTAAGTGAACTCTAAATGAGACTCCCTCCCTCTGTACAGTCATAGTCACATTCTTCCTTTTAGATGGAGGTTTTTAATCCCAGGGTGTGGGACAAAAACATAAGAAAACAGCTTTGTCCCTGCTGCCGTAAATGGGCTGAAAAAGTTGTAGCAATATTTTCACGTACATACTTATTTACTTACTTAGGTCTTAATTCGTTTTTATCCTTGCTTCATTCAAGAAAAGCCAACTTAACTTGTTCAATGATTTTCAGAGTTCATAACTTTTGTCCTGATTTTAATTCTTTTATAGCTTTTATCTGATTTTGTTTTATTTGATTTTAGAATGCTCCTCTGTGTTACATGTGTTTTGTAATTTTTGTGTTGTATTGGATGACTTTATCTCTGACTAAAAAAACAGTTTACAAATAAAGTAACCTGAACCTGAACCTGAACCGGTCTTCTGAAAATAACAGTGAAGTCACTGTATTCCAGTGAGCGGCACAGTAATTGAATCTCAATCCATTAAAAGTGCAGCAAACAAATCTGCTGCATGTGTGATGCTACAATGGCAACATGGGCCAAAATCTCAGAGAAATGTGCCTGAACATGGCTGAATCTATGCCATAAGAATTAGGCTCTGAAGGCAAGAAGGGGTCCAATGTGGTACTATCTGGAGTACTTCAGAAAGTGGACAGTGAGTTAAAGTCATTTTTTTTTTAGTACTAATTAAGTTCTTTCATTTCCCCCCAAAACACATGAAATGGTCAAAAAAGCATGTAAGCAGAGTGTGAGACTAAAAAACTAAATGCCACAAAAAGGAAGCATTTTTTTTGGTGATGCTTTGTTAAACTACAAGTCCATTTCCAAAAAAGTTTGGACGTTGCATTTATTGTGAACAAAAACAGAACTGAGTGTTTTGCAAGTATTGGAACACCCTTGTTACATTAGGCAAAAACCCATCAAATGTCTCAATCTTGAAATGTAACATCTGGAAATGTTTTGAAATGCTAAAAGAAAACATGTGGTGGGAAATCTCACAGCTAATATGGTTCCTTGGCAGCGTTTTTTTTTTTTTTTTTGCATGATTGCTATTAAAAGCTAAAAAGTAGAGAGGCTGAGGTCTGCAGTAAACGTAGGCAGTGTTCATACTCTGTAACACTCTTACAACTCCAAAGAATTGGTTGCTCTTTTAGTCCTTTTTAATCACATGCAAGTTTCTTTGCATTACCAAGGATCTTCCTCTGACTTTCTCAATTTACATGTCATACTATGTCCAAACTTCTCTTGAAGCAGGACTGAATGTCACAGTCCTAAACCAAAAGTAAACCAGCAACAGTCTGGATCTCAGGTGCTGGACTTTGACCCACTTTGTAGTCACTGAATCAGGCTTTAACTCTACCTGAATAATGAGTCCAGGTGCCATGGCTGTTAGATCCTCCTGTAGGGTCAACTTCAAGTTTTCATCAATTTGATCTGTTTGGACAAGGGGAAAAAAGCTGTTAAATTTTTACCATCTTTATTTCATAATAGCATCACATTACTATTGTAAAAAATAACATGTGGGCTGTGGGAGTGTCATTAGGAGTCACAAATAACATGCATGTCCAAAGGCTGACTTCTAAAGCAGGACTAAACAAGTTAACCTGGTCAAAACACAAACCAAAAAAAAAAACCCAACAAAAAACAAAACACCTTTACATCCAACATCACAGCAAAAGCAAGAAATGCAGGCATAATGTCTGACCTCCACCTACACTCTGAAAACCACATCAAGAAAGCAGACCAGTCAGGTTTCATTCAGCTCAGGCTCATTTCTAAAACCAAATCCATACTGCCCACTGATGATTTAGAAAATGTAATTGATTCATTTATTCTCTCAAGGTTAACTACAGATATACATGCAGTTGGTCTCTTTGTTCATATTAGCATCATGAGTTTTTTTGTTCATATACTTAACTGTATGCGACCTGTGTTACTGAAAAACACCACAAGAGGGCGCAAAAGACCTCAGGCTGCATGTAACCACCTGCTGTGCTATGGTCCGCTAATACTGAACGTGACTTGGGTGACCTGGGCGATCACTCCTTACACAAAGAGACAGACAAAATCTGGGCGAATTGGTTGTACTACTGGGCTGCTTTGGATGTGCAACCAGGTCGCGTTATCCAGTCGCCGAAGATGGAAATTCTAACTTTTCAGGCGACATCGCATTCTCGTACACGGCATCTGTGTTCTCGGACCAGTCCAGCTTATTGTCAAGGTGCACATCTATGTACTTACAGGTTTGTGTCCCTTCCGTGACCTACCTCCCCCATAGTGACTGGCTGGAGCAGGGGCTTAGACCTCCTAAAGCAGGGGTATTCAATCCAGTAAATAAAATTTCCTCCAATAGAAGGGCTGTACCGAAGTCCAATTGTGTCTTATAGCCTTCCAATACGTCCACATATTTATGGTTTCAACAATTTTTATTGTCAACTTTTAATGCAGGATACGTTTTATTGAGTGCACAGCTAGTTCTTTTACCATAAATAAAAATAGTCCTAGGGAACTTAATTTAATTTTAGATTAAAAAAATAAAAATCTAAAATAAATTTTCAAAAAGTGCACACAGAGCAGAGTAACACTTTTTTTCTCTTCAATTAAAGAGGCCCAAGCCAAGAATTAAATGCCTACATATCAAGTAACAAAGTCAACATCTTCAGAAAAAACTCATATATAAAAGGCAGCTCCTTTTAGGAAAATAAGTGCATAAAGAAAACTACTACTACTAAAAGTAATATCATCTGTCATCTGTAACTGCTTTTCTGTTGTGTTGTTGCTATATAATGTAACAAGAAAGTGAAAGGTCTGTCTTTGGCTCTGGTCTTAACTCTCTCTCTCTCTCTCTCTCTATCTCTCTATGTCTCTCTCTCTCTCTATATATGGGCCATTCTACCGAATTTGTCCAAAGTGCAGGGTTGGAATTTTTTTTTTTAAGTGTTTTTTTTTCCCAAAATTTTGTCCATACATATGTTGTACCATATCTAAGGTACATATATCTTGTATAGTGCAGTCAATATTCATATTTTAATTTCTGCTTGTTCTTGAAATGTTTTTTCTACTCCCAAAATGTGTCACAACTGAAACAGAGCAACACACTGCAAAAAAAGGTATTATATTAATCTGTTCTTATTGTACTTCCATGCCCCCTCTAAAGAATATTTTTACAAATTTTTCTTGATGGGTTTTACAACAAAATCAATAAAAATGATATTTTAAACATTTTCCAAAGTTCAATTTCTAAGACTCATCAAAATCAAAATCCAATCTTTTCTTGTAAAATGAATTCCACTGATTATATAGATCTCAGAGTTAATGAGTTATGAAATTGAACATACATTTAATGAATAGTCATCATAAAATGTTAGTTGATGACTCAATATCCTTTATTTTTTACAAAACACCCAGTGTTTCTGCCAGACTGCACTATTTTGGTAGTGACCACTATTTTTTTGTTTGCAAGGTTGTATCATATTCCCTCCCCCTTATTGCTTAATATGAACTTCAAACATGTCTTACATTGGGAATATTATGAACACAAATGTTTATAATCAATCAAATGACATTTACTTTGAAGGCCAGCATTAGCCTACTCAAACATCACAACGCATCTACTGTAACATTAAAAAGTAGTTTAAGAAGTTAAAGCAGTTTTTTCTGTCACAAATAAACAATGACTTTTTTTTACACATAAAACATTCCTGAATGTATTGACTTCTGCCAAACAGTTGAGCTGGGAGTCAGAGGGTCAAACATGAGTTATAATTATTGAACATTCTGAAGATATTGCTTTTAAAGGTGCTATGAGGAGAATCTATTACTGGCGACACTAAGACTCTGCTACCCATGAGCACGCATGGCGACTGTCGTAATGCTGCGGTCCAGTAACCTCGGAACTAGGAGTGACCTCATCTCTGACTTATCGGCGTTACAGATGTTGGAAGTGAAGATTTAAATAAATCTGTCCTCTCATAATCAACATGAACACCAACCAGTGCATGAAAATAAATGAACTGAAGGAAAGAAAGGCATACATTGTTAAGACCACAATCTAGTGGTGTACAAATGATTAATATTGAACCATGTTTAAAACATAATCAACATCAAATGTCTCATATCCTGCTCTCTTCAGAGAATCAGACTACTGGAAAGTTAAGGCAGGTTTTGGTAAACTTTAGAAAGGATGAACAGCAGTGGTAACTCGGATGGTCTGTGTGATTTGTTCGTCATTATTTGGTAATAAATTGATTATTACAGGAGCTAAATAATTGTTCACACTGGGGGCATCCATCTTCCATTGTCAACCCGGGGGTGGCGAGGTTTCACCGAGTTCCCAGCAGGAAATTTCCACTTCAGGGGACGTTTCAGTTGTAGTCTCCTACTCGAAACTCAGAAATTCCAACTTCCGACTACAACTGGAACGCACCACAAGCCAAAGCGTGTGTTTGTCGTGATGCTAAATGAATGAAACTCAGACCTTCCTCAGAACTCTGCATTGCTTTACAACTTCTTTTTTCAACAACTTACAGAATGCAAAGCGACAAGGTAATGTATCTCTTTCTAGTTACGTAGTGGTAGTTTTTGATGTGTGACAACAAGCAATTTTTAGAAAACTTAGTATCGTAGTTTTGTAGCAGGCCATATATCACTACTTACAGCTTGGTGCTCTAAGACGTGTCAGAATAATATACAATTGCTCTAGTTTTATTTGTCTTGTTCCTGAAGTTGAGCATCCCGGCCAGTCCAGCCCGGTCCGACCCAACCGGAAGGCTAAGGAATAGCATTTATAGATAACCTATTTTGATGCTATTAAACTCATCTTAAAGTGTGTATTTCCATCAGGCATATACCTAAAAGTGAGACTTTTTGTAATTATTTAGAAACTCCTCACAGTCCCTTTAAAACATCTTTTTTTAAAAATACACACACCAGAAAGTGTTATGCAAGAACTTTAATGAACTTAAAACAAAACAAACAACTTCTTAAGAATAACGTGATCGACACCCTTGGGCTAAAAGTCTAGTTTTTCAAATATTTTGTTTTGCCATATTGGTGTTTTTTTCATTTCTCCCTGTTGCTTTCTCCTGATGCTTTATAATATAAAACATGAATCAGCATTATCTACATGTTTTAAGAGGTAATAATGATCAAACATTGACTTAAGTGAGTGGACCATTACATGTTGTCACAACCGAAACTCTACCATCTGTTTCGGTTGTGACAATTTTAGCTAATTTTAGCTAATAACTAAAAAAATGCTACTAAGCACATGGCCAGCAAATGGATGTTTGAACAGGTGTACACCCATAAAAACATAATGTGTTGCATTAAACCTCCAAAAGTTTACCTAATTGCAGAGAATATGTGTTTGGTAGTGACAATTAAAAATGTTCCTGACAGATTTTCAGATTTTGGAACACATTTACTCCAAAATGATGAGAGGTAACTACTCACCATGATGCCATGAGGTAGAGGGATGCTGAGTCTCTGCCTGATTAAAAATGCAGGGGTGTGGTTAAAAACACGCTCAACCTATGTGGTAAAACTATCTGTGTTTCGGGTGTGACATGAAAGCGTGGGACAGCATTTTTTGAATGATCTTTTTAAATTAAAAACATAAACCCACAATACATCCAAATCTTTTCAATGCTGTTTAAAAGAAATCAACAAGATATTTTAAAAAACATCATTGAAAAAAAATACAAAATTGTTTTAAGTATTATTTTCATAGGTCGAAATTTAGGGCTTAGGGGTTGGGACAACCACTCCCCAATAGAAAGTACACTATAAATGATGATTTTGTATATATTTAGCTTATTACTATCTATTTGCTGTCTTGTGTGTTGAATAGATCATAACAGAATCTTAGTAAATATGTAAAGTCTGAATTCTTAATTGTTTTGTTACATAGTTTTTTTAGTGTGGGACCACAGTTTGGACAAATTCGGTAGAATGGCCCATATATATCTCTCTATCTCTCTGTATATATCTTTCGGTCTTTCTCTTTGTCACGCACAAACAGTGCTAAATGCACTGCATGAACCCACACTCACACAGGCTGATAAATAAACAAACATGACAGTGTTGCTACAACTTGCAAACAATTAAACAATTTGAAACAAACTAGTGCTAAAAACTATACACCTGAAACAAACTGAAATGAATATAATAGATCAATTTGATTTGTAAACAATTAGTAAAAGAGAAGGATAAGCACAGTGGAGAGCGCAGTGCCACTACAGCTCTCCACCCTCATCAGTATTTCCATACACAGCTCTATTGCAAAGCTTACAGGTGACAAGGGTTTAATGTTTTTGTACAGGCAGTTTTTGCCAAAAATGGCAAAAAAATTGAGAGTTTCAGTTCCGTTGGCACCTTATGTTTTCATGAGAACAGCCCAGAGTACTCAAGTACTATGGTTTCAAAAACTTTGCAAATGTGTGCAGAGCTTATGAGAAGGCAAAGTAAAAACCTATCTGTTTCTGCTGACAACGTTGGGTTGTAAACGGGGCCTCAATGACCATCTCCCTGGTCTTGGAAGTATTCAGCAGGAGGCAGTTCTGTCGTGCTCCAGTCACTAAAGGGCCCTCACCAGGTCCATGTGCTCCTCTTCCTGCCCATTTTTATGCATGCCAAAATAGCTGTGTCATCAGAGCATGTGCAGCTAACACAACTGCAACTGTGCTGTTTTCACATGCACTGGCTGTTGGCCTTATGCTTCATCTGTGTACAAAAACTCCACCGGCCACCATGTTAAACACGGTATAAAACGGGGTATTTATGATCCTGAGCTGTAGTCTGACTCCCTGCTGTTAAGGCAGATGTAGCTATAAAGAGGCTCTCAGGAGGTGTTTATACAAAGTTGACATATGTCTGCATACCCCAGACTTACCAAACAATCCAATGTAGACCTCTTGCAGTGAGTGAACGCTGCAGAACTGGTTAAGCTCATGGTGAACTTTGTTGAATATCAGAGCTTTGTCGTAGTCTGCCGTGAAGTTCCTCACTATGTCATACACTGAGGGAAAGGAGGGAAAGAGCGCATGTTTGGCATAAAGACAATGTTGAATGTGTCCGTCAGTGCACATTTATCTACTAATGGGAGCTGGGGAAAAACACAATGATCAATGTTTTTGGCCCACTGACTAATGGTGAGTTTACCTGCTGATGGAACAAGGTAGTTCACCACTTCTATGCGGTCAAAGTAAATCATCACTCCTCCACTGAAAAACAGATAACCACAATGATTAACTTAAAGCAAAAACAAGAAAGGGAATGTCACATTTTCAGTCTGGGTAACATTGTGATTTCTCAAATACTCTGATAATCATGCAGTTTGGGAGTATGCTGAGTAACTGCGGCAGCAAATCATAAGACCAAAACTATTTAAGTGGATTAGATATAGATATAGAGCAGACCTACCTTGTACCACATGGTACATTCTTCACCTCATCAGTCTGCAGCGTCGTCTGAGAGACAAAAACAAATATTCATATTTGATTTTGTTTGCTTAATGTTAACACAGAAAAAATGGCTCTGACATCATTGTAAAAATATCAAGTACACAGTGAAATCAAACCACAAAGAACAAAATTACAACATCAAATATGTTTTTAGGAACATGAATCTGATAACAGTTTGGCTACAAAGGGGGATGGCAAATGTCCCCAGATGTCAAACAGCATTAAAAATTGGCATGTCTTTTGGAACATTACAAAACTTGTTATATTAACTTGAGGCTACTCCCACACATTTGGAATTTCATTTATGGCAATTTCATTTTCCTATTTTATCATCTTTTTTCTATCGGTCAGAGAGCATATGTTTCAAAGGTAAGTAAAGGCTGCAAACTCTCCTGAAATGTAATAAACATCCCAGTCCTCTACAGCTCACAACTACCAGTAACGTTACTGTGAGCCCAATAACGTTATAAGCGGCAGCTCTGCTTGCCTGCAGCCCTTCCATACGTATCTGTTAATCACTTGATAAAAAGGAGCTGATTACATAGAAATGGAAATTGTCCGTGATAGTAGAAGTGTGTTTGTGTCTGTGTGTGTGTGTGTGAGACAGAGAGAAAGAAAGAGAGAGAGGGAGGGAGTAAAAACCTTAATGGGTTTAATGGGTAACTTCGGTTCCTGCAGCTTTTACATTGTTTATAGAATGAAGTAGAACAACATACTCACCCAGAAGGCTTTCCTGATCAAAACAGTGCTTCAGGAGATATTTAGATCCAAAATCGAGCGGCAGACATCCGTATAATGGTAGCACATGGGGCATGTGTAGCACCGCTCCTAAAACTGCATTAATAGTCCAAATACTCATGTTTTTCACCAATATTCCATCATGGTCCGCTCCGGCTAGTCCTCCATTGCAGTCACTCCACACAGCGCTGTGTGGCTGTGCCGACCTCTGAACTCAAGAGTTTGTTTACGTGCCTCCGCGCATGCGCAGTACTCTCAGAAGCACTTCCTCCTGTCTATGAGCTCCTCATCTGTAAACTCTGGCTCGAAACTGTAAAGACATCATATTCAAAGTTCTCCTCCACAACATCTTCATCCGATAGATATTCGTCCATTTTGCACAAAACTGGAAGAAGAAAGTCGATGTGTAGCCGCCTGTCTTCGCCTGAAACAATGAGCCGCACTGCGCATGCGCGGAGGCACACTCTTGAGTTCAGAGGTCGGCACAGCCACACAGTGCTGTGTGGATTGACACAGACTGCAATGGAGGACTAGCCGAAGCGGACCATGATGGAATATTGGTGAAAAACATGAGTTTTTGGACGATTAATGCAGTTTTAGGAGCGGCGCTGTATGCCCTACGTGCTACCATTATACGGATGTTCGCTGCTCGATTTTGGATCTAAATATCTCCTGAAGCACTGTTTGGATCAGGAAAGCCTTCTGGGTGAGTATATTGTTCTTCCTCATTCTATAAAGAATGTGAAAGCTGCAGGAACTGAAGTTATCCTTTACGTCCTAAACCGAAAGTCCGCTAGCTTAATGCTAACGTCAATTGAAAATGTCATTGACGGGCTAATGCAGTTAGCATCGTGACCATCTTAATGTCGAGGAGAATATCTGTTGTGGTAGAGAGTAGTGTGTGTTTGTGAGAGTGCCACATGAGAAGCTTTACATCTCACGACCACTAATGTTATTGTGAGGTCCAATATGTTAGCGGCAGCTGTCTGTTCCTATGATAAACACTGGTTATTAAAGCGAGGATGCTTTAGGCCATTTAGTATTTTCAGAGGTTCAATAACAATCTGGTACTGCTCAATTAGGACTACTAATTGATTTGAGGCTCACATTTTGGAGCAAATTTTATATTATTTTGTTAAATTTCCTTTAAAAAGCTTCAGGAACATATTTTTATTTAAATTTCAGTTAAGTTTAAAAGAGATGCTGCTAACCCTGGGAACTCCCTGCACATTGTTTTCTTGTTTGACCTTAAAACAAATAAGAGTTAAAGATTAAAAAACATTTCATTTATTTTGAAATTTTGGATATTTATGTCTACTGGATAAAACTTTAGGCCGCTAATTTATTTAAGGGTTTATTTAAATGTTATAAGGCATGCTGCTGAGCCTGAAATAAACATATGCTTAAAGGCATTGAAACAAAGTTAAGTGTTGGACTTTGTATTATCCAAAATTTGACGCCAGTATTTTCACTTTTACAGCAAATGAATATCGGCTTCAAATATTTGTTATCGGCCTCCATGACTACCGATAATCGGTATCGGCCCCAAAAAAACCATATCTGTCTATCTCCTATATATATATATATATATATATATATATATATATACACACACACACACATATACACATATACATATATCTATCTATCTACATATATATTCATATCTACATACATATATATATATATATATATATATATATATATATATATATATATATATATAAACATATATAAACATATATATATATATAAACATATATAGGTATATATACATATATATACATATCTAAATATATGGGCCATTCTACCGAATTTGTCCAAAGTGCAGGGTTGGAATTTTTTTTTTTTAAGTGTTTTTTTTCCCAAAATTTTGTCCATACATATGTTGTACCACATCTAAGGTACATATATCTCGTATAGTGCAGTCAATATTCATATTTTAATTTCTGCTTGTTCTTGAAATGTTTTTTCTACTCCCAAAATGTGTCACAACCGAAACATAGCAACACACTGCAAAAAAAGGTATTATATTAATCTGTTCTTATTGTACTTCCATGCCTCCTCTAAAGAATATTTTTACAAATTTTTCTTGATGGGTTTTACAACAAAATCAATAAAAATGATATTTTAAACATTTTTCAAAGTTCAATTTCTAAGACTCATCAAAATCAAGATCCAATCTTTTCTTGTAAAATGAATTCCACTGATTATATAGATCTCAGAGTTAATGAGTTATGAAATTGAACATACATTTAATGAATAGTCATCATAAAATGTTAGTTGATGACTCAATATCCTTTATTTTTTACAAAACACCCAGTGTTTCGGTTGTGACTGCACTATTTTGGTAGTGACCACTATTTTTTTGTTTGCAAGGTTGTATCATATTCCCTCCACCTTATTGCTTAATATGAACTTCAAACATGTCTTACATTGGGAATATTATGAACACAAATGTTTATAATCAATCAAATGACATTTACTTTGAAGGCCAGCATTAGCCTACTCAAACATCACAACGCATCTACTGTAACATTAAAAAGTAGTTTAAGCAGTTAATACAGTTTTTTCTGTCACAAATAAACAATGATTTTTTTTTTTACACATTAAACATTCCTGAATGTATTGACTTCTGCCAAACAGTTGAGCTGGGAGTCAGAGGGTCAAACATGAGTTATAATTATTGAACATTCTGAAGATATTGCTTTTAAAGGTGCTATGAGGAGAATCTAATACTGCACCCTAAAAACTCCTGGGTTATTTCTTCAACCCATATTCTGGGTTATTTGGGTTGGGTTAAAATTATGGGTTGTTTTTTCAGAGAATAACTTATTTTCTGGGTTACATGGCTAATATGTAACCCAATTCTTGGGTTGTTTTGGTTATTATACCATTTCTGGGTTATTTTTCAAAGTATAACCCATGTTCTGGGTTAGTCGGCCGGAAGAAGAAGAGACACCTCCTCCCCTCTCTCCCGTAGAAGAAGACCGTCACCGGCCCCCTCTCGCCAGCCGTTAGTTTTCTTACTTTCACACACTCGACTGAACCACCGCTGCTTGCTCTGTTTGGTTGTCATCTGTGCAACATCGTTCAAGGTAAAAGAGTCTTAAGTTTGAGAATGTTGAATGACGCTTTTCACATTGCTGACAGTAACGTTAACTTTTTGGTGTTGCTGTTCCCGCTACTTTAGCACAATTAGCATATGGGCTCAAAACATTGTTAGCATGTGGGCAGGTGGGCTCAGAGCCACCGCGAGGGGGGTGCAAACAAGGCGACCGCCTTGGGCCTCGACACTAAGACTCTGCTACCCATGAGCATGCGTGGCGACTGTCGTAATGCTGCAGTCCAGTAACTCCGGAACTGGGAGTGACATCATCTCTGACTTATCGGCGTTCCAGTTGAAGTTGGAAAAAAACATGCTGATCTACCAGGCTATTGTTAGCTGTTGTTAGCACGCCCTGTGTTGTTGTATGAAGAATGTGATTATCACTATGGCAACACTTTTGTAAATATAAGTCTAACAATACTATGGCTGCGGTTGAATAGTCACCTCCTAAGTCCTTTCCTATCTACTTTTCCTTCACCCTGATGGAAAACGTCATGAGGTTAAGGAAAGGAGAAAGGAGATTTCAGAAGGACTTAGGAAAGGAATACTGCCATGCAGAGAGAATCCGATTACACTTTCACTACGCTTCGTCATCATGTGACGGCGGATGTTACTGCTGCGGTGAAACTACAATTTTCTGAAGGTGGACTACAAAAGACGCATCATTGAAGTGCTCATTAATCATGACAATGTTGTTCCTTTCAGACAATTTGAACATTAATAACCTGGTAAAAATTACATCTGCATAACCGATGTTGGAAGTGAAGATTTAAATAAATCTGTCCTCTCATTATCAACATGAACACCAACCAGTGCATGAAAATAAATGAACTGAAGGAAAGAAAGGCATACATTGTTAAGACCACAATCTAATGGTGTACAAATGATTAATATTGAATCATGTTTAAAACATAATCAACATCAAATGTCTCATATCCTGCTCTCTTCAGAGAATCAGACCGCTGTAAAGTTAAGGCAGGTTTTGGTAAACTTTAGAAAGGATGAACAGCAGTGGTAACTCAGATGGTCTGTGTGATTTGTTCGTCATTATTTGGTTGAATTCGGACGCAGTCGGAATACGCACTGTTTATAAAAGCTGTTGCAGCGGTGAATTGTGGGACAGAATAATCTCCTCTCCTTTCGTAAAGGATGGTCCGGTGTATCCTATGCTAAAGGAGATAATAAAGGAAGCATTGAGCCACCTTTCCTATGCATTTAAACTATTCCAACAGCTCTAATCACAAACTACTTCTGGTTCATTTCACTCCGTTAGGAACCTTCCTAAGCAAAAATGATTTTTCGACCACAGCCCCTGTATACAGCTGATCTCGAGCAACACACCCTAGTCAGAAGTGCAAATAAATTGATTATTACAGGAGATAAATAACTGTTCACACTGGGGGCATCCATCTTCCATTGTCATCTCGGGGGTGGCGAGGTTTCACCGAGTTCCCAGCAGGAAATTTCCACTTCGGGGGACGTTTCAGTTGTAGTCTCCTACTCGAAACTCAGAAATTCCAACTTCCGACTACAACTGGAACGCACCACAAGCCAAAGCATGTGTTTGTTGTGATGCTAAATGAATGAAACTCGGACCTTCCTCAGAACTCTGCATTGCTTTACAACTTCTTTTTTCAACAACTTACAGGATGCAAAGCGACGAGGTAATGTATCTCTTTCTAGTTACATGGCGGTAGTTTTTGATGTGTGACAACAAGCAATTTTTAGAAAACTTAGTATCGTAGTTTTGTAGCTGGCTATATATCACTACTTACAGCCCGGTGCTCTAAGACGTGTCAGAATAATATACATTTGCTCTAGTTTTATTTGTCTTGTTCCTGAAGTTGAGTATCCAGGCCAGTCCAGCCCGGTCCGACCCGACCGGAAGGCTAAGGAATAGCATTTATAGATAACCTATTTTGATGCTATTAAACTCATCTTAAAGTGTGTATTTCCATCAGGCATATATCTAAAAGTGAGACTTTTTGTAATTATTTAGAAACTCCTCACAGTCCCTTTAAAACATCTTTTTTTTAAAAATACACACACCAGAAAGTGTTATGCAAGAACTTTAATGAACTTAAAACAAAACAAACAACTTTTTAAGAATAACGTGGTCGACACCCTTGGGCTAAAAGTCTAGTTTTTCAAATATTTTGTTTTGCCATATTGGTGTTTTTTTCATTTCTCCCGGTTGCTTTCTCCTGATGCTTTATAATATAAAACATGAATCAGCATTATCTACATGTTTTAAGAGGTAATAATGATCAAACATTGACTTAAGTGAGTGGACCATTACATGTTGTCACAACCGAAACTCTACCATCTGTTTCGGTTGTGACAATTTTAGCTAATTTTAGCTAATAACTAAAAAATGCTACTAAGCACATGGCCAGCAAATGGATGTTTGAACAGGTGTACACCCATAAAAACATAATGTGTTGCATTAAACCTCCAAAAGTTTACCTAATTGCAGAGAATATGTGTTTGGTAGTGACAATTAAAAATGTTCCTGACAGATTTTCAGATTTTGGAACACATTTACTCCAAAATGATGAGAGGTAACTACTCACCATGATGCCATGAGGTAGAGGGATGCTGAGTCTCTGCCTGATCAAAAATGCAGGGGTGTGGCTAAAAACAGGCTCAACCTATGTGGTAAAACTATCTGTGTTTCGGGCGTGACATGAAAGCGTGGGACAGCATTTTTTGAATGATCTTTTTAAATTAAAAAAATAAACCCACAATACATCCAAATCTTTTCAATGCTGTTTAAAAGAAATCAACAAGATATTTTAAAAAACATCATTGAAAAAAAATACAAAATTGTTTTAAGTATTATTTTCATAGGTCGAAATTTAGGGCTTAGGGGTTGGGACAACCACTCCCCAATAGAAAGTACACTATAAATGATGATTTTGTATATATTTAGCTTATTACTATCTATTTGCTGTCTTGTGTGTTAAATAGATCATAACAGAATCTTAGTAAATATGTAAAGTCTGAATTCTTAATTGTTTTGTTACATAGTATTTTTACTGTGGGACCACAGTTTGGACAAATTCAGTAGAATGGCCCATATATGTGTGTGTGTGTGTATATGTGTGTGTGTATATATATATATATATATATGTATATCTATATCTATATCTATATCTATATATATATATATATCTATTTATATATATATATACATATATATATATATATATATATATATATATATATATATATATATATATATATATATATATATATATGTACATATATATATATAGTATATATATATATATATATATATATATATATATATATATATACATATACATATACACATATACATATACATATACATATACATATATATATATAGATAGATAGATATAGATATACATACATATATAAATATGATGTAGCCTCTGCCAAATATACAGTATATCCAAATTTCTACTCAGACTTCTTTTTCTTCCTGAAAAACTTTGTGCAGTGCACATGCATGCCATGGTCAGGTGCAAAACAAACTTGCCATGAGCAGCCAAAAAGAAACTATTTGGCATTTAACAATACAATAAGAGAAATAAAACAAAGTAATAAGTAGTAGTAGCCGTGCTGTTGGAAGTTTGTGTAGCAGTAGGTCAAGATAAAGGGTAGTGAAGCTGGTGGTGGAGTTTCTCCGGCAGCTGCTCCATTTGTGCTTGCCATGATGACTGATGATGACTGACTGATGACTAATACATGGGTGGGACGGAACCTCAAATTCTACGAAAGCTGCTCAGCGTGGTTTTGCTCCGACAGACCCACTGAAAGCGCCGAGCAGCGCCCTAGGGGCAGGGCTGATCCCCGGAGAGCCACAGGCTCTCATGAGAATAGCGATGTCACAAAACATCGTTATAAAGCATGTTATAGACTGAGAAAAGAAATAATCAACACCTCACTTCGCTTCTCTAAGGTCCCTTTGCTGGTCCCAACCACACAGCTTTGTGATTTATTGAACTTCTATCCACCTATATCTGTGTAGTAAATGCGTTTGGTGTCATGTATGCAGTGTTATATATTTCTGTACCTCTACGATTCACTTTTCTTCGTCCATGGTGTCGTGTTGTCTCTGTGACCCTCTGACCGACTGCTGACCTGATGCTCGTGCCTCCAGTTTTGACGTAATGACAAACAATTGAGGAAGTTTACATGCAAGAGTCCGTGCATTGTATTTTATTTTGAAACTTCCGGATACTCCACACGGTGACTTCCTGTCTGGTGCTTTCTTAACAACAGTAAATTTACGAGGTTTGGAAGTGGTTGCGAAGAGGGAGGGACATGAGGTGAGGTAAGAGAGGGGGACAAACGCTCCCAGCACACTCAAAAAACCCACCATAAAATAAAGATTGCCCACGAGTCTTTGATCTCGAGTCGAGTCAATTCTCGAGTCTTTCAGGGTCTAGTCAAGTCAAGTCTGGAGTCTCCAAAAATGCGACTTGAGTGTGACTCGAGTACGAGTCTTTAACTCGAGTGTCCATCTCTGCACTGACCCAGTTTGTTTATGCCTCTTCTGCCCTAGAGGCCCAATTTACAAGATGTGCAGTCTCTGGCTGTAACAAATCTATGAAATCTATCAGACATTCTCTGAGATTCTTAGAAATTAATACAATTTTATCACAGAATAGTGCAATGACACTCACAGATTCCACAGTCACATAACCAACACAAGTCACAATATTGGTGTGGGCAAGAAGGTTCATCCAGTTCTAAAAAACAAGACTAAAGGTCGCTGACCAGATGAGACAAGAGCGGTGTGAGTGAGCGTCTCTGTCTTTTGGTTACGAGGGGGTCACATGCCGTGTTGCTTGCATCCAAAGTGTACTGCAGTGTGAACAGACACAGATATTACAGCCTGGTGGAATTAATGTGAATGTCTCTAGATATATAGTATTACCTTGTTGTGATACTCGCATAAAAGTGTTGTGTGCTGGGCTATAGTGAGAGTACAGGTGGATCAGGAGAAAAGTATGACAAAACTGGAGGTGCATCGAGCACCAGTGATTCTGAACATACTTCACTACAGCAAAATACAACCACTTTAAGATTGATTTAAGGGTTTGTTTTTATTTCAGATGGGCTGTCCTAATATGAAACAGAAAATATTTAATATGTCCCACATTTACAATCAACACATCCTAGTGTGTGGGAAGAACAATGAGGATGACAAAACAAGCGATCTGTGTTCAATCACATGGAATTGAGCAATAGGCCCTAAGGAAGCAAGCTGGCTACAGCAGGAGGCTCTGTGTAACTATGGCTACATGATGACAGTAGCCACAAAGCATTGAGTAAGACAGATGTTTGAAACTGAGGACCAGTTTATTAATTAGTGGCTAAAGCATGTGTTTTCATTAGCTGTAGTTTACATATCTCCTGTGAAGCACATCATGGCCAAATTGACAAGAGGAGGAATTGGACTAATTACCATTGCTACAAATGTTCTAGGAAGCTACAGTCTATCAGCTTTAGCTTTATTTGCTCTTGCTTGTTTGCGAACACTGAAGCCTTTAGAGCCCTTTAGTAGCAACAAATGCATGTAAAGCTCATAAATTAAATCAGTGGGTAGGATTTCAAAACCACCAAAACAATTGCAATTCAAAATTGTGCAGCAGTTGGATCTGTCGGAATTAATACGTGAAATATGGCAGATCCATCTTGACAATCTCCACTTCACAATGATTGCAAGTGTGCCAAAGTTGTACGGCCTGATCAGCCATCTGTAAAGCAGAAAGAGATGGGGACTTCGTGCAACACGACAGCAGGAAGTGCCAGAGATTAGCATTGATGCTAAAAGCCTCTTTTCTAGAAATCATTTTCCAGGATGTTTTCAGCAACCTCCCCACACACATGTTTTTTTGTGTGAGGTCTGATTTACAAGATGTGTAGTCTATGGCTGTAACAAATCTATGACATATTACAAATACTGTGACATTCTTAGAAATGATGACTAATTTTTCACTGACTTGCGTAATGACACCCACAGATCCCAGTGTCACATAACCAGCTGAAGTAACAATGTTGACATGGGAAACTCTCTGGTTAATCCAGCCTCTAAAAAAAAGATTTCAGGTTGATGGCCAATATCACTGGCAAGCTCCAACATATCAAAGCTGAACTTAAAATGTATTTATTTATTTTATTTTATAGTTATTTTAATCTTAATTTATTCTGCTTTTTTATAAATATATTTTGTTAATTTTAGGTTTTGAGGTTTTATTCTATTCCTTAACTTGTATTATCTTATCTACTAATATTTCATTGCTAAGTGTGTATTAGTTACCAGGCACAATTTTACTCCATTTCCTTTGTGGGAGTTTTGTTCACTAACAAGGCAGAAGGATGGTAAATGATATCCAGGACATTTTACATTTTTCCTCCTTTTCCATGACTGGAAAATAGGTGAATCATTTTCCAGTTTTCCAGGACATGTGGGAAGCCTTAGTCAGATTATTGTACTGACATTTTAACACAAGATGTTAAATAAAGAAACTTTAAGTGACATCACACAGGAGAATGTGATACTAGAGGCTTTCAGCCATTTCTGCTCTTTTAAAATCTCTCTCAGGAACGAGGTAGAGACCGTCCTTATTGGATTTTATGCTTTTGAAATACATGTGCATCCTGACTTACCTGAACAGACTTGTAGGTGGTGATGAACGGAAGCATAAGATGGAAACCAGGGCTGCTGGTGCTGGTGAGAAGAGCCCCTCCCCTACATTAGACAAAGTTATGCCATTATTATCATGTGCTCAAGAAAACATACAAAATACTGTCTAAAGGGAAACAGACATTTCATAGCAAGAGGTCAATGGGTGAATTGTCAAGAGATTTAATCAAACTCTTAAAGGAATATTACACCCAAAGAATGATATGCCTTAATTTTCTACTCACCCTCATGCTGAGCAACACTCTGGAGCACTTTTTTGACGTCTCAAATGCAGCTGGAGGTCCGGGGTGATTTTTGCTGTGAACAAACGTCCATCTAACAGGGGGCAGCAGCCCGAAAAAAGTTTAGGTCCATAAAAGTACTAAATGACCTTATTTTCCTTCATACTGCTCGTCGCTGTAATCCAAGTGTCCTGGATTACAGCGTCCATAATTAATTGAAACAAGGTCATTTAGTGGACATTTTATGAACAGTGCTTTCTTCCGCAGTGCTCCGCTGGCGCCCCTGTTAGATGGACGTTTGTTCACAGCAAAAATCACCCCGGACCTCCAGCTGCATTTGAGACGTCAAAAAAGTGCTCCAGAGTGTTGCTCAGCATGAGGGTGAGTAGAAAATTAAGGCATATCATTCTTTGGGTGTAATATTCCTTTAAGGTACGAACAGATGTCCATTTTAATTCCACATATCCATGCATGAGGGCATGGAAACTAAGTTTAAAAAAAAGTTTAAAGATGAATGTTTTCACCTGATAATCTAAGCAGCTTTGTTTCAGGATGCTTAACTGTGACCCATAAAACATATTTTTCTTCTGAGTCAGCTGAGTTTTTGTGTACAGAGCTCTACTGAAGCAAAACATTTGTGAATGAGTGCCTGCACTGTTATGAAACTGTGGTATTAAAGTGATGTCTCTACTGGTGATTAGACTTAAAAACTCGATACCTGAGACGGTACTGAGGCACAGAACGGCTGCTTTGTATTTTTTGCGGTCATACACAGGTTTTTATGGTGCTTCACAATTAAGTTGCTTAAGGCGAACACCTTTGAAGCAGATGCCTCTCCTTTACAGCCTCTTACAAAACAGTTTATGTCTCATGCACTACACCAAACAGTAAACCCATCAGTGTGTACTTCCTCTGACCTGTAGTAGACTCCAGTGTGTCCCTCATCGATCTTGTGCACAGAGGCTAAGAGCGCTGCTCCTCCAAGAGCGGCAATTATTGAGAATATGGTCCCCCACTGTGCCATCCTGGTAGAGAAACAGACGGGTAAATCAGGGAGCACAGAATCCGGATTTTTCTGCTTTATTTTGCGTCACTTACAGTCAAATGCTTCGTTCTCCACGTGCTAATGAATAACCTCTTTTTATCCATTAAGTAAGCATGACCAACACTTCGCCAGCAGCTTGTGTGCTTCTGTGTAACTCTGTGGTTAGCTTCTTTCTCTCTGCTTTATCTCCTCTCAGCTCAGGCTTAACCTGCGTCAGCTGACACTCAGTGACCTTGTCACACTTAAAGAGGATTTGGACAACAGTGGAGGATGATTGTGACATGTTGTCTTTTACAGCATAATTCTTACCATCAACACCACTCTCAGTATTGTCCTGTAACATATAAAGTGGTAGTTTTATTAACATTAAGCAGTCGGTGCTGGATAGGGTGCTGCTGTGGATGGATGGCTGGATTAAAAAACATCTGAGCTGAACCGCCCTTTATAAGCAGCGTCTTGACTAAGAGCTGTATTAATTTCATTGCAAGTACAGTTTTCACTATATTGAATATTTTACCAATTTTCAATTAGCTTATTATTATCAAGGTCATTTTGCCTGATGGAAATACACTTTTTTTTTTTAATGAAACACTTTAAGTTGAAAATCCTGCTGTTGTTACTTTGCCATGTTATTTTTGTAAAGTGATTGAATAAAAATAGAAACACATGAAAATTGCCACAATGCTATGTACACAGTGCTAAATTAAAACTCTCTGACAGTTTCTGTCTGATTTCATTAAGCCTTGTCAAAAATAAGAAACAAACACATCTGATTTCTGATAGATTATATGTTCTTTTACTGACGAGTCCAACCTTGATTTTGGAGGGGTATTTGCACAATGTTGGATTTTTGTCCATCAACAATATGCCGATATATCAAAATTTATTATGGCTGATACCAATATCAATAACTATGAATAATAATAATTCAAAGTACCAGTAGTTCTTTCCAGATCACATCTTCATCATTTGCAAAAATATTTTAAAGATCCCATATTATGCTCTTTTTCTGCAGTGTAATATTGATCTTTGATCTCTTCATGAAGCCTTAGTAGCATGCTTTGGTCTAAAAACTCAATAAAATAAGAATAGTCGCATTATTCCCAGCCCCTGCTATTGCCCCTCTGTACAACACTCGGATTTTGTGGGCGTAACTATATGTTAATGAGCCCCCGCTGAAACCGCCCCGCACTTCCATGTCGGCGCAGTCGGCGCATGCGCGTGACCATGTCAACAGAGCTCCGGTTAGCGTCTGTGTTGCTACATGAGGACCGCAGCACTGAACGCTTTAACCGAGTCAGAACCCAAAAATAAGAGGAACCAGGAGAGAGTCGGGGACCAAGGATAAACCGGGATGTTTCTGAGTGGTCTGTATATGAAGTTTGTCTCTTCAGTGCTATTATGTTGACGAATCAAAGTTGTTCTGCCGTTCCTCTCTCCCTCCCCCTGTTGTTGTTGATGTTAGCATGTCTGTTAGCAGACGTGCAGTGCTTAGACTGGCGTTAGATAGAGTCTAGTAAGAGCTAATGTAGAGTGAGCGGGTTACTGCAGAGACGTGAATTAACTAAAACCCCGATGTGAAATAACTTTCACTTCTAAGTAACACTGAAGGGGCCGTTGCTACTGATAGTGAAATAAGACAGAGAGAGGGGGTCTTCTCTGTTGTTGTGATGTGTAAATAATGTCTGGGCTCTTCAGGGCCGATCAGAGCAACAGGCTGTTTTACAGAAATAACATTAGTAATGTGACTGACCCATCAGAATACAGCATTTAATAGAGCCATAGCCTTTAGTGACAGTAACAGTAACTGAGAACGTTTATTACCTGTAACTGTGAGCAGCCAGCAGTTTTCTGTGAACCTTATTTTAAAAGGTTATTTTCTTTTCTATATGCCACACAGTAGCTGTCTTAAAAACCTCTTCACTTGCATTATTGTATGTTATGACAGCTCTGTGTATATTCTTATACAATAACAGAACATTTCCTTTAGATAAAAATTCTCCTGAACATCCTGTTTTCACTCTTCTCCTACATAGGTGCTCCTGTGGCAATTGTGTGAAAATTCCTACAGCCTGAAAATGTTTGTTGAATGGAGATACCAAAGGTATTGTGAAAAATTAGTGCTAAATAACAATTTAGTACATAACCTTTCCTGTACTGTGTCACTGACTTACCTGTTTTAATTAAGTAGGTCAGAGGAAAACTGCAGGAACTCCCAGTCCAACCATCCTGGACTCTGACTCTGAGTGTGTTTTTCACTACAACATGCATTCTATATTTATAGAGCAGACTATGAGCCTTTACATCTAAGAGGAGTAATGCATAAGTATTTTGATATAAACACTTCCATGACTGTTGAACAAAAATAGTAAAGATTAAAAGAACTGTTTCCTCCATCTCATTTTTTGTCTTTCTTGTTATTTAATTATTAACATTACATGTAACATATGGAAAACTGAAAACACACAAAACAGTTCATGTAGACTTTTTATTGTCAAAGATATTTTGACTTATAAAAACACCAAATGTACCAGCTGGTACTCTAGACATTTTACATAAAGGAGGTAAAAAGGCATGAAAAAAAGGAATTTTTATACACAAGCCATAGCCATATTGATAAAAATATGAACATATAGATAAAAACACCTATGACAGTAATTTTCATTTCTGACATATTCTTATCATGTCCAGCCCTTACAGATGCCTGGCCTACAGAGCCTTTGTGAGCTGATGCTGCCTGTGTTGTACTGCAGAGTTTCCTGATGCAGAAGACCAGTATGAGGGTCAGCGCTTCCTGGTATTTGGAAAAGGAGCATATGGTCTGGTATTTTCTGCAGCTCCTTCAGGTGTGGAGCAGGGTCCTGGAAAACCTTCCCAAAGACAAGGTCCAACAGTGCATCTGCATGATCTGAAATACAAGACACAAAAATATATGTTTACAAGAAATGGCACCAAAACCAAAACACCTCACTGCAGTGTTGTAATTTTTTTTACATAGTCTTTTATTGTCACAATATCCTTATTGATTATATATTCTCAATTCCATTTTGATAACATTTTTATTCCAGTTTCCTTTATCTTTTCCTTTCCATGCTATGCCTATTTGCCAATGTTTTTAAATGTGTTGATTTTAATAAAGAATTGTTTAACTTACGGAAAGCTGGCTCTGCTCTCACTGGCTTTGCTGTACATCCTTCCTCCTTGGATTTTGAGAAGCTGACTGTAACCAGCGGTTCACCATCAGAAGATGCTGCCTGAGGTCGACCAGCATAGACACAAGAAAGAAAAATATTTAACCTGTTAGTGCATGAAAACACAAATAATAGCCATGCATTTACCTTTTTTTTTTAGACAAAATGTTTATTTCACGTTGTACTAAAATCTAAATAAATTACATGAGATGTTACAAATAGTTACTGTTACTCAATAGATACATTAGGTATTTCTGGCAAGTGATAATTCAGCTGAGGACTTTTATATTTATCATTTATCTGACTGTATTCATTTGGGGGTTTTTGTGATATTCTTTGGTAATTTTGATCAGACACATACCAAAAGTAAGTCTCAAATAAGATACAAGCTTTTCAAGGGTTAATGAGTTTTTACTTACAGATGTCACATTATGTGATGCATTATAAAATGTCTATGCCTATATATTGTTAGTAAATAAAACGGTAGGATAATTAAATCAGACATCTTATTTACCTCCCTCCGTTTTTCGTAAATCACTGACCTGTTAGTAATTGTAACTTATCCCCAGTCACACAGCTCGTATGACAGCATTCTGTGGGCATTCCTGAGTGTTTAAACTCACAGAAATCAGATTAAATTAGTTTGGTGATAACGACATCTGCAGCATTAGCGTCACATGTTATATACACTCCCTGTTATCAATATTTACATGATCTGCTGTAACACACAGAGGAACAAAGCCTGATCGTTTCCCTCATCCACAGCTTAGACACGAAATGGGTTTGGATACCTTCTGAAATAATTTATTGATTACATTGCCTCAGTGCCTTTACATTGCCTGTATGGTCCTCATGTTTACAAAACAGCGAAGCTTGTTTCTCGTAGCATTACAGGCTAACACAACAGGCTAACCGCAGCTAAGCTTAGCCCCCGAGAGCTAACAGATGCAGGGGGGAGAGGAGGGCTGTACAAGGAATAATAATAATTATCCTCCAGCTTTTATACTCCTCTACTACTGTGAGAATATTCATATATCTAAATCTGATTAAACCTGTTGGTGATGACGATGCTGTGGCCAATAAAGCCAGTTATCACATCTACAGATACACTGTTTTGAGCTGACGTTAGCGTAGAAATATACTTTCCCCTGTTATCAGTATTTACATGCTGTGCTGCAAAACACAGAGAGACACAGCCTTCACTGGTCGTTTCCCATGTCCTCAGTTTGGACACGAAATGAGTTTTGATACTTTATGAGATAATTTATTAATTACAATGCCTCAGAGAGAGTAGCAGGCCTCTACTCACACAGCGGTACATCTCACAGCAGCAAAGTAATAGACAACAGACTAATATTATGGCCTAGAAAAGACACGATATGGTTAGAAAACAGCAAAGCTCGTTTATTGTAACATTACAGGCTAAAACAACAGGCTAACCGCAGCTAAGCTTAGCCTCCTGACGCTAACACAGGAATAGCTCTTACATCTGCTCCTCTTCCTCTGCTGTTAGCAGCTCGTAGCAATTAGCAAAATAACAGCACACAGCATTTGGAATACTCACATTTCCAGGGTCCGAGGTTTGCTGGTGGATGGTTGGCACTGATCCTGGGTTAAGGACCAGTCTATTTGCGAGCCCCTTTGTGTACTGTCCAAAGTTTGTGGAACTGTCAGCCCTTAAGTGACTGGCACAAACATGCACATTTTTTCTTTGTTTTGCTGGCACTTTTCCATCATATATGAACTCCAGCCACTTAGTTTTTAAATCTTCAGAGTCAGGCAGCTTGTGTAAGGAAGTTTGTGGCTTGTTACAGCCCACAACACTGCAGCAGTAACTCATGCTGAAGTCCGATGTCTCACTGCCGGTAAATCCATCATGGCTGCTCTGCACATAGCAATCTCACCAGCAGCGCAGAGAGGAGTGGGCGGGGACGGGGTGGGGGTGTCTGCTCAGGCCAGACTCGCTCCTGATTGGTCAAAAAATTCCCCTCTGACGTCGGTACAACTCAAATGAAAGAATGCCTCAATAGGGGGCGGGATTTTACATTCACCAGCACCACGCAGCACAGGATTTGTCACTAAATATCACATTTTTTGGGCTGGGGGGAAAGCCGCAGACCTCAAAATTTTACCAAAAGACTTAATAAAGTGGTTTTTGCATAATATGGGCCCTTTAACAGTAACAGTAAAATCGAGCCTCATATTCACCTCTAAGAGAGGTAACATTGATTTATTCATCTGCTGACAGAAAATCAGACCTGCAGAAAGTATCAGCAGAAATTCTTTTTTTTTTTTTTTTTTTTAAGTTAAATAGGGGTAAACATTGATTTTCAGGCTTAATGCTGCTAAATAATGCTGACATATGCTACAATGTTTTAGTTGTTTTTCCACTCTTAGTTCAAAATCACAGAGGAACAGGAACTTGCTGTTGTGATCAGTTCCACTTCAGACTACCTGTGGTATCATCTGCCATGATCACACCTTTGACTTCTTTGTTGTGGTATGTGCTGACTGCCTCTGATGAGAGCACGATCTCCTCAAGACCTAAAGAATCCAGGACTTAGTGGAAGGCATTGGTAAAGGAATTGTTCAGCAAAAATATAAATTTGATTAAATTATTTTGCAATTTCAATAAAAAAGTAAGTATTTTTTAACATTAAACAAAAAATATTTTCAACATTTTACTTTTGATATCAGGCCTCCAGGTTGAGGAGTCAGCTAAATCACCAACTCTTCATTTTTTGTCCCTTGTAGTTCACACCCTCCTCAATGTTTCTTTTCAGTAGATACAACAACCATGTGTAAGCTGTGGCCATGTGTAAAGATAGAAATGGTGAAAATGTTTATTGTTTTGTGGTGGTAGAGTCTGCTATTTTCTGCACAGGCACATTCCTGGAAATGCATCTGTTTATTTTCCCGATAAACTTGTGGGCAGGACTCAAAACCAGTCTCTGCCTATATTTAAGTCTCATATATACATGAGTTTTTATATTCATGTTAATATGAAAGTGTAAGCTCCAAAAACAGAGTTGCTATTCTGTCAGAAGACGGATGAATTAAGGGTTGTAGCTCTTAAAAGGGCAAATGAAGCTTAATTTCACTGTTACATTGAAATACACATTTTTGCATATACTGTAGGTGTGATCTTTAAAACCTTTTTCTCTTTCCATATCACGGTATCAGCATCTGCACTGGCGTGAATAAGTTCTAAAATATCAGCAAATTAGGAATCTACAAATATCCAAAAACGTGTCTCTATCGTTTATACTAACTAGCTCAAATAAAAAATAATACTGATACCTGTTTGATGCAATGGCAACAAAAGTAGAAGTCCTCACACCTGATACTTGTTAATGTAGGGTTACTAGTTTTTAAAACACAAGTAGAATTTGTATAACTAGTTTTTATCAAGGTACTAATTCCACCCATCTTTCCAAATGTTGCCATGAACTGTTCTTTAGAGACAACAAATGAAGTATGAAAAAAAAAGTATGGATGGGACTCAGAAATCAATTCTAGCTGAGAATCAACTTACCAAAAGAATCAATATCAGTAATCCAAATGCTTAACAATTCCCTTATTCATTATTCCTTTCACTTTATTCGGCATGCCTTGAAAATAAAGGATATTGTTTTCTCATCAGAGGCAGTTAGCAGAAACAACAGCAATGAAGTCAAACCTGTGAACAAGGAAAGAGGAGACAAAGTGGTTGAAGCTGTGGTTTAGTTTTACATTAACTGCTCCAAACTGACAACACCGAGAGCTTGTGTCCATGATATAACAGCTGTAATATTTACAGCTGATTACTGTCATTCAGCTGCAAATATTGCCACTAATTTCAATATCTGTTAATGCCGATATACCAGTAATATTGTACTTCCCTAACATGACGAAAACTAATGAAGAATTGGATCAAGAAGCAGAATAGATAGTGGCATTGGTTTCAATATAATCATATCACTTCACATCTCTATTGACAGAGATCACAGTTTTCTTAGACTTATTAATACTGTCCAGCACTTAAATAATGACACATAGTGTTCATAAGTATGGAACTTTTTGACAAACTCAGTACAGTGTTGTGACCAAACTTCCGTACAATTTAGACAGCTGTTAAGGCCGCAAGCTAAAAAGTGATTGGTGTTTCTTTAATTTTGCTGCCATGCGATCAAACAGACACCTATTTCGTAAGAATTGAGAAATTAACTTTTAAGTGTAGGTCTGATATTGAGAACGATATTTTTGTTTCTTTACGTAAAAAAAAAAAAAAAAAAAGATCTTCATACAGAACTGACATTTAGTAAAAAGTAAAACTCATTCTGGTCCCAATAGTCCAGCACTAAACTAGCAAATATGCCAAGTGGAGGAAGAACAGTTTCCCAGCTTGTTTTTAGCTGTAAAGTTCATGTATACATTAATTAACTATACCACTTTCCACTTTAAGTGTGGCAGCCGACATTGGGCGAGGGGCAGGGTACACCCTGAAGTGGCTGAAAGCCAATCACAAGGCAATATAGAGAGACAGACAACCATTCACTTTTACATTCATACCCAAGGGCCATTTGAAGTCATCAATCAACCTAGTGAGCATATTTTTGGTCTCTGGGAAGAAGCTAGCTCCCAAAGAAAACCCACACATGCACATGGAGAACATGCAAACTCCCTGCAACCAGCAACGGTGTAACTGTGAGGCACCTGCACTGCCTACTGCGCCTACGTGCCGCCCCCTCCTGTGTTTCATACATATATTAGACCACCTGTCATAACACTGAACAAACAGAAATACTTTATGAATGCTTCAGAACTTGTCTGGACTAAAACCGTTTTTGTTGTTGGATATTTTGAGCAGGAACGAGGAATTTCAACCTGAGTTCACCTTTTTCTACTTAAGCTTGCCACTGGGCTTCACTGAAAAGTCAGAAATTAACCCAGCAGAACATTCATTTTTAATTTGTCATTTTTTATCAATTAGTAATACCGGTAATAAGCTTTCATATGTTTCTGCTATTTGTATAACAATGGATAACAAAGACACTTTAATTTCCGTTATAGAGCTTCTACACACTGGTGTGTTTACTTTCCAGGACCACATAGAGATCATTTTAGTAATTAGCACTGCTGTTGCTTTAGGGCAGCTGTGTCATAAACATCACACTGGGTGGTGCTCTAAACATTTGTTAAGCACTTTACACAAGCAATATCTTTAAAAGGCTCTAAGGGCTTTGTGCTAACAGCTTTAGCTCATTAAAATCACGATGTTATTGTACAAACAGCTGCAGTTTATTGCAGTATCGTTCTGGTTAAAGGACAAAGTGGTTAAGCTCCCTGAGTGAACCTGTCCAGCTCTCACTGACAGCTCACAGTCATCACAAGGCCATCTGAAGCTCAACTCGGCTAAAGGTACGAGTTAGCATCAATCACAGCCCGTCTCAGGTCCAGGAGAAGCGCTGAAGTCTGATTAAACCGGCCTGAAGAATCGATATACAGCTGTCTGAGTTACTATCAAACAAATGTCCCTATGCTCAGCAGGTCTTACCTGATATTTCCTCTGAAAGAAGACCAACAACAGACAGACAACAGGAACTCCGGGCACCTGCTACCATGTTTGTGTTCTTCTTCTTCTGTGAGCACGAGCGCTGTTCAGCTTCTGCATCGCGGCATCAGCGCCCCCAGCGGCAGGTCATGCACACTGCCGCCCAGGACTGAGGCCACGGCTGCTACTTCAGGAACTGTCAGTGACTCACTCTCGTTGCTGCTTAAAAAGCCACCCGTAAGGGGGTAAAGGTAAGCGACACAGAGCACCACCAGACACAGGAACCGTTTGTTTCCCAGGCTGTTACCATGCTGAACTCCTGACTTCTAATGTCCGTCTATTTAGTCCATATATGATCATTCATTGCACATATGATCCCTCCATGCACCTGTGCCCTTTTTTCTTGTTTGTTGTTGTTTGTTGTGCTTTTTTCTTGTTTTTTTTATCTTGTACGTGCCAATTCTTGTACCAATTCTAATTCTTTTTCTATTCCTACCTTAATTTTAATTGAAATTTTTAATTTGAGGTATTTAAACGGTTAATTGCTGCTTTGCGATTTCTGCTTCTAAGGAGTGAAGTAAACTTGTGTAAAATTCCTTGCATATCTGTCATAAGGTATGTTCTAAATATAAGTTACATTTTACTATATTGTATTCTTTTGATAACAAACTCTACTGTCTAATTTCCTTGATCTCATGTCATGTATAACGTCCCTCTCCAAAAAACTGATGTACAAAAACATGAAAGGTTATCAAGGCCACTGGTATTTTTTGTGATCAAACTTTTTTTTTTCCATAAAAGTCATGACAAAAAAAAGCAACAATTTGAGACAGTGTCAGTATCCTTAAATTTAAGACAAAACTCTGAATAAAGTTAGGATTGCAAGATTTCTTTGAGGCCCCAGCACAAGCTGCTTCACCACCGTGCAGGCCCACCCACAGAAATGTCTGGGCTCCTAAAAGGATCAGTTAACAACATTTACATGTAGGGATACAGCACATGATTTAATTCTTCCTAAAATGGCTGATAATCCAGAAGTTAGTGATGCAAAAGGGATGTGTCAGTGGAAACACTGATGTTTTTTAATCTTATTGATTCACCTATTTGTTATTACAAGCACGGGTTTCATCTTGCCCAATGTCTGCTTGGATAGGCTCCAGTCCCCAAAATTTATAAGCAGTATAGATAATGGATGGATGGATAGTTAAATAAGGTAAAGAAATATGTTTTATTTTGTAGGTAAGATGACAATTCAGATTTTTTTTTTACTGTAAACCAGTGGAGACGGTGGACCACCTTGAACTGGATACAGACGGAAATTGATAAAATTCAATGAAATGTAACATTTGGATGATTTACACTGGAAAGATTGAAAACATCACTATCAGCCAAGTGAAGCCTCCAAGTCTAACATTAAAATGTCTGTTCATGTTCCTGTGCGGGCTGTCATAACCTGTCGCGCCAGATAGACAGATCAGTATATTTCTCATCTTGTGAAGGGCCCATAGAAAATGTCTGGGGAGAGCTGAACCTTTCAGAAGCCTATTCAGCAGGTGGTTGGACAACCTTCCTGTCAGTCACATTCATTATGGGCCAATCAGATATTGTAGTAGGCAGGTGTTATTGCGCTATAGAACGTGGGCCACTTTGTAAAACAAACTCCAATCAAAACATGTCAGATGTGGAGCTGAATATCCTTTCCGTGGAGGGGTTTGCATTGTTGTTGTTTTTTTTTTTTCATACATACAGTCTGCTAAAACTGCTGCTTAAGCTGTTAGCATTTACGCTCACCTCTGTCCAAGTAGTCCCTTCCTGCTGTCATCACACTTGCATCACCCATCTCTTCCTGTTCTGAGGGACACTGCTTGGGCCATTCTGCTTTGGGCCACTCACAGTCATCTTAGATTTGAGCTTGGCAAGATGGATCAGTGTGATTACAGACATTGAATCAGGCAGGTCCAGCTGCTGTGCAATGTTTGACTATCTGTCTGTCTCTTTTCCCTTTTGAGAGAGAAACACATCTTAATGTACCATATATATATATCAATATTATGCACTACATTTAAGAAATTTGAGTCTTGTTTTCACAAACTAGCATTTTAGGTCGATATAGAAAATGTAATTAAATGCACCATCCATATATTGATTGGTGTTTGCCATGTTGTGGAACACTATATGAATTTTGCCCAGTGCTGGCCTTTAAAGGTCTTGAATTTGATTTAAAGAGTGGAGGAACCTTTTACTGGAGCATTTATGAAACATCATAATATTCTCTGTTTGTGTGGAACAGATAACAATTCATGAGTTTTTTGTTTAATGTATTTTACAGTTTGAGCAGCAGAGGGCGACAGAGACCAGCTCAGATGAACCAGGACAAAGTGGACAAGTGCTCTGAGGTCTGAGTTATCTTTCTACCTCGGTCTCCATGATTTCAACATCCAGTGTATTTCACTGCTCTTGAGCAGCATGATTTTTATGTATTTTATTCAGTTTTGGAGACCTCATTATTAGCTGTCAGCTAAAGCAACAAACAGAAAAGTTAAAGATTTATTAAGGGCATATGAAGCCAACAAGGAAATCATTAAAAAAGTCAAAGATGTATCTGTTTTCTCCCATCAGTCTGAAGCCAGAAGGTGACACACAGCTAAAGGTCCTGACTCTAAAATAGCTGTGGTGCTTTATTTTTAGATGTCTGCCTCTTGAGAAATTTACAAAGGACCAGAGCTAACCCCAAGGTGCTGCAGTGGCAGCTCTGTGCCGTGCATTTTAAACAGGGAGGGGCGGGGTTGGGGGGAACAACAGAGCAAGGGAAAAGAAGTTTGTCAGAGTTCATTAAGTATCAAGGGAACATCGCTGGAACTGGCAGTGTAAGCCGCGCCGGGGCCCTAGTGCCATTAATCACGACTGACAAGAAACCAGGGGCCGAGGGAGAAGGAGGGGGAGGGAGGGGGGCCGCTCTGCCAGAGACTCTGGTAGTGATTATAGAGCAAGGAGAGTGGGGTCCAGGCAGTGCAGGCTAGAAGGTAAAACACACCACAGCCAAGACTATAAAGTTGAGGTGTGCTCACGCAGATCACACTCACATAATCAGCGGGTGACTGGCACGACGTGGAGCTGCAGGCTTTGAAAACATGACAAGGTAAGAGCAGAGGGGGAGGAAGGCTTTCTTGTAAAAGAAAAGTGAAGTGCCATGTCGAGGCTCCATATCCTCCTTTGTGTATCTCACCCTCTCTCCCTCATTTATGAGCTGAGCCTCTGGCCTAATAGCATGCAGGAGGACGAGAGTGGAAGTGCAGCAGGAACACAGTGTCGCCCATACATCTCTGTCGGCCTGCCTTATTTTCTCTCCTCACCCCCAGAAATGTGGAGTGAGCTCGCCACACTGCTGCCACCCTGGAAGAAGAAGAAATAAATGGGAGGGAGAAAGCTAGGGAAGAAAAGAAAGGGGAGAGCTCGTGACTCGTGAAGATGGAGGCCTCTGTTAAGTGCTGTGCTTGAAAGCCCGTCCGGCCTCATTAGCTGTCAGTTGTAACAATACTGAGCTGGCAGCAAAGACTGCTCCCAGTCTCGGTGCCATAAATCACAGGCTGACAGGGCCCTGACAGGGCTGGGAACCAACACACATGCAGGACTCGCTCGCTCACTTTCTGTCGCTCTGCTGCTCCATTTTGTTTCTCTTCTCCCCGACTTTTCCACAACTCATTCTTTTTCGTTCTTTATCGTCCCCTCGCACTCTCATTTGTCTCCCTCTTTGTCAGAAATGTCTCCCTTTTTCTTCTCCTCTCTCTCTGTAATCTGTCTCACTCCCTCTATTTCACAGACACTTCCAGCATGTCAGCAGAGGGTCCAGGACACATGTGATCTCACGAACATGCTTGTCTTTTGCAATATTGTTTTAAGCTGTCCAGAATGATAAGTGAGCTTGACAGGCAGATCTGGAAAAGTCTGTGATTTCTTGATGAATGAGCTGTCTTCACTGGCATGAGTAAACATGGCTTCAGCTGAAGTGTATTGGTATAAACACCATAATCCTGTTGGTCTATAGATCCAATCCCCGCTGTCACAGGAGTATTTGTTGTAATTTACGATCTTTTTAAATGTCCCTTATCATTAAATTATCTTGAGTAAAAGTTAAAAAGCTGCATTGTATGGCAGGCACTAAGTGTTTTGGCCTTGCTGTGGGAGGCATCTTTTCTCATTTCTAACGTAGCTGTCATCGTACATCCTGCTCCCACATTGTTCTAAAATAATAAGACCATGCAGTCCTTTCTTTGCCTAGAGGTATGTCTGAAAATGAGGGGTGGTCAGGCTCAAAGCTGCCATGTTCCTATTTTGAGGATTCAGAAAATGACTGCCCTTAAACCCCCTCATTGGTCTACTACAGGGGTCAACACACCAGATGGACAGTTTAACATGTTTCACCAGTCCATCTGGGAAAGAGCCCATAGAATGTGTCTGGGAGGACTGAACCATTTAAAAGCATATATGGCAGGTGATTGGATAATTGTTCCAATTTATTGTGGGCTAATCAGATAATTATGTAGGCAGAAGTATCTGCACTGAGGTATCCTGTGAGGCTAGAGAATAGAGTGGACTTTCTGTTCACTAAACCTCACATAAAAACTTCTTTGGATTAAATTGTGTGGTCTGCTAAATGTAAAAATCAACAAGGACGTCTACATCTGTTTTAAGGTAGCATGGTGTTAATAAAGTCAGCTGTAAAACAAATTGTATACATCAACAACAATAAAGATATTTGGTCAAACCTGGTGAATAGACATCACCGTGAAGTAAACTTTGCTTTTTTAGCATTAGCCTACCTTCAGTAAGCTAATAACTGTTCATGTTAAGGTCAGTTTAACCATGATTTCATTTGCTCATCATTTAATTTTAAATTATTAATTATCTGACATTAGAGTGAAAGGGAGCCAAAGATTGTTGTTTAAAACGAACCCAGATGAATACAATTGGCATATGTCCTACAGAGACAGGTAAAACTGGTTAATGCTAATGCTAATACAAAAGCTTATATTAACGCTAACACATTTAGTTTAAAGAAAATACTCCTGTTAGAGTTCAAACAAAGTTAGTTTGTGCTGACATAAAATTAACATCTGCAGCTGTCTGTAGTTTTAATATTTCAGAATTTTGTCAACATTGAGTCCAGCAAGGCTGGGGCTACAGGAATCTAGGGAGATTCATTTAAGTAAAACAACAGACATTTATATCTTACCCTGCTTTGTGTGAATAGTGCTGATCTTTGACGCCGTAATCCTGAAAGTGGTGGCAAAAAAATGAGGTTTCTTCTTCTTGAACCAAGATCTAAACTCTTGCCTCCATCTTGGTTTTGTTACCCTTCATTCCTGCCTCGTATTCTAAATATATCCCTTGACAGCATAGTGAAGACCTTTCTGACAGCTTTGGTGTGATTTAAGGCCCTGCTGTCCCCAAAAATACTGAGTAGCATCCTTTGGTATGGCTTGAATGCTGACAGCTGCCGTTGTTATTTAGTGCAGCCTGCTGTACGCTTGTGCAAGTGCGTTCAGGGGCTTCATGACAGGACAATTGAAACAACTGGTCTTACCTCAAGACCTGCCAGTTATGAGACTTTATAGTCTCAATATTAAAGATGTAGGTTGCTTTAAATACAACATGACTTCCTCTGCTTCTTCATGATTTCAGTAACACAGAAGTCTTGTGTAGAGGATAAATATACGCACATCACCAGGTGCAGGGCCTGTACAGTGAACATATAAGAGTAGAAGAAATGCCTGCACACTTACTCCATGTTGACTGCAGTTTATTAGGACAACGTTTCGATCATGTGTTGATCTTCCTCAGGTCATACTTAAACTGAACATGTCACTCCCATTTATAGAGTCCGCCCCACAGAAGTCCACATTTCCCTGCATCATTAAAGCTCTACAAAACTCCTGTGACATTGCAGCTTGACATCTGAATAAAGAAAAGATTCTATAAACAGCAGTCAGTGAAAAAGCCGACTGTTATGAAGCTGACCTTCACTTCAGGTCAGAGGAGATATTTTTCTGATGTCACATTATGTTGTTTCTGACATGCAAACCTCTGCGTGTGCGGCTTGAAATGTAAATGTGTCAGTGTATTTGCATGTGCAGGATGTTATGGTCTGTTTGTTTCCATGAGGCCGAGCAGGAGCTGCTGCAGCCGTCTGCCGCCATCCATTACAGTGACGCGTGATGATGTGTGTGACACGACTGGTGAGGAAGGAAGTAGAAGAAAGCAAGGCTGCGGGTCATTAATCACTGGTCGCTGACACATGAAAACACACAGTCACACGCTCACATGTATATTTCTACACACATGTGGCCCTGACGTGTTCTGCTGAGTGTGCAGCTGGAATAAATCCAATCCTAGATGTATAAAGTGTGAGTGAATACATACAGTAAGTGTGTACATATATACGAACACAGATCAGGCACACAGCTGGACTACATGCCTCAGATATGTTGAATTCCCTCCTCAAAGCTCCCAAACTCCTTCAGAGCTAAGCACCCAGATCCATGAGGGTTCATCTGGATTTGGCAAAGGTGGGGTCAAGTTGGGTTAGACTTCCTTAGTAGCTGCTGTACCCTGAACAAGGCTTTAGTGGACCAATTTGTCGACAATTTTTAGAGAGTCTTATTAGTGTTATGTACATTAGATTTACATCTTCACTTTGGATGACTACTAGAGTATGTTCACAATCACTAATGTTGAAAAAAATTAACTTTAAATCTCAAACATGCATACCTTCCTATAGCTCGGTTGGCCCTTCGCTGTGCTCCAATACGGAATTTTTTTCAGATATTTACAGCTAATTTATCGGCCACACATATCAGGAATATCAGCAAATTACACAAATGTTTACTATTGATGCATCTTCTCATCATTTCAGTGTCATTTTTGCAGTTCCTCACAAAATGTCCTGTAACACTGAAAGAAACAAGTTCATTTTTGTGATGAACAGAACTTGTGCTCTTGACTGGAAATATTGTATCGGCAATAAAAAAGAAAACTCTCTCTGTTCTGTCTCCGTCTCTCTGTCTGCCTCTCTCTCTCTCTCTCTTACATAAATAAATACATGTACATGTATATCAAATAGCGGCAAAAATCTGATATCATGCATCCCTAATGTATAAGTGCATATATATATGTTTATCGTCGGATCTTTGACTCAGAAAGTAGGATTAATCTTATCGATTTAACATTGCAACAACATGCAATCTGCTTCTTACGTAAACAGCAGTTAGGTGTTTTGTTGTATGTCTGTCCGGCTGGGTAGCACTGGGAGCACTCAACTTTGGGTTACATTAATCAGAGCTCCAACTTATGACTTCCAGTTGAACACAATATAAGGCAAACTCTCACTCCTAAAGAGGAACTGGTAGCTGCACCTTGCTGTGAGCCATATTCACCAAGAGATGCTTGACAGACAGAACAGACAATAAGTTGCTCAGCAGTATGTTCAGGGTAATGGAAGGAGGAGAGATGTTTTTGGGGTATTCAGTGAGTCTGCTTCTAGACAGTAAATGAGTTTGGACATGAACATGGAGACTGAATGGGGGGAACAAGTGATCCCCCTTTGCTCCAGCTCCAGAGGGACTAACAGAGATGTGATTTTGGAGAGAAGGAAGGCACAAGGACTTAACGTGGGGCAGGATCACAGGGAGTAAATGTCTCTGCCGTTGGGTGTGTGGAAGGCATGGCAATGTCAAGTGCATCAAGAATTAATGTGGATGTTTTGTGCCTAGACGGAGCCTAATTGCATGAAGGCACTGTGAACAGAGACCCTTAAAACTGAGGATGCCTTTTGGAGAATGGTCAAAACAACTTTGAGAATCTGAGCCTGTCCAGTTGGCCCTTGGATCAGCGCTGGACACAGATGTAGAGTACTCCTGGTCTTACTGATGCTTCCTTCCCCATGTTGGCCCAGTCCACTCTAATTGCTGACAGGAGAACTCTGTGGTACCTGGCTAGTTCAGAGCTAATCAGTACATGTTGATGAATCCAATGGGGCACCGTCTTTCTCTGATTCAGAAAATACTGTAGTGGTGATGACAAGTATTCTTAGTCTATAATGGTTTAACGTCCATGTGCAAAAAATTGATTTAGTTTTTTATAGAGGTTCTAATTTAATAAAACTATTCCTCTGGTTAATTAAGTTCAAAATCCCCTTCTAACCCTCCTCTCCTCTTCCTCCCTCAGCATCACTTATCATTTTTGTTTCGGAGGGTTTAAGTTTTTTCTCTACTCTTCACAATGTTGTTCAGTCCCAGAGGAAATCTCTACAGAAAGTTACTCATCTGCTCTCTCCTTACAGCGCTACATTAATCTTGTCCCGTTTGCAGAGATGTACCTTTAACATCATCCTCAGGGGTGTCCACCTGCTTTTGATTTATGATCACATTTAGAAAGAACTTGTGTGTGTGCACGCTTGTATGTTTCCATTAGTTATGCCATGACAAACTTTTAAATATCAGCCGTAACTGGTCTCCTTATTGCCTGTTTTATTTGTGCATACTTTTAAGGAAGTATATGAGCTGTAGTTGTTTTGTAAATGGGTCAAGTTTGCTTTTGAATTTTTGCTGTGTATAGAAATAACTTTATTTTGATGTCTATTTTAAAGGTCCTGTTCACCCATGTAGATGTTTTTACCCACCCCAGTTGATTAGACCTGGGGGAGGTTGTAAACAGATAGGGCTATGGTGAGAGATTTTGATGTCATCATGTTTTGGTACCAATTAAAATATAAACAGGTCAAAAAATTCTCCTACAAATACGAGGTCTTCAAACGTGACAGGTTTTTGAGCTGTCAGTCAAACAAACTCAACTCTCAACTCAAGGTTCTTTTTTCATAAACACATGATGAAGAAATAAATCAAACATCACAAAGAAGCACAATTATAGACAAGGGCTCCTACAGACAAACCCAAACAATATGAATAACCCAAATCACTAACAGATCATATATTGTTTCTTATACCACTTTCAGACTAAACTTAGTGGGTCAACATTGGTTTTTCAAAGCGGTTTTAAACCGCTAACAAGTGACAAGTGACTCTTTTCCCACTGCTAGCAGACCCGGGTCTAACCGGCAGCAGATGAACTGTTTGTTTTCCCCTGGTGCATTGAGCTTATAGCCTTGCAGAGCAGACGGATCTGCCTGATTCTGAAATCATGGAAGTGACTTGACTTCCTGTCAATAAGGAGCAAATGTGGATGTTTCAATTTCAGTTTCACGTGCAATTCAACAAATTCAATATTGTGATGTTTCAGCTGAGTACTTATATCAGTGCACTACTTATACATTCAGGCGGTTTGCAGAGTTTTCTGTCGTTGTATCGCCGTGGCGGGGTTCTCGTTTTTAATTCAGTCTTTTACCTCCTAATAAGTTTCCATGAGGACTTCCTGCGTCAATGGAGACAAGCATGCCACTCTTGGGCCCAATCCCAAACCGCCCCCTACACACTCTCCCTACCCACTACCCCTCCGTTTGCGCGTCCGCGCGGAGGGTCCGCCATATTACGGGCTGTCCCATTCCACGGAGTGCGGAGGGGGAGTGGACCGTTCAGCCCTTAAATAGCGAGTCTGCATCGATGCAGGCTTCCATCGACTTTGGCAGGAAGTGCAACGTCTAAATGGGAGAGGAAACAACATGAATGTAAGTGCCCAGGTGTCCATATGTTCCCCACACCTTAGTCACACTGACAGAAAATCACATAAAGCGTGGTTTTAGAGTTTAAACGAAACAAACAAATCATAGATGCTGACGTTTGATATGATTGTGCAGCCCTGGCACCATAAAATGTGAGCACAATTGGCAACATTTATTAATTTCTTTGATTGGAATTGTCAGATGGTAATCGGATTGAAAGACATGTGGAATCACTTAAATTATTTGAATTAGGCTATAACGTAACTCATGTCCTAGCGGGTCATAATCTTTACCACAGTGTAACAGCCGTACACGGGGCATCTTTCTGTTGCCATGGCCACGAAGTTTTCCTTTTCCGGTGAAGTGAAGAGGGCCTCCCATTCCTGCCCGTCTTTTTTACATACCCTCCCCCTTCAGTGGAAGTGCCCTCCATATCTACGAGTGTGACTCAAATTTGGAGTGACACTCGTTAGTGAAGGGGTAGTGTGTTGGGGGCGGTTTGGGATTGGGCCATATTGTCATGGAGAATCCATGATTCTGTGATCGATCGTGGGGTCTGTTTAAGGACTCGCGTGCGCGCACTGATCCAGGATGGGTTACACCTGGCTTTAGGAATCCCTGTGCTCTCATCGTCGCTTGGTCTTTTGTGCAACCAAATAAGCTTGTTTTGGATTCGATGAGCAAGGCTTAGTCATTTATCCTGGATGTCTGAATCCTACTTTTGTGCAACAGGCCCAAGGAGTGAGTGGTTTAAATACAAGAGGAAGGGACCAACAAACAGGGATCACCAGGTGCACACACTTAGTCAATGCAGGTTAAACACATGAAGCTGATTAGTGAAGAGAACAGGTAGGGGACAGCAGGAAGGAGTAATCTGGGAAGTAAACACAAAGGTAAGTGAACAAGAAAATAAAACAGGAAATGACAAGACAAAGCACATGAGGTGGAAAGAAGAAGACAACCTAACCAGGAGATGTGACAATAGGAAATAAGCCAGGTTTTTTGTCGGATAGTCTTATTTTAACTTTATAACATGCTAGCTTTTGCAGCTTTAGCTACAGGTAGTTGCATCTGCCTACAACACAGCCAGTGTTGATTGATGTGACCCAGCAGCTGGGTACAGTGTATAAAACATATGAAGTAAAAACAACTGCCAGTGGCAAAGTTGGATAGTGTTTTTGATCAGTGGTCTGATCAGTGTTGGGCACGTTACTTTAAAAAAGTAATTAGTTATAGTTACTAGTTACTTTTCCAAAAAAAAGTAATTGAATTACTAATGGAATTACTCCTTCATAAATGTAATTAGTTACTAGGGAGAGTAACTGATGTGTTACTTTTTTGAAAACGCTTTTGCTGCTTGAACTGTGTCTCCGTCTCTGTGTCCTTCCTTGTTGTTACCTGCTGCAGCAGCTCTGACATCATCAGCGGAGTTCTCTGTGTTTTTGGTCACTAGATTTTAGATTTACTAACAACAGACAAACATACAACATTGCTTTAGGACATAATGTACACTTGACATGTGGGTTCTTGGACTTTACTTCTAGTATTTCCATCTTGAAAACACCAGTTTTTACTCCACAGACCACTTTGGACTCGCCGTTGCTGCAGCTAGCCGTGTTGCCAGATTTTGCCATTGAATTAAGCATTTTTAAAGAGAGAAACCTACATGAAGTGTGTTTTAATTTTTATCCATGTTACATTTTAATTTCAAAGTCATATTATTTCTTTTTTTGCCTCTTATTTTACTTATTAAACACTGTGAAAACAGTAGTAGTTACATTAGAAATCAATTTAAATCTGGCTATAACGATTTGTTTTAGGTCAAAACACTTTTTACCGTATTTTAAATTTGTGTTAGCGTGGGATAAAATAATTGTAATAACTTCTGTATTGGGTTTGTATTGACGGTAGATCATGCTGCAGATTTCTCCTAGGTTTGGGGGCACAACAAGCCCAAATGAGCAACTGCACTATTGGAACAAGCCTAAAAACCACAACTCCAAATATACACATGCAAGTTAGAAAAAGAAGAAGCTTATAATAGGTGGACCTGGCAACTCTGGCATCGAGTTCTCTCGTATGTCTGTCAACAGTGCAGCTCCTGTCTGTGTCTGGCTTAGCGAGACAGGTTGGTTCACAGCTGCTTGACATCGGTGCAAAGTAACGCGCCACATTTCACTGTCAGTAAAGGTAACAGTGTTGTAACGCATGAAAAAGCTATTAATTAGATTACCCGTTACTGGGAAAAAATAACAGCATTAGTAACGCCATTATTTCTAATGCTGATACTCCCAACACTGGATCTGATGGTTGTGGGTTAGAGCCCAGCTCTGGGTGACATATGGCAATATGCTATTGGAAAAGAAACTTAACCTCAAATTGCTCTGACTGCCATGTCAGAGCTATGTAAATATGTGTAAAAAAGCATGTATGTGTTAGATAATGGTCTCAAGGTTGGAAATGGTGAAGCTCTCCATAAATTTAATTTGGTTATGCCTTTGATATAACCCAAGATCATGAGTCAAATCAACCTGAAGATTGGGTTAATTTGACCCTTTGAAATGGGTAACGGATTCAACCCAATAACTTGAGTTAATTTGAAGGACCTAAGTTTCTGGATTAAAAGAACCCAAAAGTAGTCGGTCCCTTTTTAACCCTGGAGTTGGATTAAAAATAATCCAAGTTGGGTTGTGTTTTTAGTGTGTGGGTCCAGTCTGATGGTTAACCAGTCTGCTTCTTCGTGATTGGTCAGTTCAGTTCTGCTTGGGACCTTGATGTCAATAAATCTGCCATCATCCAGATGGTTTTTCTCTAACACTGCCACTGTTCATAGACGTAGGACTTTATCATGTGAAGAGACATGTAAAACACAATAAAGGGATTGTAGAGCAAAAAAGAAAAAACACAATTTGGACCCTACATTTAAATATAGTGGTGAAGGCAGTAGATTAGATCCTAATCAGCATACCAGGATTGGTCTGGATCCCACCTGTTGTGCTCCCGGTCTTGGCGAAGGCAAGAAAGATTATAAAAACATAGTCTAACGTAATGCCATTAAAGAGACAAAAAAAATTATGTAGTCTGATTGAGCCATTTATTCCTCCTCCAGTGTTGTTTATCTCCTCTGCTTTGCAGAACATTGGTATATGTGTGTGTAAATATCCATGTTTGAGTCTGATCATGTGTGTGCATGTTTGTCATCTGTACATTCATGTGTAACTGGTCAAGTGTATGAGCCCGGGTCTGCTCAGGCCAACTGTTACCTCAGTGTACGTACAGTGTAGTTTGTGTGTGTGAGCTGTGGGGGTGTGGGAAAGCAATCACAGTGGACTTCAGAGGAAACGGAGAAAGAATGAGGAAATTGCAGACAGATAGAGCTAATGGTTGTGCTGAGGGAAGAGGTTGTAGGGCCAACAGCTGCTCTCCATCCATCTGGACCAGCCTGGAGAGCCGACTTAAACGATCCATGGTGACGTATATGTCTTCTGGAGAGGAGAGCAGTTATTCAGAATGAAGACTATAAGTATTTGAAATAAATTTGTTTGTTTTAAAAGCCCTCGAAGATCAAGTTTATTAAGTACAGAGAAGCCAGGGCTGCAGGGGATCTGTTAAATTGCAGTATTAAGAAGTGAGAGGATAACTAAAGGAAACAGAAGACAAACTGAACATAACATAAGGAGTAAATATGCAGAATTATCAACATACTTTGTTAACAGAACACATTCTCCCTAATACAAACAGTATCTACAACATGTTTACAAAGTTTTTACACTCATGATTTTCAGTGAAAGGAACTCTTCATCTCATAAACCAGCAAAACAGTTTACTGCAAAATTGCTGGTGGTGCAGACTCTAGTGTTAAACGTTCTCTTTTTCTGTGAGATCATTTGTTAGACAAACAGTCTGGATGCTCCAGTTTCATGTTTTTCATGGAAATATTTGTTGATGCAGTTTTAGGTTCTGTACGTGGGCTCTTTGTGGATCCTTGGTTCTCTCCTCTCTGATCATGTTTCCCATTGAAATGAAGTATTCATTCAAAGTAAACATCACATCCCCCAGGGAAATCAATCAACAAAGGGTCATTTCTAGCCCAGAGAGTTTGAATGAGATTTCAAGGCACAAGACATCAAATGGACTTCAGTCTGTTTTAATGTTCTGGGATTTGGTTACTGTGTTGGTTTTGGCTGTGACACATGCAAAAATGTTTTAGTTAAACACTATGTATGGCAAAGAGAACGTGAGCACTTGATAATTAATGGGCAGGAACTTGCATTGATTCTTCATGTGCTGATCATAAACTACCCCCTCAGGCTCTCAGTCTTATTTGAATCTTATAGGAATATTTGAATAATTTGAGGAATCATCTTTTGCACCTGCATGTTAAAACGTCTAAATAAAGAATTAATTGCATGATCATGCCTCTATCCGCCATTTGAATAGGCACACCCAGAGCCCTACAAGAATTCCTGGGCCCCTGGAAGTCCTGACACACAGACCCTCAAATGTAGCCTCCTGCTGTGTTAGTGGCCTTTGATTATGTATACAGGCTTTAGTTCTTGAATGGACTGTCTAGGTTTGAGTCTGACATGTGCCTCCTATCCCGCTTGTCTTTCTGATTCCCATCTCTCCACTGTCCTGTCACTCAATAACCACATAACAAATACAAAAAGGTATATGGTATTAAATAGTGATGCACTCCATCTCATTATCATATCTGTAGCTCTAATATCTAACTGCGAGACTTTTAGTTAAAAACATTTATATCATTGTTATAAATAGGATAGACCATGTATTTGCTTAATTCTACAGGCCCCATCATGACTCCAGGACCCAGAAAGCTTTCCCCCTCCTTATGGGCAGCATTGGTCGCATCTATTCAACTGCTCATCAAATAGCTAATCACATTGCAGAAACTTTATTTAAACATGCAGATATGGGCAAACAGCCAGCAGACCAAACCCAGCACTATTTAAAGAAGAGAGGTGATTTAAGTGACTTTAAACAAGGTTGATTGTTGGTGCCAGGTGAGCTGGTCTAAATAACCCAGAAACTTCTGCTCTTTCTCAAACAGCTACCTCTATGGTCTACAAAGAATGCTGGAATATTGGGAAAAATCCAGTGAGTGTCAGTTCTCTGGGTGTAAATGCCTGGTTGATGCCACCGGTCAGAGGAGAATGGCCAGAGTGGTTCAAGAGAAAGGAACCAATTGAAAGGCAAGTAGTAACTCAATTAACCAGTCATTACAACTGAAGTATGCAGACAATCAGTTCTTGTCTATCCTTTTTATCCTTTTTCCAAAGTTGGTTTTCAGTATTCAATAAATATTTTCTAAGATGTACTTTGGATTTGATAGCCCCAATGAGACAGAACACTACTAAATGTCAGAGACTAGCTTCATGGTTTAATCCTAAAACTCACGCTTTAACACAAACATCCGATAAATTACAAAGAATGTGGTGCTTAAATAAGACACTGAAAGTTTGTCAGGATTGCTATATCAAGAAATGACAACCTCATGGCATGCTTGAGCTGATAGAAACTAATAGAGGAAAATAAAAATAGTCCTCAGTGCCTTTTCAGACCAAGGCTGACACAGAGTAAGAGCTCTATTAAGCCAGTTATCCCCAAGACCCCAGCTGTGAGGACTGTAAAATTTGTGACCACCTGCCCTGATATGGGCTTAATGTGTCTTTGAATTTTGGTGAATCTGACCTAGACTGCTTTTCTTCAATAGACCTTCAGGAACTAAATTATGTAATCTTCTTCTTCCAACCACCAACCTATCTTTTAGATCTGATCCCAACTAAGATGTTCAAGGAGGTACCTCCTTCGGTTTGTACATCTTGAGTGAACACAGTATACCTTTACTTAATGGCAATGTGCCATAGTCTTTTAAAGTAGCTGTAATCTAACATCTTCTAAAAAAAGCTACCCTTAGTTTAGCTGCATTAGCAAACTGCATGCTTATATCTAAATTCAATTTGCTGCAAAGATCCTTGAAAAAGTAGTGGCTCATCAGCTTTTTGACTTCCTTCAAAACAACAACTTGTTTGAAGATTTTTTTTGTCATAATTTAGGGTTCACCATAGCACAGGGACTGTTCTAGTTAAAGTAACAAAGGATTACTCTTACTGTCAGACAATTGATTCTCTTTGTGCTTGTCTTGTCAGATCTCAGTGCAGCTTTTGACACCATTTGTCACTACATCCTTCAACAGAAACTGGAGGAAGAAGTTGGGATTACAGGGACTACTTTAAATTGGTTCGAGTCCTACTTATCAGATCAATATCATTTTATAACATAAACATTATGTCACCTATGCACAACCAAAGTTCCTCATAGAGTTCCTCAAGATTCTTTGCTGGGTCTAGTTCTCTTCTCCTTATGTATGCTTCCACTTTGTGATGTTCTGAGAAATAATCGTAGTTGCTTTCCTGATGGTGCTCAAACTGTACGTATCAATGAAACCAGGTGAAACAAATCAGTTATCCAAACTAGATGCTTGTCCAAAGGACACAAGTTTCTGGATGACCAGAAATGTTTTCTTCTTCACTAAAACTAGACAGATGTTCTTTGTCTCACATCCCAACACCTTACAGAAACACATCTCAAGTGGTCAACCTTTAACACATTAAACAGAGACAAATATGGTAGGGATGCACTTGTGGTCTGGGCATCCATGAGTTTGTCACTACCGTAAGTTCTTGTTTTCAGTAAGAATATAATTTATTATAGTTCTATAAAATGATCACCTAAACCATTCAGACATGAGGACCCTCCTGAAAACGAGATGTTGCATCTCAAGAGGATAACCTCTAATAAATTTGTTTTCAGCAGAAACAAATATGATGACAATGGGTCTATGGTTCATGGATCTGTCACTAACTTCAGTTCTTACTTTAGTCCACTTGTCTCCACTTACCTCCCTTCCCTTTACCTCCCCATTTACACTTTTGCAAGTGTAAATGGGGTTATAGTGTGACATTCCACTAAGGAGAAATCAGGCTAAAGTGTGACATTTTTAAACCAAATTGATGTTTTTCCTGCCCACATGGGGATGCCCTCAACAGAGTGTCTGAAAATCTTCAGCCTGGCTGGAGCTTTTCTAAAATTTTCAGTGATCCAAAATCCTGTTTGTGTGTGAAAAGACCACAGAAATGCACATAAAAATCCATGTATTGGTCTTGACTGGTATGGATCCACATGCCAAATCTTAAAGTTTTCAATCATAATTTTTTTCTTTGCTCAGTGCTCTCTATTTAGAACAAACAGTATAATGGTATCAATCTTCTTATTTTCCTCATTGCAGGAGAACAAGTGCATATATTCCAAACGTCAGAGTACTCCTCAAAGACATGGTGTTCATTTAAAACCATGTAATGACAGCATGCTGTTTATCAAACGAACTGATTTCTTTTCCATAGAAGAGGCTCTGTTAGCTTATTTAATCTACAGTATGGGCCAGACAAACGTCAGCCACAGTTGAGCAATGAAAGAAATATTGCTCGTTCTGTTCCAATCTCATCCATGAGGACGGGTATTGGTGAGTGACAAATGAAAGCCTAAGTACTTCTGGACAGCTCTTTGATTTATTCTGGATGAATCATCGATCCACTTGTTGATGTTCAATCAAAGAGCCATAAAATAAAAACAGGTCAGTCTAACCTTCTCTCGTTTGTGGGGTTGATTTGTAGAGCTGATGTGGAGAACTTTCTCACTGCACCGCTCTGTTTCCTGATCCTGAGTCCTACAGTCATGCAGACCAACACACTCTTTCCACCCTGCATACATACGAATGTACACAAAGTTAAACATTAGTGCTCACATGCAGGCGTCCATACACATGCATACAATCAAGCACACACACTCACACCCTGTAACCTCACTATGGTCCCACACAGCAGGCCTGCCATAAATCAATGGGCAGGATCGTGTCTGCCAGTTAGACTAAACAAGAGCATTTGTGAGGATTTGCTCTTGCCCATTAATCATCTTGACAGCTTGAAAAACACATTTCCCCTTTAATGACTGTATTTGGATAATCAGCTCTGTTTCCCTTCCCGCCCTCTCCCTGGCTCTCCCTCAAACCCCCTCCCCATTTCTTTTCATTTTGCCCCAAGCTATATGATCAGGGTATGTGTAGCTCTGTATTAGGGGTGGAGAAGGTGGAGGGAGGGACTGTGGAGGTGAGGGAGGGGTCTCCTGACGACAAGAAGGGTTCTCCCAAAAAGTAAAAATAATCACGCGCCGCCTGTGGAAAAACTATTTTTTTCAGGCTCACTCACCAAACCACAGGTCCTGAGCTAATATAAGTCTGTGTATGTGAGCGCACACTCTGACACTGACACCGGCCGCCTAATTCAAACAGAGAAGCCATGGAAGGAACTTGACCGCTGACATGAACCATGAAGGACTTAATGTGGAAAGGTTGTCAGGAATGTGTGAAAATGTGTGTTTGGGGAATAATGGTTGATTTGATGGTGAGCTCCAAGAGTTTATTTTTTTTAATTATTTTTTTAAATGGAATTTAAAAGCAAAACCGCACTCAAATGCAGTTTATGAGCTGGGTATAAAGTTTAGATGCATAAATGAAAGGATTAAAGCAGAAAAAGTAGCCAACAACTCTCTAGAGCATTTATACAGCAGGCAAGATGAAGTCTAACACTCCTGTCTTGTTCATAAAGTTACACATTGATGAAGATGTGATCGTTTTATTGTGAATTGAATCTTTAGTTCAATTCATAAAAATGCCAAAATAAGCATTTATTCTTTAAAAGTTAAACCCTTGATCTAACCTTGCAGCGCAGCTGGATCCGCTTGATTCAATGTCTGTAATTGGTAGATCCATCTTGCCTAGGTCCAATCTACAATGATGGTGCTTGACCCAAAGCAGCATGGTTCAATCAGCATCTTTCAGACGGTAAAAGCTAATACTGCTGTCAAATTAGCAGGTCAATGCTGTTTTTTTCAATGCGGGTTAACTAACTAACAATCGACAAGTGACTCCTTTCCCACTGTCACAGACCAGGGTCTAATTGGCAGCAGCCAAGATGTGTTTTTCCTTTTTTGTTTCCCTCTGATGAGTCAAGCTGATGTCATCACGTTGATGAAATCATCAGCGTGACGAAAACATGTACATGTAAATTATGAAGGAGCATGGAGGCTGTGGACACGGTGGTTAGCTGTTTTCTGTACTTTGTACTTTTTCACCATCCTTAAAAAATACAAAATTTGTGCAGACTGAATGAGAATCGAGTGCTGATGATACAAAGGCAGATAGAATTTGTTGCTGTGATGACCAAATGTCACATAAGTCACAGACAGAGGAAACGTGCCCACGGCATATATGCTATGCCATGGGCACGTTATGCCGACATCATGACGCAAGTCAGCTGGTTGTCCTGGATGTGATGTTCCCACTGAAGCTGATTGGAGGCAAGCCAATTAAAACCCATGCCACTTGCAGAGTCAGTCAACCCCAGTTGAAATGCCGATTAGACCCTTTGAAACTGCCAACAGGAGCCGATTGTTACCGGGTTTAAACTGTTCTTTTGGACAGTCTGAGAGGGGTATAAGAGTGAGATGACTGCAGGAAGTGACTGCTCGTAAACAGATAAGCATAGATGCTAACAGCTTCATTAACAGTTTTATCTGAATGAAAAATAAACAATTACACTGGAAGCACTTCTGGATAGTAAGGATATTTTCACCCCTCTTCTGACATGTGTTGCAAGATTTTGTTCTTCAAGGTCACTTATGTTGTGTATTTTAGCCCAGCTACTAAGTTATCTGATTGTAATAAGTGATAGAATTTGCAGTTGAATGCAAAAAAGAATCCATCTTCAAAGAGTATTTGGCAGCAAAAATGTTTGAATAAATTCCCAAGGCACATCTAGACTTGCCATGTAGACTCGAGGCACACCAGTGTGTTCTGCCATACCATTTGAGAACCACTGCGTCATCTTTGGGATATGGTGGAAGGGGAGACTTTCATCATAGATGTGCATCTGACGAGTCTGCAGAAACTGTTATGCTATTGTGTTAATATGGAGAGGAATGATGGTTCAGTCTATGCTAAAAAGAGTTAAGATGGTTTTAAAGGCAGCAAGGTGTCCAAAACTGTACTAGGAAAGCCGCATACATGCCAAGCGTGACTTTGCAACCTAGGCAACCACTCTCCATGTAAAGTCAATATACAGTCACGATAGGGTGGGGTTAGCCCTCCCGTGATGCGATGGAGAACTTCTGGTGGTATCACGAGTGGCTGTGCAGCAACAGCCAATCACCATTGTATGGGTGTGTGATGGTACCCGTGACAGACAGTTTTTATTTCAGTTCACAGAGTAACAATCCATGTCTGTGTGTGAAACATTAGTCAGTGAGGACATTGTTCTGCCTAGACGGGATCACAGAGAACTCCCAGATGATGCTACTGCAGGCCATCAGCTGCAGTGTTTTGTGGTTGGTAGGTGAGTAAAAAAGATACAGTTGGAAAACATGTCTGCTAATACATCCTATCATATGATATGATATGAATGTGATGAAACTTGAGTGGACATAATGTCACTGAGCGATGCTGACCAAAATGAGGTATTTATGGACAGGTGATGCTACTTGGGTGGTTCAACTTGATTGTAGTTACAGAGTCGAGTTGGGTGTGAACGTATCTTTATGTGCAACTTATACAGTGGCCAGTAAGTATATCTTTTACATGTGGGAATAAAAAAATCTACAAAAATGACATTTAACGCTGTCAGATGCTGTCTGCTGTCTTCATCTTATAAGCGAACATGATTATGGTGCGTTTGAGTTCTTTTGTTTTTTTTATCTTGCGTAAGACATGCACAAGCTCATCTTTCACCAGAAACATAGTGGGGATGGGAAAATAATAGAAATAAAAAAACATGTTTCAGCTCACAGTTGTTTATTTAAGAGTTTAACGAGTCATCCCTCAACCAAATTTAAAACAATCATTGCTGCTGTTGTACATATGTCCAGTTTACTCAGTCATTTTTAGCTTTTAGCACAATCAGACATGCTAGAAAACAAGGATCATATGTTTATGTAGTAAATGTGTAATGTGTACTGATGCGTCCTTGTATGTGTGTGTGTGTGTGTGTATGTATGGGCTGGGCTCTTGCTTGGTGTTGACAAGTGGAATAATAGATCTGTTTGAACAGTTGTGACTCAACCATGTCTGAATACCACACAGCAGCTGAGTGACGGCGACACATACACACAATGAAGTAACATTCATTCCACTTTGGAAATTCTCAGCTGTATCCAGTAAGTGAACAGCCCAGGCTAAAAAAAGTGTTTGAAAAAGTCTGAATGACATCAGAAAGTTCAAGCCACATTCACCCAAAAATGTTTCGGGCAACTTTTGCCAACCTGTAAAGAAACGTTGAGCCAAACATCAGCATTGCCAAGGGGCAATGCTGATGTTTGTGGGGTACAACAAATTTAACACATGCTTTAAAATGTTCATCATTTGATCCAATGTGCTTACAAACACCTACAGGAGTTGATTCCCCCCTTACCCTCAGTTAAGCGTTAATCTTGGTTGGCAAACCTTGGGTCCTGCCAACCTGCACTTGTACATCTGCTCCATCAGGTCCAGCTGGTTCCTCCACAGCACTGGACTCCTGTGGTATGATTTGGATGTTATTTGGGGACTCCTCTTGGCATGGTGTAAGAATATTGAGATCAGCTGCAGCTGCACGTGGTGAAATAGCATATACGTTTATCCACTTTACATGGCATTTGATGAGTGATGTCACGATATGCTTGTGCAACTTTCATTAGTGAAAAGCTTTGTTAGGACAAATATCCCCTTAGTTTAGAGTGCTACCCATGCTTTTAATCCATTCTGGAGAGCGTTAGAAATCTGTCTATAGTAAAACAGTTGGCCATTGAAAAACGTCAAGATTTTTCTCCCCTTTAGTGGACCTGTGTTAAACTCAACAACCTGTGGCATGTACTTTTACCAGAACTTTGATGATTACTCAACATTGGTCAATGTCTTCTACCAAACCCTAACCCCCCCTACATGCCTCCTAAGTTAGCAGTTTGTTTTTTTGAAGCCCAGCTGTGGCAGCCACCATAAACAGCATTTTTTGAAAGGCCAGTAACTTTATCTTTTCAGATTGACCATCTGTTTTTCTGCATGTACTTAGAGGCAAATCTTCCATCCATCCATTACCACATGTCACTTTTGGGGGCTGCACCCAGCTTGCGTTGGGTGAGACTGAGAGGTGGAAAGTACCCTAAACTGGTTGACAACCAGTCACATGGTTCCCACACCAAGGGAAGGAAACTTTAGTACCCAGAGAAAACCCCTGCATGCCAATGCAGAGCATGAAAACCCCACATAGACCAAGACTGACCAAGGAGTCAAACCAGCAACCCTCTTGTTGTAAGTAACTTATTCGATTTCTAAAGACATAGGCCTAGGTCACATAGTTTTGTGCACAAATGTTCGTTCTGACTCAAGGAAGAAGTGATTTGATTTTTGAGGTCATATATCTGAGCTCAAAGCCATGGAGCCCTGTGTTTGGCCAATACTTTTGAACTTGGTTTGTTCTTCAAGGAGTTTCCATTACAATTTTCAGATGTCTTCTGAAATGTCAAAACTACTAAAACTTCATTGATCCAGAAATTTACTTTAAATTAATATTAGGATCTCCCAGGAACAAAAATCTAGGTCTAAGATCAGCTAAATCTTGTCCCTTCTGTTTTTGATTCTGGAACCAAACAAAAGTTTTAGGGGATTCTGTAAAAAGGTAATAAATGTACACAATGTACACATACTGCAGTGTGTATGATATTTTGGCCACTGTTTTGGGATGAATTTTGTGTCATTAGGCTGCTGGAAGTACTCAACCCTTAAGTTCCATTATAGGGTCAAAACAACAAAGCTTATACCTTTAAAAGTAGACAAAAAGTGCTTCCTTCGTATGTTTCAGACCTAAGATTTTTACAGATGTAGTGGGATCTAGAGCAGCTATCAGAGGACTGCCATAGACAGCTGTGGGCCAGTTCAGATCAGAAGAGGGAGCTTGATACACCAGGTCTCTCTAGAAATATGAGGGGTTTTCCATTGTACGCAGTGTAACTAATGCAAACGAGAACATTCTCAAGCTTAGGTGAGGTCTGACTCAGACTTAGCTTTAAGGTGACTTGTGGGTCTGCAGCCTGCTTCTTGTGGTCATTTGAAGAACTGGCCCTTCGGCACCTGCTTCATTTTTGAAAACACAGGTTGAAGCTGGGTTGGAAAAGGAAAGTAACATAAAATTAAAATTAAAATTAAAGTTTATTATTAAAGAAAAGGGAAGCAAGGATAACAAAATGAGGTTGAAAAGGGCACACTAAGAAGTACTAGTAAAAACTCAATCAATACTCAATCTGAAAGTCAATTACTAAAGATTACAGCAAACTCAGAAAATCCATGAACAAAGATAAATGGTCCAAAAGGATAAACAGGATTACTAACAAAAATAATTAAGTAAACTGATGGCCTTGAATTACAAGACCTCCAAAATATAAAAACACCAGCACAAAGAACTTTTTAAATTAAGAAAGATTGTCTAATTGACAGCTGCAGGATCTTTTGAGAAGCTTCCATCGTCAGGCTTCTTGGGTTTCTGGGGCTTCTTATGACGGCGAACATCCATTGTCTTGCAGGGCGATTGACTGCTGCACCCTCCACAGCTGCTCCCAATCTGCCCGATCCTACTCACACTCACACACAGTACTCACAACCAGGTTCGTGAGAGAGCAGGGGGCGTGGCAGCTGCCGTAACATCGGTGAAGAAAGATGTGATATGTTTGTGATTTGTAATGTTTCTCATCTTAAGTAATAAAATATTAACTGCACTTTTTAATCAATGTAATTAGTCATCATGTGACATAAATGACTTAAAAGAAGCAAATTATCATACTGAACTTTACAGTTAAATGAACTAAACAGTTCAACCATCTTTACTTACAGAAAAGCAAAATCTATTAAAATTGGACAGCAACAATCTTGTCAGAATTCTGAGAAGCTGATGTTAAAGTGGGCACACACTGTGTATCCTGGCATGCAGTGCACTGCAAAGAGATGAGTGTAATCAACATAATTGCAACCTCAGAGTCTTGATGCCTAACCATTAGAGACATTCAACCGTCATGAGTCCTGTGATGCTCTGAGTGTGTACATTACAACCACAGGCTGTCCCAAAGTGGAATTGGAAACCAAGATGTCAATCAGAGAGAGAATCCTGACCATCGCAGCTGCCCTTCTATGCCAAGGCACGTTCATCAGCCAGCACTCGTGACATCTTCCCTGCATGGTGGTTAATGAAATCCAGCTGGACACGCAGGCCAAGTGCTATTAGCGGAACACCAAACTGTAATTGAAGCATTCATTTCAGAACTGTTGGTTAGGAAAGGCATGTCTATTAACAGGACTCGCTCACACCACTGCAACTTTTGGAGAGGCCACGGCAGCTCCGGGCAGCTTTCCATGCTGAGGCCAGCTGAGGTTTGTGGAGGTCAGGGATGGATGAAAATGAAATCAGGAGCACTATTTTTCTTTTTTAAAACTAAAGCTGAGCTGACAACCACACTTTGACACTAATCAATAAACAAAATAAACCCAACTGCAAGAAATATGCAAGCATTCAGAATTCAGGCACGTTTCCTTTTGCAATTTGATGTGAAGGAAAAATCATAATAGCAGAAATTCAAGTCAAGCATTTGACATTTTTGTTCTGCAAGAATGTTTGACATGTTATTGTTGCTTCACTATTTTCCAGCAAATATTGTTCATAGAATTTTCAAAGAATTATAGGATCAAGCCATGTTGTGAAGACCTCGCTCAACATTTACACCCTGCATTCATGCTCAGCTATCATAAACCTAAAGTAATCCCCAATGCTGGGAATGACAATCCCTGAATGTGGACAGAAGGCAGTTTGATATTTCACATCACAGACTGTGTAGGGAAGTGGTCAAAGATTTCTGCATCCAGACTGGTCCGGTGTTGTAAACATTAATATAAACGCATCCATAAAGACCTGAGGAAGAAGAACCTCTGGCCTCTTATGCAGATTTTCCATTTGTGCTATCTGCCCAACTTGGCTTGACTTTGCATGGTTTAGATACCATCCTCTTTATTTTTCCATTACAGTATAGACTTTATCAGCTCCTCTTTGAGGTAAGCAGGACCACCGTAGTGTGTGAAACTATGGTGGTATCCTCACAACAACAAAGGAGGAACAAAAAGCATAACAAATACTGGCCCCTGTGTGGCTGTTTTTCACAGTGAGGACATGGATTTGATCCTGAAGACAATTATAAGCAGCAGAACAACACACTACAAGCAGGGGAGAGTTTAAGGAGTTATACAGCAATACAGAGCTGACAACATGGGGCGTTCTGTATAAATACCCCTGTCTTGTAGTGATACTCTGACCATTCAGTGTTCAGCTGACTCTTCACGTCATGTGAAATCTTGGCTCAGCTTGATTGGTACCCTCTGGGTTACAGAAAACTGTTGAAAACGAGGTACTTGGTATACCTGCCTTACTGGAAAACCAAAACAATGAAGTAAAGTTGAGCTGAGGCGAGCTGATGCCACAAAAAGGAAATGTCTCATTTTGTCATGGGTATCAATGTGTGCTGTAGGCAGTGTTGGGTAGCATGACTTTCTAAAGTCCATTTTTTGTTTGTTGAGTTTTATATGTCATTTAATATGCCTTTGGGTACTTTCACACCTAACACATTTGGCTTAACTTTTTTTGAAAGTTAATTTCACTTGGCTGGTGTGTGAAAGCTCATATGAACTCCGGTGCAGACCACAGAACCTAACTCTGGTGGGGGTCTTGGTTCACTTCCAGGTGGATCAGAGTTTGGTCTGTGGTGGGTGTGAAAGCAGTTCAAACCAAACAAGGATCAAACAATGCAGGGAGTAAAATGTGGCTTGGATATTGCCCAATATCACAACAGAAAAGCTAGAGTAGCATTCACTGTCAGGATAGCTAGCACCACCAGCCTCATCATAGATTAACATCTGCAAATCCATGTGGAATATATTTACACATCGGTTAATATGCATGTACCACCTTTTTTTTTTCTTTTTTTTTTCCAGAAACTGACATCTAAACTGCTTTAAAAATAAATACTGAGGGGTGCTGATGATTAGTTAAAATTTATTTCTGATTGTAGGGCAGCATGGTGGTGCAAAAGGTAGTGCATGTGCCTCCCAGCAAGAAGGTTACTGGTTTCATCCCCGGGTCGGGCAGGGCCTTTCTGTGTGGAGTTCGCAGGTTCTCGCTTTGCATGCATTGGTTCTCTTGGGACACTCCAGCTTCCTCCCGGAGACCAAAAACAGGCTCAGTAGGTTGATTGGTGACTCCAAATTGCCCTTAAGTATGAGTGTTAGTACGAATGGTTGTTTATCTCTATGTGGCCCTGTGATTGGCTGCCAACTGGCTCATGGTATACCCAGCCTCTTGCCGAATGTCAGCTGGCATAGGCTCCAGCCCCCTGCGACCCCAAAAGGGATAAGAGGTGTAGATAATGGATGGATGGATTTCTGATTGCAGGCTGACATTGGAGAAATATGGTCAATGTGAACTGTGAGTATGAGCTAAGAGACAAATGATAAAAAATCAGAATTTTAAAAAAATGTTTTTTCTTTTTTTGAAAACAAACAGATACATTTGTACATTAAGGGATTTTAAATTTCTCATCAAGTCATAAATACTGTGGCTAATCAGTTCCCATGGTCATGATATGATCTTCCTCAAATAAGCAAACACCTGCTATAGAACCTGTAAGTCTTTACTGTGGCTGTTGAAGTTTTCACAGGGAGCATTACAGCATGGCTGAGTGCAGATATGAGGGAGAGGGGAGCTACATGTAAAGCAGTCAGTCACAGGGTTTGTTCAGAGAAATAAAGCAGAAAGTGTGTGACAGGCCCTGATGAGCGATGTGTTCACGCCATCTGGGTTGCTTTAACACTGCGGTCACTGTTGGATGCCGAGGGCTCTGCATTGTGTCCTGATGTTAAACACAGGGGTGGTAGTCATGGAGCTGAGGTTAATGTTTTGTTCTGGAGACACACAGAGTGAGTGAGTGAGTGGGAGACACAGAGAGACTGAGCAGCCCCCCTGTCTCTCTCTCCCCCTCTCTCTCTGTCCGAGCTGTCAGCAGGGACAGTGAGCCGGGTAGAGCTGGCGTCTAATTGAAGAGCAGCTCCACACCCTGTCGTCATTAATCACGGGGCCTGTCAGCCGGCTGCTCAGGACCTCACAGTGACACTCTGCACCGTCTCAGCACTTACGCACACAGAGGAAAATATTAGTCCCTCCACCACCAGCAGTATCCCTGCTGATAGATACTACTGCGTCTTTGATTACAACTCATCTTGAATCACTGCTACATCAGAGCAGTCTTTGACACAGATGTTGTCCTTTGGTTCTAAATCATACTCACACTTACAGGGAAACAGTGTGTATACAAAAACAGTGCAGTCTAGCTAACACTGGGAGTCCACTGCTCTTTATACAAATAGAGCCACTAAAATTTCCCCCAATTCCTTAAAAGAGTTTTGACTGGTTCATGACATGGTACTGCTCCAACTATCCCACCTTAAAGTTGTAATGACATCCCAGCATTTAAATGATATACGTAACCCTTAATACTTACATTTTAACAAATAAATAAATGAAAATTTTCTTTTACACAGAAAATGCAATTGCAACAAAACTGGATAACCCTTGTTTAGACTCCCAATTGCTGGCAATGGATTGATAACTGGATGGAACTCTGCTGGCGTTTGTCTGGGAGGGGAAACTGTACCTGCATTTCCACCAGCCGGTCTGATTTAGTTTGGCATAGTATGGCACGCAATTACAGGTGTTTCCACTGGCAAATAAGGAGCAATGACTGACCCCTGCCAACCCACTTTTGGCACCCCTCTGACGGGTTAAACGCACCAGGCTAACGGTGGAGCTGGTGTAGCTGAAGTCTGTTGATTGGTCATACAAATGGTCAATTTCCACATGAGTGGAAGTAGAGTGATCTGCTCACTGCTGTTGCTGCAAAGATTGTTGTAACCTTGCAGTGCAGCTGGATCCACCTGATTTAGTGTGTGTGATCCATTTTGCTACAGTCTAGAGTAGTTGGGTTCTGCCTGCTGATGCACTGATCAATCAGTGTCCCTTTAAGAGAGAGAGGCGGGAGCAAAAAGCGCGAGGACATGAACCCTTTAATGCATAAATTATTAAATCACAAAGGAATATTTTATTAAATTGTTTGTTTTTACTTTCATATAAGTTGAAATGATGTAAAAAAAAAATGTTCAATGTTAATTTTGAGCAAGCTATGCATCAGTCAACCACAGTGGACACAATGCTTCAACAGTATAAATAGTAATTTAATGAAACTTAATAAAGATCCACAAACACATCTTTTACAAACATAAAGAATAAATTAAAGAAAAGCAAAATTCGAAGTATATGTATTATTGCTGTCTAATCCAACTATTCACTTGTGAACTACACCAAAATCTTAAATAAAAAATATAAACTAGAGGAAATTTGAATATAGGCCTTAATAACCAGAACAAACCTTTTAATTAGATTCATTTTTGAGAACAGAAAGAATATGTAAGATAAATATTTTTAAAATCTGCATAAAACTGTTCCTTATATTATTCAAGTCAAGTTCTTTTGTAGTGTACATTTCAAAACAACCCCAGCTGAACAAAGTGCTGTACAGAGGTACAATAAAATCATGCATACACATCTTAAAGCCAGTCAATAAGGAGGTAGAATTGGTAGACTGGCATGGCTTTGTTACCTGTAATAGGGTATTTGGTCAACAAGGGACCACTTTGTCTTAGTCTGGTCTTACTCTGGCTGTCACATGTTAATGTTTCTTTGAGCCACACATTTAACCCCAAGTTGCTCCCACTGCTGTGTCAACAGCATGTAAATGGATATGAAAGGATCAGGGTATGTTGGCCGATAGAGAAAATCACTTACTAGAAACTTTTACCAATAGTCGGTGAATGTAAAGGTGAATAGGTAACGTTCCTCTGTCTGTCCAGCTGTGGATGGCATACTTTTAACACTGAGGTTGGGATGAGACATGAGGTATGCGAATTACAGGCAACTCTTATTTACAGCGATTTCTGTCATTTAAAAAAAGGTAAATAAGAAAACTATTTTTGTTCTTATATGGCCCGGTACCCAAATGTTCCACAGCCAGCACATATCCACTCCCTGTAACATGGGGTACTATTACTATTTACATATCAGAGATGCAGTTATTAGCAAAGAAAAGCAGTTTGAACACATTCTTGTAGTAACTGAGCCTAAGTGTGCAGTATAGAAAACATAATTCAAGACAAAAATGTTATCTGTACTAAATGATCCAAACAGAGGCAAAGCATCAGCAGCTTCCACCCTGTGGACAAAGGACTGAATGTGAATGAATACACACACAGGCTCAGTTGGGCGACATAAATGGAGTGTGTGGGTGTTGACTCAGCTGTGAGAGTGTGTGGGGGAAGAAGATGGATGGAGGAGATTGATGAGTGCAGGGATAGGGAGAATAGTGAGGCATTTGATGAACGAGTGTAAACTGGCAACAGTGGAATTAATTCCACCTCCCCGACAAGATTGAAAGTTCTCCCCTCTGAATGACCTCCAGTGTGAATCATCCCCTCATTCAAGCCAATGGAACCAGTTATTTATCTACAGCATCCAGAAAATCTTCATTTAGACATAGAGAGCAGAGGAGCACCAGAGATAAGTGCCTTTACATTTTTAGACAGAATTTATCTGCACTTCACTGATATGACTTTAGGGGGCAACACAAACCAGAGCATCTCTGGAACAACTGGAGAATGTGACACCTGAATATAAGTGACAAATGGCATTATGAACAAATATGCAAACTATATTTTGTCCCGTCTACATAAACTTTGTCAAAAAGAGGCAATGAATATGGCCCCGAGCTGGTGTTTATTTACCGCATATTTTCAGTAGCACTCTCTTTGGAAGCTTAGACCTTTTTCTTCACTAAACCATCTAATTAGGTAAACGTGTCAACATATATTGCAACATATTTTCTATTTTTTAATGTATGAAGGCTTACATAACACAATTACAGGGTTTTTTTCACATTAGGAATTTCATAATCATCTAGTAGTCCTTGTTCCTTTTTATGTTGCTTGTATGGGTACTCATTTTAAATATAGACTGTAGAGCAGCTGTCCCTGATCTCTACTGCACCACACCACAGATTAGTTTTATATAAGACAAAGTTTTCGTGATCAGTCAACAAAAGATGTCAGCATGCAACCAAACAAACATACGCATGAAATGGATAACAAATATCATTCACCATAGCACAGGATGAGGACTGAGTTGAATGTAAGGATGGGACTGTATTGGGTTACATCTCAAATAAAATACCAACTTGTTTATCTTATTTAAATGGATAATAAAAAATACATTACAACATTACAATTAAAAAAATAATAAAAAATGAAAGCCACAAAGACAGTATTTGTTCTCTACAACTGCAGTGAAATTACATTTATTAACTTAGACAGCTAAAAGTCCCCCATTTAGAAATTTTGTGACACATTAATGTTGTAGTATAGCAAGAGCACAAAAATATTTTACACATATGTGGAGGAAAATATTTTTAAAATGACATTAATAAGGTGCTGATAGTCTGGATTCTGTCGATTATTCATCAGTCTAAGATGCTTTCATGTTATTATTAATTTTATTTATTGGTGTATTTTACCCTTTCTGATGCTTGAATTGTCCCCCAGCACAGCTATGCTTATGCAGCCTGAGCTCTCTTGTGCTGGGTAACCTCCAGTAACAAACTTATTCAGTCAAAAAAATTGACATTTATGCTTAGATTTCTGATGTCCAAGCATAGCAGCTCACAGACAACAGGGAGTTTGTTTGAGGTCTGACACAGATATGATGGACAAGAACCTGATGTGTCATGTGTTAACAGTCAAGCCACAGAGATGGATTTAAGGAAATCAAGTAATTTATTTAATAAAACACGCTGCAGACTCTGTTCATCATAAAGGTAATTTAAATTCAGCAAGGGCTGATGCCAACAGATCCGTGGCCTGGTGCTGACCTGGTTTGGGACCCTGCTGTAGGTCATACTAGATGAAGTTTCACCTTCAGGAATAATCACTGTGGATGGCAAGATCAGATAGATGTTCTTATTATCTTTGTGTTTAACCCCTGAGATCAAGTTATTTAATCCAAACACAGAGGATGGCTTGAATAAGGTTTCCTTCAAAAGCATTAAAATGTTTTGAAATGTACTTGGGTGGTAGAAAGTAGTCTGTTTAAGTTAAACATCTGTTGTCTGATTCTTGAATATTCAAAGTGGTATGCTACAAGGGTCCACTCTGGGTCGTAATCTGTTTATTACTTAAATGAATAGCAGATGTAGATGCATTAAGGATGTTAAGTTTTACTTCTTAGCTGGTGATACAATGATGTTCACAGAAAACTCTCTACATTCAAACCAGTGCTAAATGGCAATAAAACAAATTGATGTTCTTTTCTTGGTCTAAATAAAAAAACATGACAGGTGATCAATTTAAACCTCGAATAATGAGGTGATGTTGTTAAAACTTATCAATGCTTTGTATTTCAGCCATCATAATATTTTTTGTCTAAACTAAACTGAGGGTGTAACGGAGGTTTTTCTATTGGAACAAATACTGTTTTTCATTTGTTGCATGGAAAAAACTTATTTAAGTAACATGAATGTGTGTGACTGATTAAGGGGATATTCTTTACATGCAGGGTACTTCATCCGCATTGAAAAAGTTTAACACTGTGCATCATGCTGCTCTGTATTGGATTTCTGGCCTGGATTTCTACACACATCACAGTGTCTGTATGAGAGAATTGGCTGGTTTTTCCGAAGGGTGGAACATTGGTACATTGTTAAAGAGTCATATTGCAAAATCTACCTTATTACTTTTATTTCATTGCTGACTCAAAAATGACCATCGGTAGTTTTGAAATCTGGTTTAATGGATTTGTCAAGTTGGAGATTCTGCAACTTGCTCTGTTTTTGGTGAAAGAGTGTTTAATAGTTTCAATTCAAAGAATTTTATTTTCTCCATTAGGACCTCCATTTCCTCCATCATCTTGGTCTGACCCACCGCGTCACCTGAAACTGAAGTGTAGAATTAGTTAAGCACATTTTGACACCATAATTACGGATCATTTGACCAGTGTGTTGTGGATCTTGAGGCATTTGACCATGTCCCTCATGGGGTCCTGTGGGGGGTACTCCAGGAGTATGGGGTAGCGGACTCCCTGATACTGGCCGTCCGTTCTCTGCATGACCGGTGTCAGAGCCTGGTTTACATTGCCGGCAGTATATCTGAGTCGTTTCTAGTGGGGGTTGGACTCTGCCAGGGCTGCCCTTTGTCACTGATTCTGTTCACTACTTTTAGGGACAGAATTTCTAGGTGCAGCCAGGGCGTTGAGGGGCTCCGGTTTGGTGACTTCAGGATCGGGTCATCGCTTTTTGCAGATGATGTGGTCCTATTGGCTACACTGGACCGTGACCTACAACTCTCACTGGATTAGTTCGCAGCCAAGTGTGAAGTGCTGGGATGAAAATCAGCACCTCCAAATCCCAGTCCATGGTCCTCGCCCAGGAGAGGGTGGAGTGCCCTCACTGGGATGTGGACGAGATTCCAACCCAAGTGGAGGAGCCCAAGTACCTCAGGGTCTTGCTCACGAGCCGAGGAAGGGTGGACCGGGAGATCGACAGGCGGTCTGTCCTGGTGAAAAGGGAGTGGAGCCAGATGGCTTTATAAAAAAATTAACCAGTCAATCTTCCTTCCTATCCTCACATACGGTCACGAGCTGTGGGCTGTGACCGAAAAAACGAGATTGCGAGTACAAGTGGCTGAAATGAGTTTCCTTCGTAGGGTGGCTGGGCTCTCCCTTAGAGATAGGGTGAAAAGTTCCACCATCCGGGAGGGGCTCAGAGTAGAGTTGCTGCTCCTTCGCCTTGTGAGGAGCCAGATGAGGTGGCTCAGGCATCTGGAGGGACTATGTCTCTCAGCTGGCCTGGGAACACCTCGGGATCCCTGGGGAAGAGTTGGACGAGGTGGCTTGAGAGGGCTGCTGCCCCCGCGACTCAACCTCGGATAAGCAGGAGAAAATGGCTGGATTGACCAGTGTATTGTGTGTGAAAGGTTTTTTGCTGTTGTCTTGGCTAGGACTACCTTGTATCAGATTTATTCTCAAAGGGAGTGCTCTAGTTTTATTCATTCATTGTCCATACTGTCATGTCTTCCGGGGTCACAGAGGGGCTGGAGTCAATTCAGCTGTCACTGGGCAAGAGGTGGGATACACCCTGAACCGGTTGCCAGTCAAACGCAGGGTCACATAGAGAGATAGACAACCATTCACGCTCAAACTCATACTTAAGAGCAATTTAGAGTCACCAATTAACCTAATGATCATTTTTTGCATTTTTGGTCTGTGGGAGGAAGCCGGAGTGCTCAGAGAGAACCTACGCATGCACAGGAAGAACATGCAAACTTCACACAGAAAGGCCCTGCCCCACCCGGGGATTGAACTGGGGACCTTCTTGCTGTGAGGCATGTCCAATATTCCTTGTCCAATATAGAATAGGTGGAAACCTGCCCTGTCTTTTAATGTGGACAAACCATTAAAATTCCTGTATCCACACTAGGATTGGGATCACAAACTAAATCTAATCCCTTCTTCCTTCTGACATGAGCAACATTCCCTGAAAATTCAGCAAATCTGTTAAAAAAAACTTTCAAGCTAATGGTGAAAACCCAATTAAATGATCCATCTCACAATGTTCCCAACTTACCAAAAAATTCAAAAATTCCTGGTGCTGGATTGGCAGAATGGCAAGGAAGCAGGTGCAACCCATATTAATGCTTCTGCCAGCCAGGGTTCAAGTCCAGCCTTTGGCCAGTTTGCAAAAGGGTTCTCCCTCTCGTATCTCTCACCCCCTTTCCTAAGCCTCTCTCCTGTAATCTTTAAAACTCTGAAATCTGTAATGAACATTCACGACATTCTGCTCACAGACGGGTTGATGGACAGCCAAACAGACAAATGCCTTTTTTTTTTTTTTTTTTGACATTTTGGGATTATTTTGACAAACTGTTTGTAATGACAACCCACCTTCAATTCCCGAGAGGAACAAATCAGCGAGGAGCAAGAATCTGTCATAAAATCCTCTTGCATGCATCCAGCCTCAGCCTCCAGGCCTGAATATTTAAGCAACTTTGTTTTCCTCACTCAGCTCCACTTTGTAAAGAAGAAAAATAAGTGCATTGTCCCACAGAGCAACCCAGAGCTGTGATCAGGGCGCTGTGACCTTGCTGGTATGGCGGAGGCTGGATGTGGTTTGGGAGGGTCATCCATTTTGTTAATGGTGCTGTCAAGTGACACCTGTGCTTGCCTTTCCCCTGTCTGGAGTGCTAATGAACCGCAGGAGTGGAGGAGTCTGGGAGTCGGGGTCAATAGCTGCCTCAGAGACTACAGCCTCTTCACATTGTGCCACCTACACCCTGTCAGCTAAATAAAGTGAAGACACGGAGACATTAGCCAAGCAGAAACACTCCAATGGCAGCCGCACAGCATTAAGATAAACCCACCCCTTCTCTTTGAATTAGCATCTAACTGTGAGAACGCTGACTTCAGTTAAACCACAGTGCAGCGGAGAGCAGTGAGAGAAAATAACTGCACATCAGGATTGAGAACCTCCATGTTTGTGGCTCCTGTAAGGGAGCCTGTGCTCCTCAGGGGACGTGTCAGAACTTTGATGAATATTTCTCTATTAACTTCCTCCCATTGTCAGCTCTGGCCTTTGTGTTCCGGGCTAATTCATCAGAGTGTTAGGAGATCCTGGGTGGACACCTCCCTCAGGTCATTATTGAAGTCCCAGTGACCTAACAGCCACTCCACACAGCCATCCACTCTGCTGAGGCGGCTCTTTTCAGGACCCACAAACACGAATCAGCAATTATAAAGCTGCACCCGCAACAACAAAAGCAATGTGTGTGATGGAGAGGAGGAGAGATGGGAGTCCTCAGAGACAATCTAACAGGGCTAATGTGACCTGGCTTGCCCTCTGTGGGACAGCCCTGTCAGCTGATATGAGCCATGAAATATTACCTATCGCTACAAACAGCATGGACATAACGGTCTTTTCAGGGATGTGCAGCAGATTCGAGAGGAGTAGGGTCCAGCTGACACCATTAAGCCATTAATGTACATGCAGTGGATTTAAACTCGTGATTTAGAAAAATAAATCCCCCTTTCATATGTTTTACAAGGCTTTACAAAACTGATCAAATGTTTTAAAGGGTCTGTGGCCTTGCTAGGCTGATCTAGTCCAGACTTGACAGGTCTACATGTGGGGGTTGTAGACCTGTACCAACGTTATCAAGATCTAAAGTTAGTTTATTGACTCACAGGAAAATACAGGGATAAATAAATTAATATTAAAACATGACCCAATCGTGTGCACTTGTTTAACTGATCAGTGAAAAACATATATCATAAGCCAACCACATGGCAGCAAGTCGGTGCATTTAGGCATGTAGACATGGTCAACACAACCTGCCTAAGCTCACACTAAGCATAGGAATAGTCAAGAATTGTGATTACAGTGACCCCGAAGATGACACTTGGTTAATCTTTTTATTTTAGAAGCTGCTTATCTATATGAGGATTTACAGACAATGGTCCAAAAAAGAGATAGTATAAAGTGAGTGGCAGTTCTCTGTGTGAAAATGCCATGTTGATGCCATTTGTCCAGGGATAAGAGCCAGTGGTTCAAAGAGACAGAAAGTCTTCCATAACTTCAATAACTTTGCATAACAACAAAGGTTAGTAGAACAACACTTTAAAACGAGATGCAGATGGCCGACAGCTTAAAGGGACCAAACTGGATGCTTCTCCTGTCAGCCAAGAACTGAAAATTGAGGCCACAATTTTCAAAGGCTCCCAAAAATTAAATTTCTGCTGCCATGTTCAGATGATAGCGGGAGAATTTGCTGTAAACATCATTAAGCATAGAACCCTCCTGCCTTAAATTGATATTTCAGGCAGTGGTGGTGGTGTAATAGAAGGGGAGAGATTTTCTTGGCACACTTTGGGCCCCTTGATACCAACTGAGCATCATTTAAATGCCATAGCCTACCTGAAAATTTCCACTGACCATCCCTTTATGACCAGTGTGTCCATCTTCTGATGCCTTATTCCAGCAGGATAATGCTCCAGATCACAAAGTTCAAAATATCTCAAACTGGTTTCTTGAACAAGTGGCCTCCACCAGATCTCAATCCAATGAATCACCTTTGGGATGTGTCTGAATGATAGATTAGAATCATGGATGTGCAGCAGATGAATCTGCAAATCTTTGAGGCTACCATGTCATTATGGACCATAATATCAATAATATCAGACTTTGTTTGAAAAGGACTAAATTTATGTTTTAAAAGTTGATTTTACATGATGCCAAGGCTTACTCACCAAAGCTAACCCACTGCCAGAATGACTGGGATATAAAAAGATGATGAATTCTGCAGAGCAAGTTTATATTTACTTCACTTTTCCCATTTATCTGCCAAAAGAAATGAATCTTGAGACCTGACCTACTAGTAAGACTGAATGAAAGAATGGACTGCTTGGTTTGCGCATAGAGGGTAAGATACCAGGCACTCAAACCCATCTTTTCTCCTTTTTTGATGGACCGGAGCATCTTAGTTTTAATGAGATGTTTCTTTTGCTGTGGTTTACTCATGAAAGATAGACTTCAAAGGTGTTTGGGCGAATAAAATCAGAAACCACGATGCTAACATTTATCATGAGTATAGGGAAACTTCACTGTAAAATCCAATAGCTGCCTTGACTTGCAAACATGAGTTAACTTTACTACGTTAACAAAAATATGCCTTTATGACTTGTATTTATTAAGTAACAATCACTTGAATGTGTAAAAATACAAAATAAATGCAAAATACTTATTTTTTTTAAGTAAAGATTACTTTTTCATAGTTAAGCTCACTCGCAACAATGAGTAGTAAATACAGTCTCTCACTGAAAAAATCCAATAGCTGCCTTGACTTGCAAACTTGAGTTAACTTTACTACGTTAACAAAAATATGCCTTTATGACTTGTATTTATTAAGTAACAACCACTTGCATGAGTAAAAATGCAAAATAAATGCAAAATACTTATTTTTCTAAGTGAAGACTACTTTTTTTTAGTTAAGCTCACTCCTGTGATCCATTCCACATCTGGGCCAGTACGTGGCAGTAATGCCCGTTGCAAAGGTGGCCACAGTCTTGAATTTTGCTTCTGACAAACGTCATTCTTCACCTTGATTTATTATATTTAATTGTAACTCATATTGTTTTAGTAAATTGGAACCTGCTTTTCATTCTGGTATAGATATTTTTGAACCACTCAGATTGTTGGAGGTGAGTTTGCATGGTGGCACGGTGGCGTAGCAGGTAGAGCACGTGCCTCACAATAGGAAGATACCTGGTTGGAATCCCAGGTTGGACAGGGTCTGAAGTTTGCATGTTCCTCAAGGCACTTTGGCTTCCTCCCGCAGACCAAAAACACACTCGGTAGGTCAATTGGTGACATTGAATTGCACTTAGGTAAAAGTGTGAGCGTTTACGGTTGTCTGGCCCTGAGACTGGCTGTGACTGGTTCAGGGTATACCCTGCCCACATGCAGTCATTTAGTAGATTTAAATAGTAATTCTGAGTAGTCTCTACTGAGTCAAAGTAAGTTATCAAGTACACTCCACTTGATTGTTTTAGTTGCTTAAACTCATTTGTAAGTGTACTCTACAAAGGAAGTGCTAGTTAGTACAACTAAAATTAACTAGTTCTCTGCACTTGCTTTTTTAAGTGCAACTGGTTTGCATGCTTTTTCTAAGTAATGATAACTAATTGGATTTTACAGTGTTATAACCATGTTTCCAGTGTAGCACTTTTTAATTTAGGTTTAGTCTTTTGTCTAAAATATATTTTAGTTTTAGTCATAATTTAGACATTTAAGTAGTTTTAGTCTCATTTTAGTTGATGAAATTACACAACAATTAAGTTGACGAAAACCACTGTATGTTTAAAATATGAATTGTAATGTGCAAGTGTCCTTGAATTTCTGAAGTCATGTTTTACATTCAAATGTCATGATGATTCTAGTTGTAATTGGATGTCCCTCTTAATTCATCCAACCTGTCCACACTACCAAAGTAGCTGCGATTCCTAACTTAATCGAAATTAGGTCTGATTGGATTGAGTTTCTGTCAAACATTTTTGTCAAGTTTTTTCTCTCGGACAAAAATGAATATTAATTTAGATTTAGTTTTTGTCCATGTACACTATCGTCTAGTTTTCATCAGCAGAAAAAAGCTTGTTGACAAAAACTATGACGAAAATATTTAGTCTACAAACTTAACACTGCATGTTTTTCTATGTACATGTAAAAACGCCAAATTCTAGAGAAGGTCAGAATCAGGGTAGTGCTCAAAACCGGGGTACTTGAGCCCATATAAACACAGTTAACATGTGCATATGCCTGAGATGAGATAAAAGATGGAGGTTGTGTTGGGCAGCTGGCAGGCCAGGGTCCACATATGGTCCACTTCATTGAAACATGCTACAGGTCTAAAGGCCAAATGCATTACAGCATTAAAATATGAAAAAATATTAAAACTTGTAGAATACACATTCGTTATCAGCAAGCAATTCTTAGATATGGTAGATATGTTTGTCTGCAATTGTGTTTGTAGAACTTATAACAATTATTACATGCATTTAGACTAAACAGTTAAATTTACTTCACTAATTGGTACCTTATCTTGATGTAAATAACAAGGCATGAGGAGTTCTTTAAACAATTAAGTTTGGTTCCATTGCTATAACTACTCGGGTGAATTTTCAGACTTTCAAACAAAACAAATGCACATTTATTTAATCAATGTATTTAGTGACTCCATTTTAAATTGTGCTCACATAGACAATGTGTTAGATGGCTTGCACTCAGTCAAACATGAAGATATGTAAGGACATAAAACAACATGTATGGATAGTTCTTTATTCTACTTACATATTTATTTTCTATCTTGTTCTTTTGATCCACTGCATGGAGTTTGCTGCTGTCTGCTTGTCCTCTGTGTATCCTCCTCCATGTATCTGGTTTAAAGAATATTCTAAAATACACATAAACTAAATTGATGGATGGCTTGTCATCGAAAAATTAATGTATTACAATAAACAAATTCTGAAAAACTGATGTTTACTGATTACACCTTTTAAAGTAAATCAAGGTCTTAACTTAAAAGCGTTAAAAGTATTTAGTTTCTTTAAATCTATTCCCTTTCCATCCACCCATACATTATCTGTAACGCTTATTCTTGTCCGGGTTACAGGGACTAGAGCCTATCCTAGCTGACAGTGGGCAGGAAGTGGGATTCACCCTGAACCAGTTGTCAGCCAACCACAGGGCCGCATAGAGAGACAGACAACCATTCACCCTCACACTCATATCTAAGGGCAATATGGGGTCACAAGTCAACCAAAGGAACATGTTTTTTGGTCTGTGTGATGAAGAAGAGTACTAGAGAGAACCCACACATGAACAAGGAGAACATGCAAACTCCACAGAAAGGCCCTGAGCGACATGGGGATCAAAACACCACTGTTCTTGCAATGAAGCTTGAGCACTACCTGCTGCACCACTGTCCCACATATATTCTCTTTCTCTCTTTAAACTGTGCAAAGCAGGGCCGGTCATGCTTTTGTCAGCATTTGCCTATTTATTAACCAGTGTGAGATGTAAATAAAAAAGTTTTGAACCAATTTCAATTCTGGAGATATCGCTCATGGCACAAGACAGAGGTGATTTGATTTTGAATGTGATCTGCATTCAGATTAATATTACAAGATAGGGCATGCTTCCATGTGTGTGATTTTGTCAGAAATGACAAGGCAGAACTTTGTACTCTTCTAGCAATTCTAGTATTAGTTTAGAAACTGTAACCTGCTTCTTTGGTTTATGTAAATAATTAATAATGAAATAAATATACACAAAGGCAATAAGCATAACATGGTCCACAATACTGATATCATGATACAACAATACTGTTAGAATCAATATAAAGCAAGGATATAATAGAGGGATATGAATAATAATTAACAGATGTATGAAATGTTTCTGATAAGGTGGATTTTACATAATCTGACAACAAATGACACATCTGAAATGAAACAATGTTCATGTTCAAGTCCTGAATTTCCCCTCTGGGGATCAATAAAGGATGATCTCATGTTTTTAGCTTTTAAATCAAATTAAAAAATGTTATTACTGTAAAAAAAGTTTTAAAAGACACTCTTTATGGGGTGCTGGTTTGGCGTAGTGGTTAACACCCCATGTACATGCTTCTGCCGGTCCAGGTTCAAATCCTGCCTGTGACCAGTTTGCAGAGGGTCTTCCCCCGCTCTCTCTCCCCCTTTCACAAGCTTATCCACTGTCTCTCTCCTATTAATAAAGGCACAAAATGCCCAAAAATATACATTTAAAAAAAAAGACACCCTTTATGATGAACACTTCGATTAAATTCAAAAATGTAAACAGACACAGCTGACTCTTATGTAGACAACTGTGAGTTTTGTGTCATAAATTCTTTGTTGATTATTGATACCTGAAGTCAGTGTATTGATAACTGTATTGCACTTGTCAGAATTTCATGATATAGATTTTCTGTCCTATGTGTCCTAATTTGGTCCTTCGGCATCAAGAACAAAATTCTGTCAACGTGGAAACCAATCCCTGACTTTGTGTATTGAAGCTTAGTTGACTTAATTTGGGGTCACCAAACATTCTGCCTGCAGCCTCCAAAAGTACAGAACCAACTTCCAAGGGAAAACATGACATAACTGTATTTTTTAAATATTGTCATGTATTTAAGCTTATCATTTTACACCGAGTTTATTTGACTTGATCACCATACTGATGGTTAAAATGAAACATTGGATACCATTTAGAATTTGTCTTTTTACGCCATATCAAGTCCTGATGCTTGGAACAAAAAGCTAACTTATAAGAAATGAAACACTGCTGGGCAGTAACTTGAAGTACATTACTGTAATTAGATTAGTTTTCTGAGTAACTACCTAAGGAAGACATTTCAATTAGTAAACAGTAATATGATTTCAATTACTATTTAAAGTAATGCAGAGTTACTTGTTGTTGGTAGAGGCTGTTTTATGGTCACATGCACACACAGCAACATGCTGAAGAGCTCGACAAAGTTGAAGCGAAAACTGAACTGTACCAAACTGGAAAATATTCTGAAGCCTGAGTTTGTGACTGGGGAAAAACAGAGAGAACAGCGTTTTCTGTTTCACGCTTCATTTTAAACAGGGCATGGACAGATTTTTAGAGTGAAAGAAATTACTTAGTTATCACTACATAATGATTAAGTATTGAGCCATCATATGGCAGATTAAAGAAGTGATGAGTTATTGTTAGCTTCTAATATTTTGAGTAACTTACCAAATATTCCATAGACAGCATGAGTAGCATGTGAAACAGGGTTGGACAACTCTGGTCACTTAGAGCCAGACGTTAAAATAATCATCAATGTCAGATTATTAAAAATGATCAATAATTAACCCTAAAGGTCAAATATACAACACTCACAATAATTAATATCAGCTTAAGAAAAAAAAAATGTTTAAACACAAATGCAAGGTGCATTATGCGATCTAATGACCAAAACTGAATCCAGGCCAGTTTCAACTTCACTTTGACAAAAAGTACAGAACATTTCCAAATTACTAAAGAATATATAGGGAACATTTTTATATTATTAATGTATTACTATGTTAACCAGAAGTGCTCCAAGAGCAGGAATCTCTGCCAAAGATTTTCTGGCATTGTTATCAAAAATGTGAAAACAACACATTTTCAAAAGTTTCCTGGATGTGCATCCAGATTCAGATCAACCCCAAAATGTAATCAGTTCTCCACTGTGCCATGACAAATATTCCCACAAGTTTCATCAGACTGTTGTGAACATTTTGAGTAATCTTTCTCACAGACAGACAAACAAACAAACCAACACACAAGCTGACAAAAACATGACCTCCTTGGCACAGAGACAGTTCAGCTCTATTTTCTAGAAAATGTTGCTATTTATAATGTTGTAATGGCAGATTTTGTCAGGATTTCTTCCTGTGCAAGCCTTTTTCTGATACTCTCAAAAGGCAGCCTTTTTGAATATTCTGAACAGGCTGGTGTTCACACTGAGGGAGCAGTGGGTTGTAGGTGACTCCCAGGCCCCCTGCTGCTCACCACTGATATAAAGCAGTAAAGAACGAAAACAATGAAAAATGCAATTATGTATCATTTATTTCACAAAATAAGACCTCTTCTTGTTGGTTGGATAGCACAGCCATCAGTTATTATTTTATTTATGCCATTTTTTGTCTTATCTTTGTACCATTATCAGGGCTGCTGACCCCAGGCAAGCTTGAAAAAATATTACATCTTTGCATATTTACAAATAAAAATAATGGCATTGTTCAAAATCATTCTTGTGGACATGCATTGCTCCAGAGTCTGAACAGGATGAAAAAGAAGAAGAAACAGCAGAATTAAAGGTAAAGGAGAGTTCAAGAATGTCCCCAGAATAAAGTCTCACAGTCCGTCCTCTTCGTGGTGCAGATTTTTATTTTAGTGTTTAATAGGCATAATGTTAATAGATTTAAATCATTCTTTGCAGTTAAAATACTTCATAACAAATTGTTTGGACAGCAAGATTTCCCCCTGGAGCTGAATACCAAGCGCTTGTGTGAAAAATAAATACAGACTTTGAAAAGTTCAGGGAGACAGATATAAAGAAATATAAAAGTCATGTTGTATCAATCCCATCTCTGTGACCTGCGGTCCTCAGTCAGTAAAGTCTGTTGTTTCTCTGCTGAGATTTATCCATCACCGGGTCTTTACTTTGCGGCGCCAGTCACAATCCTGAGGCTAACAGGTGGTATTCCTGTCAGGAAGGCCAGCAGGCACGATGCCCGTACCAGTGACAACCCCGATACAAGAATCCATCTTCAGGGGTGCTCTTAGGAGTCCAAGCTGGTGCCAGCAGTGTTGACACTACTTCCAATATCACTGGTATCCGAGCGCGGAGGCCGAGCCCAGTCTCTGGCTGTAAAGGGCGTATGGGGAGTAATACGCTGAGGAGGAGGGGAGGGACGGCATGGGAAGACCAGGAGCCCCAGGCAAGTGGGATTTACTGTAAGGGTGATAGCGAGCCAAGCCCAGGCTGGGTGAGCCTCTGAGGGAGAAGGAGCTGGGGAGGGTGCCTGGGCTGCTGGGCGGGGGCAGATGGAGGTGGCAGGAGGCCGTGGATGAGACTGATGAGGGGTATGCTGATAGCAATTTGCTGTCCACCATCCCAGGTAAGGCGGTGTGGGTGCGTAGGTGGGCGAGTAGCTCTTCAGATGTGGCAAAGCGTTTGTCGCAGGGGCCGCCGACAGAGACCCAATTACAGGCGTGAGGCAGCGGCTCATTTGGGAGCATGAAACCATAGGTGTACAGGGGGTGGGAGAGGGAGGGGGTGCTGCTGGAGGACAAGGCGCTGGAGTGAAGGGAGTGAAGATGGTGGGAGGGGTACACCAAGGGGAAACCAGACTTGAGGCTGGTGGGGTCATGGACGCAGGTGGTGCAGTTACTTCCTCCGAGGTGTGGTGCATTAGGGTAAGTCAGACAGTACGGGTCCCGACACAGACCCTGCATTAAGGACGGAGGTGAAGCTCCGGTGAGTGGGCTGGAGCTGGGATGCTTTCCTGGAAGTCCTAACCCCAAACTAGACTTTGTGGGATCCAAGCTGGGAACAAACTGGGACGGATAGCTGGCGTAGGCTCCAACAATAGAGCCGTGGTATCCCATGGTAGCAGGAGGCAGGGGGAAGACTGAATGTCCTGGTTTAAAGGGGGAGACGGGGGCAATGTGCCCAGAGCTCAGGCCCGGCTGTGAGGAGGCCTGAGGGTCGGTCTTGCTCTCTGGCCGGGGGCTGCTGGCAGAGCTGGCATTGCTGGAGTTGGCACTGGCCCGGACGTGGCTCGAGTTTGCTAACTGAGCCCCATCAATGCCTGATTTAACTGCATCTGAGTCCTTTTTACCAGCACTGCTGCTGTTACTGTCCGAGCCGACCTGCTCTGAGCTCCCAGGTTTGTTGTCTGTGTGTGGAGCCTGGGAGTGAGGCGGGGGCTGCGTGGAGGGGGAATGGCTCTGTCTCTGGGGCTGACTCTGAGTGTGCAGGGGAGGAGAGCTGGAGCTGGGGGACTGGGAGTGGGGAGGAAAGGGTGGACACGTAGCTGTGCCATTACTGGAGCTTCCATTTGGCACCCTGAATGCTGCTTTATCCAAAGGCCCCTTTGTTACAGAAACATCCTTACGGCAGTCACTGGGAGACTTGGAATAAGGCTTGAAGCTGGACTTGTCCTCCAGGGAATGGTGCTGCTCTCCAGGCTTGGAAGATCGGCTGGACGGCTCCTTGTCTCCCAGACTGCCAGAGGAGAGAGAGGCCAGCTTGGAGGAAGAGGACTGGTCCGGTTTGCCAATTTGAGAGCATGTCTGAGCCAACAAGGCCAGAGGACTCTTCTTGGCATCCAGCTGAGAGAGAAAGAGACAGAAAAAGTAAGCAAACTGCATTTAAGCAGATTTTCAACACCAATACATACATCTACCTTGTGGACATTGTAAAAATACTGACAAATGAAATTCAAATATTTTTGCAGCCAAATAACAAGGAAGTATGACTTGAATCTAATTCACGGTCTGTAAAGCCCCTGCCCCACCAGGACCTCCAGCATGATAAGTGTCAGTTTAGACATAGATGGCACAGATCTAGCTAAATAAGGAAACAGAAATAATACATGCAGTGATTCCCACAGGTTTGTATTTTGGGGTGATGGCCTTGCATCACTCAGCTGTAGGGTCTCAAGGAAGGAACAATTTAAGTTTCAATATTTCAGTTTATTTGTACTTATTTTTGTTCATGTAAGGTTCATTTAATTTAAAAAGATGGGATTAACTGTTTTATAGGACTGCTCACAAACTATCCACCTGCTTACAACTTTTGCACCACATGCAAAGTATATTTCACTTGCCTGCATCATCTAAGACATTAAAGTCAGAGGGCCCGCTGAGGCTGTCTCTGTATTGTAAACTCTAAAATTGTGTTTATTCCTTTGACTTTAACAAGTATATAGTGCCCTTATTTTGGAGTAGTGGTGTGTTGTGTTGGGTAGTAGGCCATCCCTTCAGGAACAGTAGGTGAAATATTGGCATATTTGAATCATTTCATTACAGAAGCTCTGTGGGGACAGGTACACTTTTTCGCCCCCTTTCCTAAAGGAAGATGCAAATAATTTTTTTTACTAGCTGTATCAAAATATATTAAAAATGCAGCAGTATTACACTGATATTTCTAAAGATGTGAGGCAAGTATGTAAGAAAATAGCCAAATTTGACAAATTATTAAAGAAAACAGATCAAATGTGAATAAAGAAAATTGATCTGCTCCGGGTTTCTGCTGTGGCCTTTTTTGTTCTGGTATGTGGTCGAGATAAAATCTTTCAACCAGCCCAACCCACCAGTTAAGAATCACTGCTTTAAATGTCTGAATTTAGTCTGAAGTTTCCAAAACCTTCACTGACACAGATAAAGAGTGCAACAAAATTAATTTAAGTCAAATGCCTCAATTGTCACTGCATATTGAACGTCAACTATGCTCCTTACATGATAATTATCATAAAAACATTCCAGTAGACTTTAAATTTAATAGATATATGAACGTTTGTGAGATATTTTCTAAAATATTCAGCGCAAACCAAAATCTAAAGATGCAAAGTGAAGCAGAAAACAGGAAGGAACGATCCTAAATATTATTTCGCAGCTAATGGTCATCCTTCAAAGGTGTAAAAAATGAATATCAACCTGATGCCATTTTAGTCTGCTTAAAATAATACACACTAAAAAACTATGACATTTTGAAACTGGTGTTTTTCCGAACTGTGCCCCAAATCGTCGTGCGTAAAATGGCGCAAACGCTCCCTCTCGTCCTGATATAATAACAGCAGTTAACAATATATGTGTTGACTGTTCAGTTTTAGGAAAACAAACACGATCTCCGACGAAAACAAAAGTTTAACTTCATACTAATATCAGCGAAATACTAACTTCGATGCTGACTGGCGCTGACGTGAGGGGCTGGAGGTACTCCGGGTGCAGCAAGTGGCCGCTGTGCGCCGTCAACATCTTTATGATCCGGATGGGGAGCCTTCTAGCCTGACGTGAAGGGTCCGTGGGAGAGGAAGGAGAGGGACAAACTGTGGAAACGGACGGTCTCTCCGCTCCGACGCGGTGTAGATCACCGCTGTCGCTGTTGGCGCTGCGCTCCGGGGACTGTCTGCGTAAAAGCGGTTCACCTCCTATAGGGAGATCTCTCATCTGGATCGGGGCACCAAATGGGACAGCAGCATGTGATGGACGGACGCAGGCTTGGAAATGATCAACCAGCACGGTTCATGATGATTATTTCAGCAGTGCGGTAATCCAATGATCACGTGCGCAGTGCGCTCCGGACCAGGCTGCCGTCAAAAGCGAGGAAGTCGCCCAAATGTCATCCTCTGGAGGGCTCCTCAGCATCAGCCGAAAATAATTCCTAAATATTCCTTTAAACAGAGCAGGAAGAAGAGGACGCGACGGACAGATGAACACAAATGTCACTTTTCATCAAAATAAGAAGCGGGTGGACGGTGTCTCCCCGCAGAGCTCCGTGTGTCTCGCTCCTCCCGTGTGCGTGTCTCTCTGCAGCAGCCTCACGGTGCCTTACTTCTTTCACATACTAACGACGTGAGGGAGGGACTTCAAAGCAATGAGCCGCTGTCCAATCACAAGTGCCCGCATTCACAAGGAGGGGCGGGACAACGACAGGGGGCGCGGTTAGTCTGAAAGCCTCACCCTGACCCTGAGACTGTGATGTTTGGGGTCCGTATCTGTGTCACCAGCCTTCAACATGATTGCAGCATAGAAAACTCAAGAGTTTCCATCCACGACTTGTTGTAAGATGAAGGACTGAATCACATGTCTCCATATTAATCTGTCATGATAATTAGTCACACATTTCAGCAACCAGACTCGGTTAAGTTTTAGAGAAAAGCAAGTCACCACAACTTCCAGAATCTCCATTTTCTTCCACAGGAACAAAATGAGAACAAAGAAGCTTAAATAAGTTGCCTATTGGTTTCTATACTGTTTTTTTATATCTTTTTCAGGGACATTCCTACTTATTTCAACAAGACAATCCCAAGTCACATTCTGCATGTTCTACAGCAGTGTGGCTTTGTTGTACAACAGTGCGGGTACTAGACCTGCCTGCGGTCCAGACCTTTCTCCCATTGAAAATGCATGGCTCATTATGAATCGCAAAATACAACAACAGAGACTCTGGACTGTTGAACAACTGAAGGTGAACATAAAGCAAGAATAGGAACAAATTCAACCTACAAAGCTTCAAAAATGCGTGTTGTCAGTTCACAAAGACTTATTGAGTGGTGTTGAAAGGAAAAATGAAGTAGAACAGTAACAAGCTGAACATGTTGCAGACATCAAAATTGAAATTTAGAGAAAAGTTTCAGATATTAAGTTTGAACATATCTTTTCTTGTTGAGTGCTTAATTAAAATTTGGTAAAAAGGATGAGAAAATAATTGTATCAGTGCTCCCACATCATGGGAAGTTTACAGTAACAACCGCATGTAATAAAGAGTTTGTTTTAGTAGATAAGACTATAGATAGAGTAGACAGAACTTTTTTCATCCATTTCCCTCAGGGGAAAAAAGATTCCAATAGATAGAAAGATGCATGAAGCCTTTAGCTTTGATTACAGCATGCATTCACTGTGGCATTGTTTCAGTAAGCTTCTGCAAAGTCACAAGAATTATTTCCACCCAGTGCTGCATAATTTTTCACCAAGATCTTGTATTGGGATCTTGTATTTGACCACTGTGCAAAGCCTTCTCCAGCACATCCCAAACATTCTCAATGGGGTTAAGGGTTTGGACTCTTTGGTGGCCAATCCATGTGATCACAGCACTGCCCCCACAGGCTTGGACAGTAGGCACTAGGCATGATGGGTGCATCACTCCCCTACCTCTCTTCACACTCTGATGCCCCCATCACTCAGGAACAGGGTCAGTTTGGACTCATTAGACCTCATGACCTTCTTCCAGTCATCCACAGTCCAATATTTATGCTCCCTAGCAAACTGAAGCCCTTTTTTTGGTTACCCTTACTTATAAGTGGTTTTCTTAAGGCTACACAGCTGTTCAGTCCCAGTCTCTTGCGTTCCCTTCGCATTGTGGAAATGCTCATACTTTCACTATTTAAACAAACCTCTGAGTTCTACTGTTGTTTTTCTTTGATTTGATTTGGCCAAACGTTTAATTGATCGCTGATCACAATCATTCAGGATTTTTTTCTGACCACATTCTTCCTTGATGACGCTGATTCCCCACCATCCTTCCAGTTTTTAATAATGTGTTGGGCAATTTTTAAACCAATTTTAGCAGTTTCTGCAATCTCCTTAGATGTTATCTCTGATTTATGCATACCAATGATTTGACCCTTCTTAAACAGACTACTCATTGCATCAGCTGAGGTTAACTAACTTGTTTTTTTACTTGTTAAATATCAACTGGGGTTAAATCACTTGTTGCCACCTGAAAGATAATCGCCCATGCAGTAATTATCCAGCAGGAGGCTCGTACCTATTTGCTGGTTCGATGCCTGGGTTTCTGAGGGCCATTCTGTGGGGAGTTTGTTCTTCTGTACATGCAAATGCATTGATTTACATTCGCCTCTGTTAAATAAGAGCAGAACCAGACTTTTTTTCTGAGGCTAAAAACAAAACTTAGTTGATGTTTATCAACGCCTCTATGACTTATCAAACTGCAGGCATCTCCTTGATTATAATAGTGGCTGCCATTTGTCTGCAGCTGAGAGGAAAAGCTGTCTGCAGAGGATGAAGTCACTTCAGAATCACTCGTCAGCATCACTGTTTGACCTGTCACCATTAGGCTTAGCCGTCAATCATCACCCACATACTGCCACTCACGCCTCAGTGACCCGCACAGATCCAAGAATATGTGAGCAAAAATGTCCATGTCGCTGAGCTGAGAGCGCCACAATCTCCTTTTGAATCAGCCTGTTTGTTTAAAAGTGTCTGTCACCACCTCGGGCTGAGACACATAAACAGGTGACGCTTAACAACTGCCTTCTCACTCTGAGCTTTAAAGGTAGCACAGAGAGCTCTCTTTACAACACACTGCTGCTTAAGTTGTGAGATTGTTCTCCTGTTTATCACACAGTCATCCTCTTGTTAAAAGGGTGAGTGGGCTGCTGGCTGCGCCGTGGGTGGAGATGCATGAGTAAGGGGGGGGCAAAGAGGAGGGCATGGGGAAAAGCCAGACAAAGGCAGTGAGAGAAAGAAACAAGGGAGGGCTCAAACAACAGGGAGCAGCTCCTTTCATGTGTCCCCTTGATGTCGGCTGGTAACAGCTGTTTTGACGTGTCGATGACTGATGGCTGTTTCCTGTTGTGGATATTTTAAGAGGACAGCCTTCCCGTTTAAGAGGCTTCACAGCATGTTCAGGTCTCGCCAGCCCTCTGGCATTTCCACAGAGGCGGCCTTACCAAAAGGCAAAGGTGGGCAGATCAGTGAAGTCCCATCCTTCAAGGGGCCTCAAGATAAAGTCGTTAACATCAACTAAGAATTATATCCTGGACTTAGAAGACCCTGAACACAGCTTTATATTCATTAAGCACTGTCTTGACTGAACAAATAAGTTGCAGTAATGAACAAGTGGGTCCGAACATTTCAAACATATCTGTGAAATTTACACAGAATCAGAGGTCCTGGTTTAATTTATTTACTTGTTTTCCTTTTGTCTAAATGTAAAGTTGCCATGGTATTGGTGCAGTTAAGTTACAGCTCTTTCCCTTCTGATGACCAATATTGCAGGCAATGTCTTGCATGCGGTCCAAACTGAACAAAAAAATTTCAGCAATGTCTCACAAATTTGTGTCAAACTTTGACAACACAAAATTTTATCAAGACTGTTGCAAAAATGGATTTCAGTTTAGGTAATCTTTAGGCAATGTAGTTGTGGAAATTGGATATTGCTCTTATTTGAGGGGTAAAAATGAAGTTTTTCCACATTGTCAAATTATTACACATTGTCAGCTTTGGCTTTAGGCGAAATATAAAAATTTGGAATATATATATATATATATGTACACACACACACACATACACACACACATATAAATATATATATATGTATATATATATATATATATATATATATGTATATATATAAATATATATATATGTATATATATATAACAGCTTACAACAACATTATAAGTTCTGTACTGTTTCTCACAAAACTGTAAAAACTTGGGAATATCTGGACAATGGTGTGAAGCTAAAGGGGGTGAGACAGATTTTCACAGCTGTCAAGACAATGAAATTTATTTCTGGAATTTAGAAAGTCTCAGCTGATGTGTTGTCATTTTGCTTTGATGCCGCATTGTCAATCTATTTGTTCAATTTAACTCTCTTATCAGAAAGCAGGTTTGCGTCCTATGTTCTTATACGTTGTCTTAATTGCTCAAACTGGCTTTCGAGCTCCTTGCCAGTTCAATCCACATTTGACTTCCACAAGCAAAACAGAGATCATGATACATATATCTAAAGTCAAATAACATGTTGACAACATTTACATAAAGGAAGCATTTTAGAAAAAAGGAAATAAGTAAAGTTTCTCATCAGTCGAGCTTCAGAAATAGAATTTGTGTTAATTTTTACCTATCAAAACAGATTTAGCTAAACCGTTGTTTTATTTTAAATACATGGAAATGTAAACTTGCTCCTCACATTTATCACAGATTTTTACAAACTTTGCTGAAGACTGACACCTTGCCTGTGTAGCTTAGACGTTGTTCTTTCTCTCTCAGTTAAATATATGACTGGGATCATTGACATCCTGTACTTCAAAAGCTTTTCGAAGGCTCAAAATACTCTGTTCTCATGCATGATTGTGTTCAGCTAAATGGAGAAAGCCTCTGATTTGACCTCTCCTGGGACATCCTGCAGAGGTCCAATACCGCCCCTGAATTTCCATGCTTGTCCGTGGTGGTATCAAAGCAGTTGGTCTGGTTGAAGCAGCAGCCAAACAGAAAAGCCCAGGATGAGGCTGATAGGAGCTGAGGAGGAGTGAGGAGGAGTGAGGAGGAGCAGACCCCACATGCCCCTGTGATCCTGTGATTTATAGAGCCACTGAGGCCTGTAATGGATGCCGTGGCTATGTGGCGTGGCCTAATTCATCCCTGTGTTGAAAAGCTGCTGTTTGCTTGAGTCCAGAGTAAATATATAACGCTGACATTAGGAGTCTGAATTCTTCAAACCTGGCTCAAACAAATCCTCATCTGCTCGTTTGTCTCCCTGTGTTTAAAAGTGCTGAGGCGTTTTGTGGCACACACCGGGATTAGCCTTATGTAGATGCTCTGTGTGATTGTTTAATGAGGGGCTGACATTGATGTGAGCTCATAACAGTCTTGTTCCTTTTTTTCCCTTTTTAAGTTATTACACTTGTACAGGCCTTCACGGGTGTCTGCCAGACTTTGACAAGGCCTGGCTTCGTGCTGTACTGTACAAAGAGAAGGAGAGAGAAATGATAAAAGCGCCAGAGAGGCAGAGGAGGGAAACGAGTGTAAATAACTCCTATTTAATTATCTGTGACTGACTTATGGGGTGTGTGGAATGAGAATAGAGGCCTGGGGCTGGGGCTCTGCTCTACCCCTAGTGTTTTCTCCAGCAGCAATAAAACCAAAGGAGAAAAAAAAGTGGATTAAGACAGTTTCATGGGGTGTAGCAGACATGGCATTTAGACCAAAACACTTAAAAAGAGCCTTGCAGGCAACATTCCAGTCAGGACAAAATGTTGAAACAAGGATTTCCTTGAGCCCAAAGGTCCACAAACAATATCAGTGCAGTGTATTTAATGTATTCACACTTCCTCGTTTGTCTTTCTGTGGTTGCCTCTCCCTCTGTGCTGACACACATTCACTAATCCTCACAACAAAGCACAGCACACAAACAGGCAGGGCGTGCTGTTCATGATACCATCTACAGGCACTGCTTAGCTCTCTTTAAAGGTCACATAAAATGCTAAATACATCTTTGAATGGATTTTATACAAAAAATCGTCGTTGGTCTGTCTGCAACCTTTCAATATGCAAAAAATCCCTCCCTCCATAGTTGGTCTAAAATATGCTTTGTGCAATAACACTGTTCAACAATGTGATTGTGATTTTTTTTGCAATAAATTCATGTGTGAGCGGCACAGTGGCACAGCAGGTAGTGCACGTGCCTCACAGCAAGAAGATACCCGGCTCGATTTCTGGGTCAGATAGGGCCTTTCTGTTTGATGTTTGCATGTTCTTCCTGTGCATGCGTGGGTTCTTTCCAGCCACTCCGGCTTCCTCCCACAGACCAAAAACATGCTCATTAGCTTAAAAGCATGTACAACATTCTTTCAGACTGAACTGCTCTGTCTTCTAACTTGTTTATTTGTGGCTGCTGATTCATAAACCTTGTACACGATCAGTGAAATATAGCACTTTCCATTTAAAAGAGTACACTAGTTCAACTCATAAGCAAAGTCAGAAACATTTTGTCTGGACCAGAGAAACTCTGGTTTGCTTTTTTGGAAAGCATATGTAATGGAAAGATTCTACCCAAACACTTTCTATGGGCTGTTGCACAGATGGACTGATGAAATACAGTATATTGAACAGTTGATCTGGTGTATCAGGTAAGCAGCAAAATAAAGAGGTTGAAGGCATTTGATTGGTTTCTGTGGTACCATACTCAAATAAAATAAATTTACACTGTATTTTAAAAACTCCTTGCCTTGTTTGTGACTCATTTGATTAATTACAGATTACATCAGCAACTGATAAAAGAAAAAAGCATGTTTGCTACAAGCACTCTGTTGGTACAGTTAGTACTCTGATAGTACAGCCACACAGTCTGCAGCTGAACTTCAGTTTCCTTAAAATTTCCCCCAAGATTTGCAGCAAGTTTTTGTTACAGCAAAAAGCCAGATTTTACAGCAGGTTTCTCCAGAAGTTGCAGCAAAAATCGTTTTTTTTTTTTCGTTATTACTTTTTTCAATAAACCACTCTCCGTGATTTCATAGGACTTTTTGTGTTTGTTACAGCCAAAACTGCCTGATGTTACAGCAGTTTTTTTTTTTTTTTAAAGGTAGCTGCAGAAGTAATGTTTAATCATTAAAAAATTGTTCAATAAATAAAACTCTCCAGGATTTCACAGGACTTTTTATGCATCTGCTGCAGAAATGTTGCCTAATGTTAAAGCATGTTTTTAAGTTGCAGTAGAAGTTGTTTTGAGAAGTTTTTTTTTTCATTACCGCAGCAGATCAGTTTGCAACTTCTTATGGTGTTTTAAGTTACCTTAAACCAAAAAATAAATAAAAGATGCACCCTGATTATTTATTAATTGTTGCATGGAAAAGTGAGCTGGTCTTGGGTGGTGATGAGGACATTGCTGAAAAATTAGACGGGGAGTCGTGTTGAACTGAGATAAGACAGTACTTATTTTTCTCCCCTGCATCTGTCACATCACAGAGATTGGTGTTGCTGCTGAGAGTCTGACATATGTGTAAATTCTCTGATCTCTGTACTTGCTTGTCATTTGCCCCCATACACACTTGCACACCCGCATGCAGCAGCAAGAGCGATCTTCTGGACATATTTTCTGGTAGAAGGATGTTTGTGAAGTGATGAATGTCACATGTGTTGCACCAAATCTGCACATTATACAACTAGAGCACTGCTGTTGGTACATGAAACCTCAGGTGCTTTTCACAGACTTTGGGAATTTCATTTGTTGATGTTTGTGCCGCAAATCTTCTTTACCAAAAACAAGGGAGTCAAACTGAAGTGTGATGATATGCTGGAGGGCACATGACACACACACGAAAGGTTGAAAGAGGTGAAGATTGACCAAAATTTCAATGATTTGCATAAGTTGCAAGGTAGGGATGTGAACGTGTAGAACTTTTACCAACCGTGTACACGAGGCTACTAACAGACGAGTACACAGTTACACATCAAAGATTAATGTTCTTTTTCAAACGCAGTTTATATAACTGAATACCCCCTCATTCCATTAAATCAAAGACATTATGGTAGTTATCAGACAAAAACTTTATTCAGTGAGCAGAACTAAATAAGTAGGCAATCCATCTCACCATTTTAAGGCTTAGGCCTACTTATGACAGAAAGTAAAACAAGCTGAAAATAAAACCATTTATAATTAAAAACAAGAAAATGTACAAGTGAAAGCTCAAAAAGGTTTAACCTTCCTTTTAATTAATTGTTTTAACTTTTGCACACTATTGTACAATAATTTTTAAAACTTAAAGTACAAACTGCATCCCTCTTTCACAACCAGAGCCACGTCTGAATTTAATGTGTCTCATAGTAAAAGTAATCTGGGATTGGCGAGAGAAAGCAACTCAAAAAGAAGCCAAAGAACATTCACCTTTATATGCACATAGTTAAAAAAAGTAGAGGGGGACTCTCATAATTATTTACTAAACTGTCGGAAAAAATGTGTTTTCATCCTCCACTTTAGACGCGAGGATTTGTGATCAGGTCGAGCAAAGCCGACAGAGCAACGGCGAACAATATAATGTACAACATCACGCATTACTACAGGCAAAAATAACCAGCCATTAACAGGTTTTATTTTCAGCTGCACGACATTTGCGTATGGAGAAGATTATGAGTGCTGCGCTCAAACACAATAGCAGCAGCAGCAGTCTCTCCCTCCGACTTGTTCAGGTGTTTCCATGGCAGGTGGTTTCGCATGCATCACGTGCTGCTGGTATAAGCCAGTTTTGCCTGACATAGCCTACACTAAACAGTATTTCCACTTTGTTTAAAAAACTGCCACACAGCGCTCCGCTTGATGACGGCTGCCTCTGGATAACTACACTGGTGGGAAGATTTTATTTTATAGTTGGTTAGTATTATTATCTAAAACTTTCAGGCAACATTGTCAACACTAAAAATAATATATTAATTAGTGAGAAATGAATGAGGAGGAAAAAAATGAAATGAAAGATGTAAACGGTTATTGATTTTTCTAAACGGTTATGATTTGTTATCTGTGTATCCATTTACACGTTTAGATGTTGACCCCCCTATTGCACGGCACTGCTGAATTTGCGAGGACTGCCTGAAACTGAGTCAAATGTTAGGATCAAGGAATTTTCATTTTCCTGTAGGGACTTATTAAATACATACACACACATATATGTATATCTATATATCTATATATCTATATATATATATATATATATATATATATATATATATATATATATATATATATATACATATATATATATATATATATATATATATATATATATATATATATATATATATATATATATATATATATATATATATATATATATATATATATATATATATATATATATATATATATATACACATACATATACATATATATATATATATTAGGGATGTAACGAAATTTTGTGGCACGAAATTTCGCAAAGTAAAAAATGATGAAATAAAAGTAAAAAACGCATGAAATAAAAGCACAAAATAAAAACCGCAAAGGGGCGTGCGCACCACTGAGACTGGGGATTTTTTACCCTCCTCACCTACCGTAGCAAAACACTCACTTCAATGTGGAGGAAGACGAGGTCGAGGAATTAGCTGACACTCCTTCGTCAAATAAATCGGTTGTGTGGACCTATTTTGGCTTCCCATGTAAAAGATGAGAGAACGGTGAGAAGTTTGAGAACTACTAACTACTTTGAACTGGAGACGGGCAGCAACTGTATGTTTGTGTAAGCCTGCATAAAAAAACAATATTTGATTTTTGCATCTACTGTTGAGTTGACAGAATTTGATCATACTTGAAGATCAGAAGTATATGCACTGTTATAGGCTAAATATCGTAGTTCACAGTTCAGACATTTATAGGTCTAAACTGCAGCTCTGAGGACTGCTGTTTGTTTTCCTTTTCATTCAAGAATGTACTTATCCTGATTGTTACAACAAAGCACTTTTTAGTGAGATTTTATGTTTGTATTTGCACTGTACTAAATAAGGGGAAAAAACTACAATCTTCTTTTTTTCAAAGAGCATTTATTTAGTACTGATGCAGCAAAAATTTTTTGTATGACTGCATTAGGAAGAAAATAAAGAAAAATATTTTTGCACAACCTCCTACTGTTGGGGATTTTCTATAATCTGTATTTTGTATTGCGAGTATTTCATATTGTGAGCCCTGTTTCGTTTTTCGTATTGTTTTGTGAGTTGACCATTTGTTATATCCCTAATGTAATGTGTATATATATATATATATGTGTGTGTGTGTGTATATGTATATATATATGTATATGTATGTATATATATGTATATGTATATATATATGTATATGTATGTATATATATGTATATATATATATATGTATATATATGTGTATATATATATATGTATATATATATATATATATATATACATATATAAAAATATATATATATATATAAATATATATATGTATATATATATATATATATATATATATATATATATGTATATATATATATATATAATCATTATCATTTTTTTAATTTATTACATTTCCTTTTTATATCAAATGTCACAAAGGAAAGGATAACTGCAGACACAACAGATACAGGACCTCCATAAAAACACATGGGCTGTGGCTAGCTCATCTCTCTGCACATGAAAACAAGGCGTCCGTCTATATCTGTAAGCATTTAGAGCATTGTGCATACATGATCCTCTTACAGGAGTGCCATTGTTGCCCTTAAACAGTATCATCAGTCTATGTGTTAGCACGACAAACATTAGTGTGTGTCAGAACCAGTGCTGCGGCTGGCGTCCTTATCGCTCTAGTTTCGGAGGTAGATTGTCTCTCTTGTCAGCTCCGCACGTCTCACAAGCTAACGCTCTTATCCACTCTGCCTACCTGTCGTCTATCTGTCTGCATTATAATCACGGCAGGATAATAGGCTTCCCGCTGTGGTCTCTGATTGGCACTTTTATTTTTGAATTCTTCCTGTGCATGGTGCCACTGTGTCATACTCGTAACACCTGAAATGTTCTCACAGACAGGCATGTAAGCCGCACACCGCCCATGACCGTGCAACCTCAAGTCCTCACTCCACTCTCTGAAACAAAAGCTGCCATTGTCCTCCACAGAGAGGTTATCAAGAGCAGGGATAGAGGAGGAGGAGACGAAGGAGGAGATGAGGGGGAGAGCGGGCCTGATCTTCCAGACAGCGTCTGCCTTAAATCAGATCGTCCTACATTGTTGTGTGAAATTTCAGATGACATCAAAAGATGTTTTTGCTTCCTCTATCGCCCTGATGACAGAGGGGGGTCATTTTGATAGGAGCACAATCAAGGTATTTACAGGCTGGAGCCGTGACAGGTCTGCTAAATGGAGCAACAACAGGGCTGGCTGAGGAAATCTTCACAGAACATTCCTCACGCTTGTTAAAGTCAACACTGTTTGCCCCACTCATGGTCAGAGTCACCGCCTCTGTGTCTTCATCAACCAACATTTGTTGAGAGGGAAGGTACTGGAACATTTTGTCTGTCCTTGAAGCCACTTAGATGTTGCTAAAACCCTTTCTTACACCGTAAAACTCTCTTGTTAGCTAGTGTAGCCCTCTGCCTTACAAGCAATCACAATATCAAATTTCACGTTTTAAAAAAATCGCCACCAAGGTCTCTTAAAGGTGTACTCTGCGATGTGGGAGAAAACGAGTGGAGAGGTTGTTTATAAACGAATTTAGACCCGCCCCCCGAAAGCTGATGGATGTGCATTGTCATGGAAACGGCCGTAGAAACTGCGTAGCTGACCAACGTAGCTAAGGTAACCCCGACTCGTCAGACAACTCGACTGCAATTGATAACATCACAACAACAGTACATTTTGGCAGATTAGACAACAAGATGAATGTCTGACGGCTGTTACTGTTAAGTGAAGCACCACAAAGCTAATGTTGCTTACCTATCCAGCAGAAAGATGGCGACATCCGCGTCCGTTTTCAGGTCTTTCAGTTCACGGAGTTCCCTCCACCATCGGAAAGCAACACCAATATTGACCCCGGGCCTTCGCTTTTTCATGGTCATAGCCCTTCTTTTTCACTTTTCACTCCTCTGACCTTTTTCTTTTGGGCTTTTTTTCAGCCATTGCTACTGCACATATTGTATCTCTCTCTTACGCTAACTGCGCACGCTACGCAACCTAAAACTCCCCCTCCCCCCTCTGTCCGATCTGCGCATGAGTATGATCGCCCCCTGGATGGGGTGTACTCTGTTTTGGTAACTCGGCCCCGAGCCATAGTATTTACCTGCTGAAATTCAGAGCCAAGGCTGTGTATTGAAATCAGACTTTTTTTTCAACATGCTGTCAGTGGTGACATCTTGTGGATGGAGAGGAGAAATACGGAGATTTTGACAAATTGTGCATTAGATTAGAGGATTAGAAGATCGCTGACTACACCTTTAATTGAGTAATACTGGGTGTAAGTTTGATGGGTAGTCGCAACCCAATCTGAGGTACAATGCCTGACTGAGTCCTCCTCTGCCCTCTCTCATCCCTCTCACAAGTCTTCCTGCTGTCTCTCTCCACAATCACATAGACACAGAAATGCCCAAACTATACAGAAAAAGTGAAGCTATCTGCTCTCTGTACTGTTTAAACCCTTTCAAGCAGAGACGGGACATTTGCGAATGAGTGGTGGTGTTTTGAAACGTTCTTTTAAGTTCAATGAAAAGTGATTCACAGTTGTGAGTCGGGTGTTTATTTGTGAGTCATTCTTAAATGCAAATAGCCCATGCTGCGTTCAAGTGTCATTTGTGTGCCCTATGAGTCTGAGCTGCACATGCTGCCTTTGTGTGAGCAACTAATAACATCTCTCTTTGAGCTGTTATACACATGTGTATTGCATATGTAGTATACATATTATCAGGGAGAAGGAGGAGAGACAGTAGTGAGTATGTGAAAATTAAAAAAAGCAAGTCTTTCAAGTCAGTGTCATAGTTCCCATCAACTACCTTTTATCCCCTGACAAAAACTAGACTATAACTTATAAAACACAGGTGTACATTAACAAAAACTAAAACTAAATTAACTGACATTTTCATCAACACTTATAAACTGAATCCAAATGTTTGACAGAGACTTAATCCAATCAGATCTAATTTCATCATGTAGAAAATAAAGACAGGTAAGGAATATATCCAACCACAGGAAAGGCTGAATGAGTTCAGAGGGACATCCAAACACAGCTGCCTTAGCTTTGTGGTGGTGGGATAAGTTGGAGAGCGATCCAATCAGAGCTGCTCTCTTTATGATTTTATTTATTCATGTAGAGCAGATCCACAGTTTGTTGTCAGTTCTGGTATTGTAACTGAGATGCTCTGCCGGTAGCCTAAATAAAGGTGACTGCATTTCATGCAAAAGTTAAATTTGTTTCTGTTAATTTATACATTCAAACTTTAATAGCATTCAGTAAAGGGTTATTAGATGTTTTATTTTAACCAAGTGAAAAAAATGACTCCAGAAATTCAAGGAAACAAAAAAAACACTTTACGCTTCATATTTTAGTCGAATAAATATACAGTAGATTTGGTCGACTACGATGTTGTGAAATTTCGTCAACAAAATTTAGACTTTTATGAAAACAACTTGACTGAATTGTGACTGAAACTAAAATATATTTTTAGCAAAGCACTATAACTAAAACTAAATGGAAAAGTGCTGTTAAAATTAACATTTCACTTGACAAATACAGCTGTTAATGTCCAGGACATATCGAAGGATATTACACTGGATTTTTGCAGATTTACTAATTTTACACAGAAGCCATCAAAAGGGTCTTCACTGTACCGTGGAGGGATATATTCGGAAGAAATAAAGTGTAGCAAAACTTATTTGAGGTTTCAGTAACAATTTAGCTTGGGCCAAACATTCTTAGGATGAGGATGATTAAGGGTGGGACAGTCTCAACATGTCATCACATCCCACTGCGGAGTCGAGTCATGTCAGCTGCTCCAACTTTGATGTGACAATAGATTGCATAGCTCAATTAAAAAACTATCAGTGTTAGTAAATCAGTGCTTTTCAAGCCTGACACATCAAACAAACGGTTATTGAAGTGTCCCGCCCTGCCATTAATCTCCCTGCGTGAGCCTGCCAACCCTGGGTCACCACAGGAGCAGAAAAACCTGCAACAGAGGGAGTATTAAACCCAGAGAGTATGACAAAGTCAATACATATGAGACTTTTTAGAACCAAATGGAAACAACATATGCAGTTGGGTTATATAAAACTATTCAGGATATTGAATTGAGCCTAATGTTCTGAAACAGAAGTTGGGGTTTGCTCGTATGAATTCTCCTTCACTGAAAGAGTTTGAAAACAGGCAGTAATGGAAAACACATTCCAGACGCGGAGCTCGTGTGGCCAAAATATTTGTCTCAACAGGGTCCTTGTGGTGACAAAGCACCGTGCTTGTTCCTGGCAGTAATTCACCGGCTCAGATGAATACATGAAAGTGAAGCATGGTCATATATCACGCCCCCCCTCCTCCTCTGTGTGCTGTGTGTGAGCCTCGCAAAGTCACACACAGCCGTTTGTTACGCGACCGTGTATTCTCATTTCAAACTCTGCGTTGAGGGCTACGGGCCAAGCTGACACTTATGAAATATTTCCCTTGCTGACCTTAGCTACTGCCTCAGCCGGAGAGATTAATCCTCTGTCTGCAGACACTGCGAGTGCACACACATACTCAAACACACACTCTACTCTCTGTGACTACAAAACAGTGGCAACAGCACTGGCAACAACTCTGATCTAGTCGGAATAATTACAGTGTGTGTTGATTTATTTGGGTTTTTCTTGATGATGTGCCAGTAACATGGAAACAGAGTCAGATGGTACAAACCGAGAGTTATGAACTTTTATCGTAATACTAATACTAATACTAATACTAATACTATGCACACCCAAATGAGCTGAAGAAGAAGAGAAAAAGTTGTAGTCTGGAATCATCCTGCTATAATTTCAGTGGATGAGCAAAATGTCAAATAAAGTTCTCTAAATCCATTTAATAACCTGTTCTCAAATTTAACTATGTTCTTTTTAGTGAAATGTTATTGCCATGGTGAGTCATATTTATAGCAATAACAGATTTACAAATCATCCATCCGAATGCACATGTTCATTAACCTGATGTACTGGTCCATGCAGTAGATTTCACTGGTCAATCTGGGAAACAGCAAATAGAAAGTGTTTTTAAAGCATATGTGAGTAGTGATTGGACATTTGTTCCATCAATGACATTCATTAGGGACCAATCAGATAATGCTGTAGGTGGGTGCAACTGCAGTGGAGTGAAATAGACAAAGGACCTCTTTCACAATACATGTAATTTTGCCCACAGCCCAATTTTTTGTTTATTGTGTGGTATTTGTAGTACACCCAGAGACTCCCAAGAATATACCTTTAGAAAATCCAAAAGTCATCCAGGGCCTGTACTATGACCTATTTTATGATCATTGCCATAGGTGTGAGCCAGGGTGCACACTTTACCCCAAAACTTACTCAAACACAAATAATAAATCATCAAATTGGGTCAAATCACCTTCACTGAAGTCTGGTGCATCTTTTGAAATCAAATGTAAAGCTAAGTATTACAATTGAAAGAAGTTATTGAATTTTAACTGGAAAAAAAATAGTTTTTTTATGATTTTTTCAACAAATTCAATTCTTTAGAGATGTGTCTGACCAACTTACAGTTGCTGTACAACTAAAATACTTACAAATTATTTGGCCACATATATATTCTCAAAGTGGGAAAAAAATCATCAAATTCTGAGACCGGTAAAGTTGTTCAATTAACAGGTTGGGTTACTGTGGAAGAATCAGGATACTGTTCCATGTCTTGTATTATATCAAGGGTAATGTTTTATTTCATGCAATTTGCAGCAAATGGATGTTAACTTCAATTTAGTATTGTGCATTCAATTGAATTATATTTTTTTCATATATTCTATATATGAAGTATATATATTATATATATTCTACATGAAGTATCCAAACATGAGACATCACCCAAACTGAAGTTTGAAACCTTGTCAGATTCTGACTGCCATGCATGGACTGGCTGGACATTGGTGCAATTTCAGAACATGTATGACATGTGTGAATCTGATCTTGTTTCAGGTTCAAGTGATAGTTCCAGAGCAATAGATTTGCTTTTTACTTTTGGGCAAAACTGAAAACAAACCTTTCATGGAATCAAATGACCATGCTTACTAATCTTTCCCAAGCTACACTGTCAAGATATTTTCATACAATTGCAGATATTTTGAACACAATAGTTGTTCCCAAATACCTTGGCACAAATCATATTTCACGCCACGATGCCATAACTCACAACACTGTCTTTACTAAAGCTTTTTATGGTGACCAGGTCACTCTTATCTTAGATGGTACATATATCTACCTCAACAAATGCAGTGATCATCAGTTTCAAAGGGCATCTTACGGAGGACAGAAAAAATGAAATTACCTAAAATTCATGTCAGTTGTACTGCCTGATGGATATGTTTTAGACACTATTGGCCCCTACCATGGTAACGTAAATGATGCAACAATAACTCGGCTCATCATGGCAAAAATTGAAATATTGAAATCTTGGTTAGAAGCAAATGACAATATGATTGTAGATCGCGATTTCAGGGATGCCTTAGATCTTCTTGCTAAGTTGGGGTATGATGCTAGAATGCCGTCATTTTTACCAACTGGTAAATCCCAATTGGATTCCTCAACAGCCAATAGTGATCGTTGCTGTACCAAAACAAGATGGATAGTAGAGTCCTACCACGGACATTTAAAGAAGTGGATGTTGTTTAAGGAACAACTTACCTCAAATTATTTCGTTGAGGTCATTGGCAAATTAGTGCACATAGTAACTGCATGTCTCAATGCCTTCAGAGGACCAATATATGTTTCAGATCCAGATCGAGAGGAACGAGATACTAAGATGGCTCAGCGTATGCTTTCACTTTTAAAAAAAGACAATGTTTTGGCAAAACGAGTTGCAGAAGACCCAAATATGTCACGAGCTCAGAGTGAATGGCAGAAGCTTGAAGCATCTGATATCTCGTTCCCTCATGTGGATCTGGAATACCTTGAGACCATAACATGTGGTACATACCAAATCAAACAGTCCCCTGGCTACATTGCTGAGCATCAGAAAAATGATGGTGACTATGAGATTTGGGTTTACCAGCAGGATGCTGATCTCATTAGGGGACAGATTCATTCTCGTCACAGATCTCAAATAAAATACAATGTTTGGATTCAATTTGACAAGAATGCATCAGATGATCCTGTGATGGCATATGGCATACATTTTCAAAATCAGAAACCCCTCCAACCATGCAAAAGCAAATTCAAAGACTCCATTCTATGAAATAACCAGCCAATCATACATCTTATGGATTTCTCAGATCCCCTTTCCCTCACTATAGTTCCAGTCTACAAATTAAAATTGTCCAAGCTGTTGCTATGCAAAAAGACACGAAGGCCATAAAACAGATTACATGTATATATAAGTAATATAAGTACTAGAAACAGAAATTGACAGAAGTAATGTTTATGTAGTGCTGTCATTGTAGATATATACAATCTGATTACAACAATCCAAAACTGCATCGGTTTTTACTTGTATCAATGGCTCATTATTATCTCATCACAAAGGCATAATATACAGGCCCTTTGTGGCTGTTCAATATTAAAATGAATAACATTTCATGTGAAATGTTTGTTTTGAATCTAGCATTCAAATTCTAAAAGAAATCATACTTAAAGGATGAATTCTGAACAAATCTTTAAAGGTTCCCTGATATACAAGACATGGAACAGTATCCTGATTCTTCCACAGTAACCCAACCTGTTAATTGAACAACTTTACCGGTCTCAAAATTTGATGATTTTTTTTCCCACTTTGAGAATATATATGTGGCCAAATAATTTGTAAGTATTTTAGTTGTACAGCAACTGTAAGTTGGTCAGACACATCTCTAAAGAATTGAATTTGTTGAAAAAATCATAAAAAACCTATTTTTTTTCCAGTTAAAATTCAATAACTTCTTTCAATTGTAATACTTAGCTTTACATTTGATTTCAAAAGATGCACCAGACTTCAGTGAAGGTGATTTGACCCAATTTGATGATTTATTATTTGTGTTTGAGTAAGTTTTGGGGTAAAGTGTGCACCCTGGCTCACACCTATGGCAATGATCATAAAATAGGTCATAGTACAGGCCCTGGATGACTTTTGGATTTTCTAAAGGTATATTCTTGGGAGTCTCTGGGTGTACTACAAATACCACACAATAAACAAAAAATTGGGCTGTGGGCAAAATTACATGTATTGTGAAAGAGGTCCTTTATGGCCTTGGCGTCCATGAATTTGTCACTACCATAAATTCCTACTTTAAGTCCTTCATCTCTGCAGCCCTCCCTCAGGTGTCAGCAGAAAATACATCAGTTATAAATTCTCAGTTTGATGCTGTTGTATTATTCATGGATGTTAATGTAAACATTTGACTTTTACTCTTTTCATAAATATTTTTTGATTATACTCAGAGTCGTTTCTTGTTATAGGTGAACTAGGCAAATGCTCAGGGCCTCCAAGCCACCAGGGGGCCCCGAAGCTGCAGGTTCAGCCTCATCGTTGGACAGTATTGTCGAACAGTTTGTGACATAGTGGGCTACCAACAGGTATCATGGGAATGATTGACAGCTTCTATTTCCTTTAAAGTTTTGGAAAAAAAGAATGATTGAGAGCCATCCATCATTCACATTAGCGAGAACAGACAGCAAGAGAAATGGCTTCAAAAAAATGTTATCCCCCCAAAAAAAGAAAGGATAAGAAAATAGAGGACGAAGATCGATCAAAGGATAAAGCTAAATTATTTGGTGGTGGTGGACACAACAGTGGAAATAACTGTCCTAACACAAATATAGGACATGAAAATTATTCGGCAATAACTAAAAAACATTAGCAACTTTTCTATTCTTTGAATTTACCAAACAACTAAATTGTTTTTTTATAAAGACTGACCACAAATGATGTATATTGTTCAACTGTAAATACAACTAAATCAAAATCAAAATAAGTAGATATATTTCATTTAAAACGTAGTTTAAAGTTGTTGTTTTTTTTGGGGGGGGGGGGGGGGGGGGTTGGAATGATAATTTTTCTAGCATTTTTGATTCAACTAAATATCAAAGGCATAAAAATATATGTGAAGCATAAATCACATGCAAAGTTAATAACATTTAAACTAATACTACATAGTAATGATTCAAATGTTTGATTATGAAATAAAAAGTAATTTAACTGTTCCAATTCAGTCAAATTATTAGGAAAACTAAGTTCCAAATGATAAAAGTTGCTGACTCGGACGATAACCTTAGTATCTTGGGTAAGTCAACCCATCATGGACAAGGACATCTGTATAAAAAACTACAAACTGTCCAAGACTGATCGACCTAGTAGGGTTGGGGGAAATGCCATCTTCAAGGTCCTCCTCACTAAATCTCAGAGTAAACATTTAGAATTGCTGGCTATTGGTCTTTAGTTTTTGTAAAAAAAAATCCACATGCAGTATCTGTAGTTGGTTGCTATAGATCCCCCTCAGCTGTCAGTGCTGCTCTTCCTACTTTACTGAACCTTTTATCCAAATTAAATTATAATGAAATTGTGTTCTTTAGCAATAATAATTTGAACTGGTTGAATCAAGTATCAATGATTTTAAATCTCAATGTGACTTATTGTATCTTTTCCAGGTTGTTGACAAACCAATCTGAGTCCTGAGAATCCTCATCGACAGACATTGTTTTTACAAATACTCCGAACAAGTCTTCTCCTAAGTGTTAGCAATATCTGGAAATAAAAAAGGGTTAGAACTCCCTGTTGTATTGGTGTTAGACCTCAAAACAATGAAGGTAAATCAACTATGCTCAGTTTCTTCAATAAGAATTATGTTACCTCTGGATCCCTGTTTGACACAGTAAACACTCAAATAAATCCTCCGCCTGTTCTGTTGTGATGTAACTGTGCTTGAGATTTTTAATTTCAAACCAGTCACTGTCAGTGAGGTGCACTTTGACCTCAGACATTTAGACATCAGGAAACCAGAAGAACCTGATCTTTTAGAGCCTTAATTTCTTTAAGTTAGCCAGAGATTTTATCGTAAGTCCTCTAACCTACCTTTATAAACTGTCTTTGGCCTCTAGTGAGATTCCACTTACATGGAAATCTGCATTCATCCAGGGGAAGACCCCACCCTGCTCAACAACTACAGGCCCATGTGTGTGTTTTACCTCAGATTGTGCAATCAACTGTGGGTGATCAAAGAGTTTTTATTAACAAATAACATTTTAGCAGACCATCAGTCAGGGTTAAGGATAAAACACAACGCACACAGCTGCCGTTCGGGGGAAAGGACAGAACCATGAAAAAGAAATTAAAGGCGATTGGACAAATGGCCCCGTCTGCCTCTTCATGAGTTGCCATTCTTTACAGGCTTACATTTGCTCCTTACTTTCAGCAAAATCTAACGTTAACCTCCAAAGATGCTTTCTCTTTTTACTGAGGGCCGACCACACACAGACAAATTCAGATGTACCTGAAAAAGTTTGTAATCGTATGGGTGTTTTGTCCACACTGTAACAGCATTTTGGGAGCCCATATATGCACATCTTTCAAAAATGTGTCCTCAAGTGCATAAATGACAAAATGCTGCCATTGCGATTCCATGTGTACAACAAATATGCACATTTTCATAAACCATGGTGTCATAGCCCCACTTCACCCTTACAGCTTTAACAGTAAAATGCTCCTCAATGATCATTTTGAACAGCAAGAGGACATAAAGAACAGCATGATGAAGTGTGGAAGGGACTAAAAGACCTCTGATGGGTCAAGTCTCGTAACATGACACATTAGATGGACCGTTCACCTGGGCAACAGCCCATAGAAAGAAAGGAGAACAAATCAGAAGTATTTCAGGCACTTGATTGGACAATCATTCCACCAATCAGCATTAAGTTCACATCAAGCTCTTGTCAAAACATGTCAGAAGTGGCGCGAAAATAGTGATGTTTATATGGTTGTTATTTGTCCTTCATTTGATAAGAAATGCAGTCATTACCTTATAAACCTGCTACTGAGGCTTTTAGCATTTATGCTAATCACTGCATGTGTCACTTCCTGCTGTCGTCTTGCTGGTAACTTGTTCCTCTTCCTGCTCTAAAGGACTTTGATTGGGTTGTGCTGCTTTGGGCTGCAACTGTTTTTAGGTTGGAGCTTCACAAGATGGATCTGCCTTGAACCATGCAGGTCTATACAAGAACAACAGCACCAGCTTGAGGCTTTGCAAGATGGGTCTGCCTGATGAAGGACATGGAACCAGGTGAATCCAGCTGCTTTTTAAATATCATAAGTTGTACCTCTTGAGCAGGATTCCAACGGTCTTTAACAAGAGCCAATACAAGTGGGCGTCTGCATTAAAACCAACGTGGTAGGTGGCATACCAGACCATCCCATGAGCATTTTGAGACATCAGATTTCATTTTGTTGTGAGTATTTTTTGAGTTGTATCCAACGGTATTATTGAGGTTTGGTACATGCTCAATAACCTGGAACGCACGCTAACAGAAGGTGTGGATGTGGTCTAAGAGGAATCTAGAAAGCTTAAAATTAATAACTAAATGGAAACAATAAGCGTCTACTCTCAAAATGTTTGGGTCAATAATGACACTGACATGCTGAAACTCAATCTGGACAGTGATTAATACAGCCATGGTCCTTTTACACCACAAAATAGGCGTGTACATGTTTGTTTGATCTATTGGGCTTTTCCACTGTAACCACTGCATTTGATTAAGTGCCTGTGTGTGTTTTTGAGGCACTTGTACACACAAAAGGGTGTGTGCTGAGGTGAGAAAAGGGCAGCTCGTAGTGTCAGGGAGAATGATTTATGTTGTGTATCTTTGATCTTGTAAAAGGCTTTAGGGTTTTACACAATAACTTTCCTTGGCCTCAACTTGAATAAATGATGTGACTGCTAAAGAATCGACTTTAACAGATTGATCCCTACAGAGAATACAAACAGAGATCAAGGATAGAAAGACTGTGGATCTGACTGAAAATGTTTGTGTGCTTTTGGATATTTTTTCCAGGATAGGAAGTCACTTTTAGCATCCTCTTTACTAAATCTGTTGAAGAATAAACTTTTTTCTAACTGTTGAATTTGGAAATTAATGGAAAATGGACATGAGACAAATCAAGGTCTAACCCCCTAATTCCACATACCGCGAAAGTGCCGCGCCTGTTTGCTCCAACCAACCATCCCCACAGAAAGCAGCATGCTGAGCCACACCACTGCGCGGGGAGCCACGAGCTCCCAACACCTCACTCTGCTTCTCTAAGGTCCCTATGCTGGTCCCAACCATGCAGCTTTGTGATTTGTTTCACTTCTATCTGCCTATATCCTATATATGTAGAAAGGATGTTTGGTGTCATACATACAATGTTATATATTTTTGTACCTCTACGATTCACTGTTCTTTGGCCATGGTGTCATGTTACCTCTGAGACCCTCTGACAGACTGTTGACCTGATGTTCGTGCCTCCGGTTGTGATGTAATGACAACCTATTACGTTCCTATTTACATTCAGGAGTCAGTGCACTCTTAAATTTTTAAAGTTCCAGGTACTCCACATTCCATGCCCATAATTTCCTGGATATGCCTTGACTCGTCTCCGTGAGAACCACCACTAGATTACATCTCATAGAATTCAAGTTCCAATATCAACTGGAAGGAATCACAACTCTTCGAGTGTATCTTACAGGTTCAGGGTTCAGGGTGAAAAGTTCAGAGCTGAAGATCCTACAGTGACATCAATGGATTTACTTTTAATACTTGTTTTTGACACCAACTCTTTTGCAATTTAGAGTGATTTTAAGTGGATTTATTCCATCCAAAGTGTAATTGACTCTGCCCCAGCTGATTTTTTGCCAGCACTAACATTTTAACTCTCAATTTGCCAAGTATTAGTCACTTTCATACACATTTGCACACCACTGATGCAGCAGTGGGAGCAATTTAGAGCCAGGGACAGATTGTCTTGTGACACCAAGAGCTGGAGATTAATCTGTCAACCTGTTGTTGAAACTTTACTGACTCTGAACTAATTTTGCCCCATTCCCAAGTTCAGAGCATCAGATTTGGTCTTTTGAGACTTTGTTCTAAGGCTTCAGGAGAGTGCGATTGCTGATTAAAGGGCTGTGACCTTTTGTCCTTCTGTTAAAAGGCAGATTCTTTTTACTCTTACTCTAAATGAACTGTAACAAAACACCATGTCAAAACCACAAAACAGGAGAAACAGTGCAGGGCTTTGTCTTTCAAACAAGGAAAGGATTAAAAAAAGACTTAAATGATTCCAGAAAACTACAGATTCTGTTTGTGTGTGAGTGTTTGGGAATAAGGTCTGTGTTTCTCATTATGTCCCTGTAATAAGCAGTGATGAAATTGCTGTGGCCTGCGCTCAAGGTGCACACACACAAAACCATGCAGACACATTTACAGCTGTTTAACAAGATGAGGTTACCTCAAATTAAAGGCAATTTCTAATATTGTACCTTATAAGGTCAAGACTGTTAAGAGAAAGAAAGACACGTTTTCTTGGATATTGTAAAGGTCAGATATTGAAGAATTGACATTGGTGGGAAAAACACCATTTAAACTTCTGATACTCAATCCAGAGCTCCATGCCAACACTTTAGTAGCTGTGGCTCATTGACTCTGGCATTGGCCTTACAGCTTACAATTTTTCCTGCTATTTTAAAGTTTCAAACAAATTTCCTAAGTCAAATATAATCCCAAGAGTGTTGCAGGAGTCACGGTGCGCTCCTGTAATTATGGTGCTGGGGTGTAGGGTCGTCTCACAGGAACTTTGCACTGCAGTTGGATCGGCCTGATTACAGACAATGAATCAGGCAGATCCAACTGCAGTGCAAATTTCCTGCCGCGCTCCAATCTGCAATCAGTGTGCTTGGCTCCAATCTGCACAGCCCAATCAGTCTTTTAGAGCAGGAAAAGGTGGAAGCTACAAGCAAGACTGCCAGTACAGATATTAGCATATATGCCAACAGCCTCAGTAACAGTTTAGTCATTCAGACTGTATTTTTTTAATTGAAAGAAAGACAGACAACACTGTAAATATTCCTCCTGTATTTTCTGTACCACACAAATAGACATGTTGAACACTGCCAGAAATCCTGAAGTGTGTTGTAATCACCAAGGATAGCGAAGTGTAGCCTCCATGCTATATTACAAAAACAAAAGTCAATCAGGAAGCACAAAAAATGTTGCTTGATTAACTAGGAAGCATCAGTTAGATTAACATAAATGCAGAGGACCAATTGCACAAGTGTATATTTAGGTGTCTCCTAACATACAACAAAACTAACACAGAAGGCCCTAATTTCATGGTGCAGCGCAGGAAGGCGCAGGGTGTGCAGAGCCTAGTGCATCCCGCGCAGTGTTAATTTCATCCAAAGCACCACCGTGCGCAGCCAATTTGGCAATTTGGTAGACCAGCTGCGCTGAGATGGGTGTGATGGCGCACCAGGGGGAGGTGCCAACAGATTTAGGTTGGCACAGTGACAATTTCTTGCCAGAAAACTGCATGGAAGGTGTGCTGAAAGCTAGCCAGCTTCAACCTGGTCTATTCTTGGCGCAGGCGAAGCGCACCCTCCGCAGATGTAATTTGGTGACAGGTGCACAGTGCTCACACATCACCAATCCTCTCAGAGGGTGGTATCCACAGTGTCAGGCACATTTCAGCACAATAAACAATCACAGCAATCACTATTTAATGTAACCGTCAGAACCAGCATAAACATTTGGAGCATTATTTGTCCTGGGCTGTCACATCTGATGTCAGATTAAAGTTATTGGTCATAATGGAAAATCAACCTGACGGCAGCTGGAGTGTAAAGCACATCTCACAAGCCAACAACAAACAGCCTCATCATCCAATATGGGGTATATAACTAGCTTCTCTCATTTCATGAAATTAAAAAAAGAGGGAGAACAAGATGGAGAAAAAAGAGAGAAAATAAATGTATGTCACTCAATGTCTTAAGGCTTTACCTGTGATTGCCCATATTTCTCTGTTTTAGTCTTTATTTTTCACGTGATCTGTAAAGATGGAGTACATTATTGCAAGGAGGATGAGGAGGAGATGCTGGGAGAGTATATATCACCAAAGGTTCTGCTATTTTGTGATGACAAATCAGGAATGCAGGTGGATCACAAGCACGATGAACAGATTAGCCTGCTGCTGTGTTTAAATTGAACTGTTACTAAATTTTGTACTCCTATTCATGACACAGGAACAGATAACAGCTGTGCCAAGAGGTGACCCTGATGGCCCCTCCATGTTCCCAGTTGTTGTAAAGTGTCAGCAGATCTGACGTCTCTGCCACCAAGTCTTTCCAGTATCCCGTGCCCACGGTGGCGGGGATCAGCCATACAAATCAGCTGGTACGCCTCCCCATAGCGTATTTAAAGGCAAGGAGAGGCGTTCATTTGATTGGTGAAGATTACTCTTGGCTGCGTGAGACCCACTCATGCCTTGTCCTCTCCCTCTCTGGCACTTGTGCAGGGGGCAGGGACGGAGGTGTGGATGTGCTTCGCTGCGCCTGGAGTGTGCCTCTCTGCGCCATGAAGGAAACTTTCAAAGAGTGCTGAACACACCCTGTCAGCGCGTCCCAGGTCAGGAGCACCGCACCTGTGCCTGGTCTACGAAAATAGAGCCCAGAGAGGCGTTTGACCTAAACCGACACTGCTATGGTTTCCTAAAAAAAAATCCCTGCTAGCTGCATTTAGCTTCTAATCTTTCTGCTTGTTGTCAACCATGTTGGTTCACACTTAATTTGTTTGTATTGGTGAATATGTCTCATAGTTTGTGGTGTGCTTGTGTTTCACACCACTGTAAAAACAAAACTGCAAACCTGACAGAAGATTCTTATATGTAGGGTATCTCACAGTGTCAAAATTAGTCACTACTATATGAATCTTTATAAGTGTGCGAGGTTCATGTTGTCTGTGTTTCCAGTAGCACAATCATGTTGTTAGTTAGTGTCCTTAGCTACAGTTATGTTGCCAATTGCTTTTGCTTGTAATGCTTGATACTTTTACTCAAGCAATAAAGGACTAAAAACTCTTACAACTACCTGGGTTTTCTATGATCTTGTTTAAATCATGTGGTCCAACTGTGGTATTAATCTCAATACAAGTACTACACAACTGTAACCTTTTCTGTTATTTATGTATATGGATCCTAACTTTGTAACCTGACACACCAGATGGACTGTTCAATATATTTCACCAGTCCATTTGGGTAATAGCCCAGACAAAGTGTTTGGGAATGGGCGCAACCTTCCAAACCTCAGACAGGTGATGAACCATCACTGCATTCATCACTTTCGTTACAGGCAAGTCAGATAATGTAGGCAAGATATACTGCCACACTGTAAAGTAAAAAATAGAAACCACTTAATGTTAATGTTGTTGTTTGTTTTTCATTTAGTAAAGAAACGCTCCACAAATCTGATAAATCTGCTACCACAGCTGTTTGCATCTATGCTAATCTATGTGCTCTGTGCTGCTCTTTGTTCAGGCACAGGAGCTTGGCAATTTGGATCTGACTGCAGATTTTTAGTCAGGAAAATCCAGCTGCACTGCAAATTTACCCATCCTCCATCAATTTTTTTTAAATGTATGAACAAGCTAGTGGAATAAATGAATATGGGAAAGTCAAAGGAGAACTATTAAAATGATCAAGATCAGTAAAAAGCAACAATCCCCTCCCTTCATTGTGCAAGAGTCATACTTTTCAGAACAGTTAACACAAGAACAGTTCAATTATTCCTGGTGTTATTTTTGGCCTTGGACTGAGTTGTGCACCTTTGATTTAAGCTGTTGAATAAACAAAGATCAATGTTTTCATTATTTATCTGTGTTACTTGCTGTTGACTTGGTAGTCATTTAACCTGAGGGTTCACGGTTAAGTCCCCAGCTTCTGCCATGTGTCAAGATACTTAATGAATGTCTTCCTTTGCTGTGTCAGAATGGAATAAATATGTCTGAATTAAAAATGGCTTATACCAAAGGACAATGTAGACACAGCAGCTTTCACCATCAGATTGTGAATGATATGAATGTGGTGTGAATGATGTTTAAATCAGCTGACCTTCAGTACCAACATGACCTTTGAGAAGCCTGACGACAAAAGAACTTGATACAAACTCAATACCGTTATTGCTCTTGCAAATATACAGAACAGATATGATTTAAAAGGTTATTCTGGACTTAAACACTGGACTTTTCCTCTTTGCATCAACATAACATCTGCTTCCTCACCTTATTTCTTATGTCAGACTGCAGTATAAGTTCGTTGAGCTCTGCCTCCTGTTTCACTCAGTTTGTAGGATATCATGTAAAACTTCACCACATTACTTTCTGGAAGCATAACTATAAATCTAAGTCAAGGACAGGTTGATATATCCGCATGTATACACTTTAATTTTCTCCTGCCTGTCATTTTCCCCTCTATTGAAAGGACAGGCGGCCTGTCAAGAAAGGAATTCCACCCTGCAGGCCCCAGCAAAATGAACGACCTTGGCTGGGTCGTCAATTTGGTTTTAATAGCAGCTAACAAAAACACTGTAAATTTACAGCTGGGAATGGCTCACTGAAAAGAAGCTCAAATTTGCCAAAGCCATAAGTCCAGTCAGCAGTCTCTCCCTCTGACTGTGTCTCCATCCTTCTCTCTCACACTCTGTCAGCAGATAAATGGAGGTTTCTCTCTCTCTTTATTTAACAGACTGGTTCCACCTGCATGTGACCACCTGGGCCAGAATGTTGGAAATAATTTTCATTGACAAACCTCATCAGTTAGAAGCTGTTCTTTACACCATGATGGCAGCTTGGCTTATGCAGTGGTGATGTCTGAAGACTATGAAACTTTACTTCTGGCAGGATTGTCTTGGGTGAATGGGTTGCCATGAAACAGTGTAAACAGTGTTCCCTAAAGTATGAATCACACTATCCCCCAATTTCTACTTGTTCAACCTGCTTAGCATTCTGTACACACTCCACAGCAAATAGCCCCACACTCTTCAATCAGTAGGTTTCCACATCCCATGCCTTTAATCCGTCTCCATCAAGTGCAAGCAGTGCTGCTTCGTTTTGGTCTGCTAGACATACTGTATGTGGTGAGTCCATTTTTAGTCTTCAGCCCCTCAAACTCCACCAAGGTGGCTGACCTAAAACAGGAAAGCCGTGCTAAAACTTTCTGGGTAATCTCAAAAAACAGCACAATTTGGAAATAACATAGATAGACGGCAAATGAACACCAGGCAGGCAATATACCCTGGTGTTTACATGTTGTTTAGTCTTTCTGTTACTGCTACGCCTAAGCTGAGGTCAGTCGAAGCAAAGCAAAGTAAGACAAAATGCTACCCAGGCAGACTATATGGAATGAGTACAGATTTTTTCTCTCCCCAAGTTTAAGTGCAGTGATCTGTTTTCAAAATGACTGACTGCAAACAGTACTACTGCACATACCTAGAATGCAGCAGATCCTTGTTTGAATTTTGCTTTGCTCATTTATTTTCTAGTCTTGATAACAGAAGCAAACAAAAAGTTCAGCCAGCGGTTGCCCAAGCTAAATTGTTGCATCCATTCACACAGTGCAAACTTTCATACTCATGTTTTTAGTAAAATGTTCACAGTTTTTATGGTCAAACATTTACCTTTAGGTGTGAAACACTGATGTTATAAAATGAAAATGAAAATTATTCAGATTTAGATGAGATTATTGCACTTTATTGTATATGTACTGGATTAATGCTAAAGTTAATATCACGGATGTTGTCATGGATATATAATGTGCCAGACTGACATTTTTTTCCTATAGGCCAACTCAAAAGGTGGCATTCTGCAAATTCTCCAAACAAAGAACCCTACTGGGTTTAAATGTGTTTTTTTTTGGTCCAAATGACAAAAGTAACAGCACTTGTCATAAATTCTTTGACTTTTATGCAGCAGCATAAATGTAATAGCAGCAGACAGTGACTGCGCATACAGAAATAAGCATAGACGCTAATGATTTCCCTGATAGTTTATTAGGTCTCGACTGCAACACTACAAACTTCTTAGTAGAATGATATTTCCGCTCTACTTCTGCCATATTTTTACAATAGTTTGTTCAACGAAGTGGCCCATTTTCTGTCGTGTACAGCATGGCAATAGCACCTGCTGACTGCATCACCTGACTGGCCGGTAATGACTGTGAATGATGGAAGGATTGGCCAATTACCTGCCAAAAGTGCTTTTGAAAGGTCCTGCCCATTCACAAACACTTTCCATGGACTTTCTCAGATGGACTACTGGAATATATTGAACTATTTTACCTGTTTTTGACTCCTGGTGTGATGTTCTACATTTGTGCCCATGTTTCTGTGTGTCGTTCTTGACAGGTACTGCATGTGCTAAATGCCAACTCACCCTCCAGTTTTACTCATTACTGCATCACTCTGTAAAGTCATTCTGTATGTGCTGGTGCTTTGCACAGGCTTTTCAATTTGAATCTCTACAGAACAAGTAGTTTACATCACATGAAAAACACAGAAAAGCTTAAAAAATCCACCACCTGCTGTAGTATTGAAATAATAAAAAATGCTATTTTTTTGGTGGATCATGTTCACATACATGTTGACATACCATGCTATTGGCTATCCCCTTAAGTGTTTCCAGAACAAAAGTTAACTGATATATTGACCAGTTTTCTGTATTTTAATGCAGTTTAGTAAATAGGATGCAAAAAATTCCTCAACATCAGAACATTTTCATGTAGTTTTTTCTGTCAATATCAGGATAACAATAGGCTGTCACTTCAGACGGTATTTTGGGACAGTAATATTACTCAAGGAAGTTACATTCTGGTCGAACTAAACACTATTTTATGTCAGGATTAAGAGAGTTCTGATCATCAGTGCTGTCTCTGAAACTCTCTAACACAATGTTTCTGATCATTAACCCACCACAGTGCTTGCTTCTCTCTGTGTTTTTTTCCCTTTCTGTTGGTCTTTATAGAGCCATAATCCAGGCTTTACTTTCCATCTGCCAGTGTGTCCAGTCATAGAATAACGGTCATACAACGGTGTACTTTTATTCATCTTTGTTCGATTTCATAATCATTGGTTATGATAAGGATAATGTGTAATTTATCACAATATCAGATACATGATTAGGGGCCCTAATTTCGTGGCGCAGCACAGGGTGGCGAAGGGTGCGCAGAGCCTGGTGCACCCTGCGTAGTGTTAATTTTGTCTGGTGCACTGCCGTGCGCAGCCAGTTTGTCAATTTGGTGGACCATCTGCGCCCCCCACCGGGGGGGAGGTGCCGACAGATTCAGGTTGGCACAGTGACAATTTCGTGCCAAAAAACTGTGCGGAAGGTGCACTGAAAGCTCTCCAGCTCCGACCTAGTCGAATCTCAGCGCAGACGAAGCACACCCTCCGCAGATGAAATTTGGTGACAGGCACACATGTGCGCACACATCAACAAAGCCTCAGAGGCAGGTTTCCAGAGTGTCAGGCACATTCATTGCACATTTGCAATAAATAATCGCAGCAACCACTATTTAATGTAACCATCTGAACCAGCATACACATTTGTATCTATATTAACTGTCCCGTCACATCTGATGTCGGATTAAAGCCGTTTGTCATAATGGAAACTTAACCTGCCGGCAGATGGAAGTGTGAGTCACATCTCACAAGTCAACAATAAACAGCCTCATGATCCGATACCAAGTATATATCCAACTTCTCTCATTTCATGAAACTCAAAGTGAAGTAAAGACAGAGAAAAAAGAGAGAAAATAAATGTATGTCACTCTGTGTCTTAAGGATTTACCTGTGATAGCCCATATGTTTCTGTTTCAATCTTTATTCTGAACGTGATCTTAAAAGATGGAGTAAGCTTCATTATTGCAAGGAGGATGAGGCGGAGAGACCGGGAAAGTATACAGTATATCACCAAAGGTTCTGCTGTTTGGCGATGACAGACCAGGAGTGCAGGTGGATTAGCCTGCTGTCACTTAATTCTATACTCCTATCAATGACAAAGGAACAGATTACATCTGTCCCAGGAGCTGGCCCACACCACGAAGCGCGTCCCGACCCCCCATGTACACCTGATGGCCCCTGCACTCTCTAGTTGCTGTTACGGTGACAGCTGCCCTGACTGTCTCCGCCAGGTCTTTCCGGCACACTGTGCGGTGGCGGGGATCAGTCAGACCAATTAGTTGCTGCGCCTTGCCCCAGCACGTTTAAAAACAAGTAGAGGCGTTCATTTGATTGGTGAAGACACCACTCACGCCTTTTCTCCTCCCTCTCTGGCACTTGCACGGAGGGGGACGGAGGCTTGGATGCGCTTCTGTGCGCACTGCTAGAAACTTGCAAAGTGCACTGGACACACCCTGTTGGCGCGGCGCAGGGCAGGTGCACCTGCGCCTGGTCTACGAAATTAGAGCCCATTGTATAGTTTATTTTAAAATAATAAAATAAAATAAATAAAATGTTCAATGAACAAATATACTTTCCTTATGGATAGATGCAATAATAGTGAAGTTGTTAGATTTTTTTAACAATATATTCTTTGTCTTGATAGCTAAGGGGTTTTTTTAATTGTTTTAGCAAGGTTTAAAGTTAGTTGTTTTTTTGTTCTATAAAGTAAGACTTTTTAAAGTTAATGTGAGTTTAGTTGCTTTGGACTAAGGGACAGTGTGTTGTAAAAGGATTAACTTTCATCTCTCTGTATTTACCTTGTGAATGAGCCATTTTTATGTCATTTGTTTTAATTGCATTATGGACCCTCCGAAGAGTCTCTATGGCCAGGCCACACAGTCTGTTCCTGGTCATAACACGATGGGTCAAATCGGTTTGTTCATCCAAATCTTGATGTGGATCCAGGATCCTTTTAAATATTTATAAATATTGTGCTGTAGTTTCTACATTTTTATGAATAACTTTTTTGCTTGGAACTAATATCAGAAATGACTCGGCAGAGGTTTGCGCTCTTGAAGCTCTTCTAGCTTCAATATATCTTCTGAAATCATAGAGGTGTTCCTATTTTCCTGATCGCAGTAACAATAGGGTTCTTATTGTTTATTTGCATCAGGCAAAAGCCTTGTGAATCAGGGAAAGGACACAACATACCTTTTGAGAAAGTTATTCCTACATGTGGATGGGAAACAAAATAACTGAGCTGCATAATAAATTTTAAAATCTGTCATTATTTCAGCAGAGTGGGTGAAAGATTTGTGATCCTCTCACAGCTGTTTTCTAACTTTATGACCACCCAGGATGAGAAGAAGAATACAAATTGTGTTCTCTGTTCCTTTCGATCTGTCTGAAACATTCATTATTTGAGATTAAAGACCATAGTCTGAGTTTTTTTCCATTCTGAAACTCACAGAAACTTCCACAACAGAACCAGGCGACAGTTGTAGCTGCATGTGTTAAAGGAGTTTCTGTCTTTCTTGTCTGTGGCAGCTGGAGGTACTCAGCACTGACTCTAACAGGGAGCTTTGAAATAGCAATCAATGCCTTTATACTGCAGGGAGGGCTCGTAAAAGTGTCGTTGAGAGGAATATATGATGTTGTATTTCACCCACCCCTCCCTATTTTTAAACACTGAGTTATAGCTGCAGAAATGTGTACCCATTAAAGGTGATATGATGTATTTTCTGCCTTGTTCAGGAGCTCATTCATCACTGAGGACCAAAAAGAAAACTGCACTTACTCTTTCACCCCGTCTTCTCCCACCTTTCCTCCTCTCCTCACCCAACAACCCCCTCCTCTCGTTCTTGTATGCTGTCGCAAGTAATTTACGATACACCGGTAGTGCAACCTTCTGGCAGGAACTGCAAGAGCAGCTTGCTTTCTCTCTCTTGGCAACTAAATAACCTTTTATAAAAGACCAAAGTCGGCCGAGTCATCTGCTGCTGCACATTAAGTCAGGGCCGAGCTGGACACGGACTGCAGAGACGAACAGAAAGAGGAGGTGAGTGGGTGGCATCCCCATGGCTATTCTGAATATAGAACATGTATTTTGGGGAACAAACTTTTATGGAGTTCAAGTGCTTCTGTCTGCCAGCCAACAAAGGTTAAGAGAATCTTCTGAAATAATCAATACAGTGTCACAATTTTTAGGTTTCCTGAACCTAGACTCTTATTTCCTGGACATTTGCCGAATTTCTTAAGATTGTCATTTTACCTTTCAAGTTTATACACTGAATTGTTGTATAGTCTTTTGAGCTGATGACTGGCTGAAATATAGATTTATTCTTACTGATATATCCCACCAGTTTTTAAAGCTCTAATACATTAATAAACCCTTGCCTTTCAAGCCACAAACCAATCACATACAGTATCTTGCAGCCACTCAATACACTGGCACATGTGGCTCATAAAGAAAAGCATTAGAAGCCTTTGACTCCACTGCAGTTTTATTGATATTTATAAAGTTAAAACTTCGCAAAACAGTCAAACAATGTGCATGTGGCACATGTAAACTGATCTGAGGTATTCTGAGAGGCAAGTGAATATAGTGGGCTTTAATCTGCTCCCTAAACTTTACATTGCCACAGCAAAGTGTTTCCTTTGGATTAAACTGTGTGGTCAACTCAATGTTAAGATCAGCAAGAATGTCTTAATCTATTCCAAAACAACACAGCCTTCATAAAGGGAGCTGTAAAATAAGATTTTATACAAAATTACATATTTTGTTGAATCTGCTGAATAAACATCACCTTTTTTGCTTCGTAGCTTTACCTACAGTAAGCTACAGTATTTTGGAAAGGTTAATTGATGAAATACATATACACATACACAGTATCTTACCCTGCTGTACATGAACAATTCAGACATTTTAAGTGGTCTGAAAAGGTGATGACAAAGTGGTTTCTCTTGCACTGAGATCTGTGAACTCCTGATTTGTCTTTTTATTCTTATTTTCTGCCCGAAGATTATCTTCCACAGCATAGTGAAGATCTTTCTGATGACTTCTCTGTCATATAAGACACTTTCATCCCCCAAAAATCCTGCATAGCCTCCTTTGACAGTCTTGGACATTGGCAGATACCATTGTTACCTTCTACAGCCTGTTGTTTATTCAGTTGAATTGAAAGGATGGGGCTGAGGGATAGGCCAGTTGAAGATAAACATACATTGGTTGTTACATACAGAATCTCTGTAAGAGTTAAATTTGGGCCTTTTTATGGACAGGACGGTGAAAGCAGAGTGTGAGAGAACAGGGAAGGATGTGCAGGAAAGGAAGCACAAGTTGGATGTGAACTCAGGATGCCTTGATGTTGACGACGCCCTCTTTTCTATATGCACACGTAAGAATTATCATAATAAATTAGAGGCATGAGGTCGCAGCAACAAGGTGTTTTTTGCATAAAAAGAAATTGAAGACTAAAAGCTCAGTTGCAGCCTCAGCTTCTTTAAAAGTTGTTCCATATGAACACAACCAAGGTATTTATTAGAAAACACAGGCTCAATCACATCACACTGTGCTACAACAATAGAGGAGAGATTCAATTACCTCTTTTCTGAGTTTATGAGCATATAAGTTTTCTCTTTTTTTCAAATTCAAAACCAAATTTAGCTCCCAGATTGTCCAGTACTATATTAAAGGCCACCTGCAAAAGAGAAAGGGCTTGATCCTGTCTGGGGGCAGAGCAATAAATAACAGTTTTGTCCATATATAAATTCCAATGATCATTGTGACAGAAACTGTTAATGTACAAAGTAAATTAAAGTGGTCCCAAGACTGTGCCCTGTGGTACCCCATTTAGGGCCTGACGATACCTACAGGTCAAGCCTGTGATCTGTTTGATAAATAGTCTCCATACCAAGTGACTGATTGCTCTGAACAACCAATACTGTCTTTTTTTTTTTTTTCAAAATGATGTGGTCAACAGTGTTGAAGGCCGAGGACAAATAAATTAAAAGAGCTGCAAATATTCCTTAAAATTCAATTGATAAAATCCATAACCAAACATTTCCTAAGGGATGTTGCACAGATGAACATGAGCAATATGTCATAGATGTGTGAAGCAGTGTATTCAGCAAGTCAAGTAAACCTCATTTCCCCAGATGCTTCATTTTTCCTCAGAGAGAAAACTTTGGTCATTTGGAGTCATCATAGCAGTTTAGGTCAGGTGTGAGAGCAGATGCTTGACCAGTACTTCTTCATTCATCATTTCTAATTCCACTATGAGCACAAGGGTGTAAACACTATGCCCCATGACATCAAACCCTTTTCAGTTGTGTGATGCCCTAACCAGCGGCAGTAACTCAAGAAGTCAGCTGGCATCTTTCCAGCTACCAAACCAACTTGCAAGTATGTTAAAAACAGGACTTGAACCAGCCACCCTTTGATCCCCATCCCACGCTCATACAGACTATACTCATCATAGCACAGCCATTAAAACTGCTAGAACATCCAAGTTAAACAAGTTTGGAGAAAATAAGAGTGTAGCTGGCTCTTGGTCTGTTTCTTTCCTTTACAGTAGGGGAACAAGTCTTTATCCAGAAAGGTTGCAAGTGTCACGAAATGAAACCCAAAAATTAACAAAAAAACAAGGAACAGGACCCAAGAGCAGATTTCCCAGACAAGGCTTTAATTTAAACAAATATAACAAAATAAAAAGGGATCAAAGGTCCAAGGGAATCCTTTCTAAAAATAGTCCAAAATACTAAACCAAAATCTCCACAAAGTATCAAACAAACCAAAGTCTCACAAAAAAGAGAAATCAAACAGAAACTACCTACAAACACCGGAGAACACTGGAGAATTTACTAGAGAACACAGAGGATAAGCACATGGAGTGACTTTGGGAAGACGAATGACAACCATAAAAGCAGGGAACACAGAGGGTGCATCCGAATAGTCCTTTTTGATAAGGAACCTTCCTAACTGAAGAAATGACCCGGAAGCATTTAAGTGTCTGCCATGATAAGGACTGTTGGAATTCTCTAAGGAAAGGAGGGTTGTTGCTTCCTTTATTATCTCCTTTAGATTAGGATACACCAGACCATCCTTTACAAAAGGATATATGATTGCTTTATCCTGAAAACCCACACCTAGCACTCAAAATCATGTTGATATCATTATTAGTTAGAGCAAAAACAATAGTTTGCCAAGTTCTGTTTTCTGGATCACCACCAAAATCTAACCTTTTTTAAGTTGGGCCATTATGGACATCCCCTGAAAAATTCAACAAAATCCGTCCAGCAGTTTTTGCGTAAGCTTGCTAACATCAAAGAGAGACAGACAAACAAATAGACATAGACTCTAGAGGATGATATTTTTGAATTCCCACGGGAATCCCACGGGATGGGAGTCATTTTTTAATAAATCCCATGATCGGAACAGGACGGGTTAATCTGATACACATCTTCAATTTGCTCCTAACTCTTGCCCCTTGGCCTTTGGATCGAGAGAGTTGCCCTGATGTTAAGAAAGTACAGTCATTAACATATTCTCCTTAGCAGCTCCGTTGATATGCAAGTAGATGGAAAAACCTGAGTAGGTCTTGAAACATCATGTCAAGTCAAAAATCTAATTTTCACTTGATCAAATTGGCTCCAACCTCCTCTTCTTTTACTTTTCCCACATTGATCCTCACTGCGCCCCCATGGGGCTTCTTGCTCTTTGTGTTCTCCATCTTTATTGTTGTGTGCTACTCAACACCCCTACGACCATCTCAGAGGACATCGTATGTATTGGGGCTGGAACTATTAAAGTGGCTGTGCTGTAAGGCAGCTGAAGGGAAGATATTTAGTAGAGACCCTCAGGGAGAAGGATACAGGCACTCCGCCCTGCACAGGTGTATGAGTGATTCCTTAGGCTCGCCCTCCTTTATAGTGCTGAATAAAAGACCGACAGGATTTACCTCTTCATCGGGCGAGGATTTGAACATCGATGGGTAAATGTTCTGAACAATGAGGAGTGATCGTGTCTCTCTTCTGTTTTTATTTGTACTCTTTCTTCCTCTCTGCAGGATCAGAGCCATCCCTCAGGCCAAGCCATTATTGGAGGCAGAGCTTTCCGGAGTAAATCATCTGCTTAATGCCTCGCTTTACTTTCTCACCGCCCGTGTTTGTCATCACAGTCGCTCTGAGGCGTTGCTCTCTTTGATGAGCCGACTTGTCGTGCCGTTTGCTGCGAGACTGACAACAATAAATCACGATGGCTTATGAGCACTTATTATGTGGTAGATATGTTACTGAACATGTTCCTCATATTTAACAGAGATGATTGACAGGTGAGAGGTAGGTTGTTAAGCTTGTTAACACGCTGTCATGGGTTTCAACACCTGTTTGTGTTTCTTTGACATTTTCTACAGCAGCTTTTATGTTTCTGATTATTTCTTATGTTCTTCTCTCTGCTATTCAGAATATTTTAGTCTGTGATTAGACTAAAAGCATGATTATCTCTTCTGGGGCGTTACAGTGTACTGGCATGGACAGTGACTGAATCTCTTACTTTCAGCCTCAGTGATGGGCAGCACAATGGAGGGATTTCTTTGACACAATCACAAAAGCAACACACGCTCACACTGAGGCCAGAGGACACAACGTCCACCTTACGTACAGAGCTGAGTTTTTACAGCATGTTCCCTCTTTGCAAGTTTAATGTCTGCAAATAAAATTAATTTGCTTACAAAATAACTACAACTTTGATATTTTCTTTGAAACCTTTTTTTCCCCACACAGCTATAATTGAAGTAGGCCAAGTCCTGCTCAGTTTAACCGTTATTATTAAGTAGTACTTTGTTAAAACAATCAAAAAGGGCATTCTATGTTTTCATAAGAACGTGCACTTACTGGCCACTTTATTAGGTACACTTTCTGGTACCAGGTTTGACTCCTTGTACCTTCAGAGCTGCCTTATTTTGTCAAAACAGATTAACAAGGTGCTTGAAATATTCTTCAGAGATTATGGCCCATATGGACATGATAGCATCCAGTTCTTTGCTGGAGTGAGATCTCGTGACTGTGAAGTGGAGTTAACATGTCTTGGAAACTACCTGAAATAATATGAGCTTTGTGACATGGAGTACTTTAGTTCAGGCAGAAACCATCAGGAGATGGGTGCATGATGATCATAAAGTGATGGACATAGTCTGCAACAAAAATATGTAGGCAGTGTAGTTTTTAAATATGCTAAGTTGGTGCTAAAAGTTCATAGTGGATGGACAGATCCCTGTGTCCATGCCATTTACACCAAGGCATTGCCCTACCATCTGAATGTCCCAGCAGATACCCAGACCTGGAAAAATTCTGTTGTTTAACTTTCATGAGCCAAGAGTAAATTTTAGCCTCAGTTCCCTACTCTTTGAAGAAAGAGGTGGCCTTATCCTTTGCATAATTTGGTATTACTAAGTTGTTATTTCTTTACCCGTTGCTTTTATAAGTACTCAGTACTTTGGTCCAGAGAACGTCCACTCACTGGATAGTAGGGATGGGAAATGTTTAGATTTCAGTCATAACAATGTTATTATCATTTCTGCGTTTCTATCCTTTAACAGTTTTTTTTATTCCTGTGAATTTTCTGTGTTGGACTACTCAGGTGTTTAGTGTCAGCAATGTCAAACACATGTCACTACTGATATCATGCTTTGCTGAACAGATAAGAGCTTCTGTGAATTACTTATGTGTTCTCTAAACATTGTGAAGATATTGTCCTTTGTCAAACATTAAGCCACAAATTTAACTACACCTGTCCCCTGATGTTTGACTTCTTCTTTATAATTTCTGCCAATAGCTTCTGATGAGAGCCTTGATTACTTGATTTGACCGTCCTTTTGTCTTTACTTTCTGCATGTGCACTCTAACTGAGGCAAAAAAGGCCTGAACTCATGAAACTCCGGAAATTAAGAATCTGAAGCCAAAATTTATTTTGGATGAAAACTAAATTTTATAGATTTAATTTAATTTAATTTAATATAATTACCTCTGCCAAGGAGGTTATGTTTTCGGGAGAGGTTGTTTGTCTGACTGTCTGTGAACAAAATAACTCAAAAAGTTATGGATGGATTTTGATGAAATTTTCAGGAAATATTCAGCATGGGAAAAGGAAGAAGTGATTCAATTTTGGTGTTGATCCTGATCACCGTCTGGGAACTGTACTGCTTGGCGGAGGTCTGTGCGCTCCGAATGCTTTCCTAGTTTAGTTCTGTTATCCCAATTTAACCAGCCTGCCTACCATCTTATACTTTGTTTATATCTGGGTTTGACCTCCCCACAGTGGAAAAATAATGTTTTCTTCACAAAATAAGAGATTTTTTTCATAATTATTGCTGAAGATACTATCATTGCTGTTGGGAACAAACTGCTATTTTTCATGAAATGAACAAAAGCTCCTATACTGAAATATGAATATTGTATTGTCCAGATTACAATTAATATTTCTAACTTTAATCTGGTCAAGAGCTTATAAGACCTATGCTCCTGCGTGAAAGGTGATCAACTGCTCTGTTTGTAAAAACAAAAGAACATAATAGAAAATGGAGATTTGTGCCTGTCAGCCATGAAATGTAAAGATTATGTAGAAGTTAGCATATTTGAAGAGTGTATAGTTCTATATAAACATCTGTTTTAGTAACTTATGCAGGTCAGGATGTGGTGGGAAGCGTAATAAATGTCAGAAACATGGAGACCATGCTCCTCAGTTCTTTAACATGTAAATGCCTCCTCTGTGCTGAATAAAAATCAGGAATATTGGAATGATTTATCTGACTGTGGAGGCGAGCTCCCTCTATTCTTTCTGTGTGATCTGCCATGGCTCGCGTTGGCTGGCAGATTGTATCAGCAAACACGGCAGCTGTACGTACTGTACATGCTGCGAGACAAAATAAGAAGAAGAGGCTTTAGTGATAAAACTGTGAAGGATTATCTGTCATTTGGCAGGCCCATGGTGATTTGCTATCAAAACGGATTTTGTGGGGGAAAAAAGAAATGACAGGAGCGGGAAGATGATAGAAAAGGATGGAGGGGAGGAAGAGGAGGAGAGGAGGGAGGGGGGATTGAAGATGGCAGAGGGAGGGGGGAGTTGTCATGCAGGGAGGATTTTGTTTCTGTTTAATTTCTTGCCCTCTTTTCCCCTCCCTCCCTGACACCTCCCCCCAAAAAACCAATGAGCTGGGTGTCAGTCACATTTTGAACTTGCCAAGCAAACACAGTGGAATGATTGGAGCTGTCAGTCAAACTAATGTGTTGTTTGCCACTGGAGGAACTGTGAGACAGACAGAGCCGGAAAGAAGAGAGTTATAACCGAGGAGGACACATTTTGTCTTCTAGATACTCAACAGTAATGCCTGAGATCACAAATGGTGACTTTGAAGACGGCAAAATAGATGCAGGGGTGCACAAAGCTCCCCCTCACTCAAACATCACACCAAAGATCTGAGACCTCACAGTTTTAACATGTTTCTTGCCTTTGGGGAAAAACAAAACCTAAAGAGCTCTTGAGGCAAACTTTCTATGAGCATGAAGACATGCTGTTTTGTTCATGTTGAACCCCCTCGAAAACAAGATGCTGCATCTAAAGGGGCTATCCTAAATAAATTCTAATACATTCAAATAACTGTACACCCACCAGACATGTAGATGAAAGGGGATTTTTGACCAGTGTACATTTTGGAAGTTTTATCTAAGGGATAGTTTAGTGTTTTCGAGATGAAAATGAAAAATATACATGTCATATTAAAAACAGTGTTGTAGTATTTACAATAGCCACAACAATTCTCTTAAACTTTTTCTTGTAAACCATAGAACCATAGAAGTTAGATTGTACATTCCTGCAGATGGGGCCAAGAGCTTTTACTGAATTTAAGGTTAGAAAAACCTGCAGGGAGCACTGGGAGGCAGCATCTGCATCCACACACATGCATCCTAATAAAATAAGTAAAACATTTGCTTGAGCACTTGAAATGCTCTCAGTTTTGCCTGAACACACACACGGGGCTTTAAATGGTTTGTCAGTCAGGGGTTTAATTGAGGGACTCTTCTCTGCCCTCCTCATTCAGTCAGAACAATTCAACATGTTGCCAAAAAAACTTGCACAGCGAGCTCAATGAGGCATCAGTAACCAACAACACCTGTCTATTTTCCCGTTTTCATCTCATTTTGGGTCTGCTTTTGCTGAAAGTGACATAAATACATGCTGCAACTCCACTCTGAAAATGTTTCAACTTTAATCTCTGCTCAAAAAACTGCGGGAAAACTGCATCCCACAAGGACAGAGACAGATGTTTGTCCACAGTTACACTGGAAGACAACTGTTTTACTGGTGAACCTTTTCCAGCAACAATTCCTGTGTGATTGGCCTCATAGTGTAGGTTGAAACTTTATTTATTTACACAACTTTTCTTTTTCACTGTGGTGGAGGCTCACACTAGGCACTATGAATCATACTTTACACACACTATGCAAAATTGTTAATAAATTGGACATTTATTTATTTATTTCACTAAAATGTCTGATCCTGTTACCCAGTCCAATTCAGTCCAGTTTATCTATAAAGCACATTATAAAGTAATAAACTTTACCATAGTGCTGCACAATTATCACCAAGACAGAATAAAATCTAATAAGATCAAATTAATAAAGCTAACAAGTAAACCAAATACTTAGATCATACAAATGTAAAAAACATAGGCTATGAAACGCATTAAAAACCCATGACAACATACAATTAGTTAAAATAAAAGCCAACTTAAGAAATAAGAACACATAAACAGCACAACGTGTACTTTTTAAGTATATAGGCTAATAGTTTTCAAAGACAGAGAAACTCTTACTTTTTATAGATGGCTCAGGCCTGTTAATGTCATCTACCTATGATGTTTATTGTTGCTATGACAACATACAGTAATATGTTAAAGGGTGCTGGATAGGTAAGCAAGACCTGCTACTTCATCTGTTCTATTTCTGTGGATCATTCATATTTTTTGCTACATAGCCTACCTCTGATGGACCCTCATTTTCCCTGCCTGATGTGCCTTCTGTCACTCAATCTTCCTCCTGTGACCCAATAAATAGATGTTTACAAGTTGACTGGAGATCTGCCTTCTTTTTTTTCCGCACTCACGATTTCTTCTCTTGTAGACTTGAGGACTCTGGTCAACAAAAACAGGACTTAACAATATTTATTCACCACACAGCAAATCAGTGTTTCTGTTGAAAAAAAAATCAAGGGCAATATAAACATTTTCCTAACACATAGCTTATAATACCACTCCTTTGCCACAGTCTGTAATAGCCTATTGCTAGAAAAATGTTGCCAACTTTAGGCTATTGCAGACTTTATCACAACTAATTTACTAAAGTAAAAAAATACATTCATTAAATATAATGAGTCTTAAATCGTTTGCACTGTCTGGGTTCAAATAAGCTCTTGGCCTCATCTGCATCAGTGTTCTGTACAGCCAACCGTCCTGGCCCATCCTCTCCTATACAGGGGCAGAGCTGACCAGGTTCACTGTGGCTAATGTGTTAACTGTATGAACCTCATGTTACCCCATGTAAAAAATTAGGACCATCCCTTTAAGGTATCTAACAGAGCAACAGATTATCAGTCACAAGTGCTGCATCTGAAACTTACTGCATGTGTTAAATATTTAATTGTTCGAAATGAGTTTCCCCTTGTAAAAAGTACATTAAGTGCTCTTTTTTCAAATGTAGAGAAATGTCAAACGACTGACTTAAAGGTTCATGAAATGATGGCTTTACTTGAGTTCCTCTCAAGTATTGACTTGAGGGAGAGAACAACATTTTAACAGGATGTAGGATTAGAGATAGTCGTTCAACTTGTATAATAGCTGAACAACATGTGAAACTGTCAGGCCATGTCTACGTGTAGGCAGTTTGCTTTAGGAAGTGGCTCACATTCTGTAGTGCAGAAGCCCCCACCTACGAAATCATCTGATTGGGTCGTAACACATGTGATTAATGAAATATTGAAGGATATATTGAAGGATTTATTGGTGTTTCAGGGGGCATGTTTTTAATACAATACTCATTCATTCATTTTCCATACTGCTTATCCCTTTGGTGTCGCAGGGGGGCTGGAGCCTATCCCAGCTGTCATGGGGCGAGAGGCGGGGTACAACCTGAATCAGTCACAAGTTGATCACAGGTCCACATGAAGACAGACAACCATTCATGCTAACACTCATACATAAGGGCAACTTAGAGTCACCAGTTAACCTAATGAGCATGTTTTTGGTCTGTGGTTGGAAGTCAGAGTGCCTGGAGAGAACCCGTGCATGCACAGAAAGAACCTGGTGATCGAACTGGCGACCTCCTTGCTGTGAGGCTTGTGTAGTACATGCTCTAGGCCACTGTGCTGCCCTGGGAATACTCAACCAATCAGAAAAGCTTAGCAGCCAGTCCCACAAAGATCTTGTGACTTTAAAGAGGTCAAGAGATCATTGATCCTGGAATTAGAAAAAGACCCTGGTGTCTGCTATCAAAATGCATTAAGTGTTCAAAACTTCCATGTTTCTGGATGAAGTTGCTGAAATCACCTAAAGTTTGTTTCCTCAAACAAATGGTCCTGTTTCAGATTGTTAAGTTCAAGTACAAGTTTTATGGAAAAAACTGAATTGCTTTGAAGTCACAAACAGCAAGCCTGAGTCTGGTTCCTCCGTCAGCATTAACAAGCATGACGTTGATAGCATGAGACTGTTTTCCTGCGACCCTTTGACTCACCTAATACATCTCCTCCAAGCAAAAGCACCCATTGTGCTAAACTTGTCACCCCACTGACAGGCTAATATCCTCATCCCTGGGAGACGAGTGGTCTTCCCTTGAAGTTCTGAAGGAGGTGTGAGAAGAGGCACCTTTGCTCATCAGAGACAGCACAATCATCTTTAAGCCATGACATTCAGCTCTGATGGCCACTAAGAGCTGGAGGTGATTTTACAGCACCCAGCTGGCAGTCTATTCAGCAGACTGACAGAGGGGGTTCGGGAGATGAGGAGCCCCCTAAAAATCAACAGGGGTCTTATGCAGGATGAGAATGCTTTAACAGTAATGTGGGTGAATTTGCAAATCTGCAGATAGTTTGACATCTTCAGATCATTTCCTAAAAGCTAACAGTCTTCAGGCTTGAATTACCCCTGACCACCATATTCATCATCTTACTGCTCAGAAAATATTGCCTTGTGTTTCCCAACCATCAATCTATCTAATTACTTAAAAATCCTGTCTCTGGGATAGTTCATACTGCATTGCTCAGTCCTGACTTTAAGGTTCCTGATGGCCCACAATAACACAAACTTAGCATGAAGTTGGATCTCCTCAATACACATTTATTACCACTTAGTTCTGAGTAATTTCACCATCTTTGTAGACCCTTATTTTGAAACCATTCCACTTCAGTGTTGGCAGAAAATTAAAGGACATTTTCCCCTATTTCCATGACCAAAAATAACACAGGGGATGCAGTGGTGTGGGCGTGATTATGAAGGGGATGATGACACACTCATGCTCCTGCAGTGATGCATCTCTGTCTGTTAGAGCCTGTCTCTGCCAAAACCATCAACAGTGGCTCATAAATCTTTGACTTTGTGGCAGCAGCTATTTTCTCATTCCACTTTGTGAAGTTAAGTTTTGTTTTCTATGTGGAAAGTCTATCACAGCTGTAAAATTAAAAAGGGCAATACTATTCATATTTACACAGCCATTTTTATTCATGATAATTATGGCCCTGTCACATCATTAATGTTAATACACACCCGTCAAAGGCAGTGGGTGAAAAAAAAAACTTTTTATGCAAAAAAAAAAATTGTTCACACTGTGGTCACTAAACCTACAGAAAAAGGAAATGCATTAATGCATATAAATTAAAAGCAAAACAAACAAAAAACAACAAACAAGAATTACAATAACAAATAAAAATAAAAAGTAACAAATATCAAAATGCACCTACAGTTAAAAAAGTAACTACAACATCACAAAAATAAGTTGGCTCATAACAAATCATTACACAAGAAAATGAGACACAACTGAAAGAAAATCTTAAATACAAAAATCAAAAATAAAATTAGAAAAAAACTGGAATACATAAAGAAACTAAACACAACAAATAAAAGGCACAATGAAAAATTAAAAAACATGACATTTCAATTACATAACAACAAAATTTGATTAATTCACATAACATACACAAAACAAAATACCATGCAACAACACAATGTAAACTTTCAGAAAAACTTCAAAATCAAATCACAAAAAAACAAGAAATTTTACACAGTATAGTAAATGAAAAACAGCATACCAGAATTAAAAACATGAAATCATTTCATGGACAGAACAACAAATAATATAAACAATGAATGAAAACAAGTAAAATGTACAGTAAAAAAATCTAATAAAGTACACAACAACAAATTATATGGTTTTGTAAGCTACTGCTGTTTTTGTTATGTTGAGGGGTCTCCTTAATCACATGATGATTTTCAATATGATTTTTCCCTTACTCAGCCAAGCTTCTTTAAAACACTGTAGAATGATTATAAAATACAAACTTTTAGGGGTGCTTTTTTGCCGGAGTGGTAAGCAGGCGGGCACGACCCATAAACTTACCCCTGCTGGTCCCAGCCCGAATGCAACCTGTGGCCAGCCAGCAGAGTGACATTTACACTTCTTGGCATGCAAAGCAATCTGAGGCATGCTTAGCAGGACTCAGAAAGTTACATTTAAAGAAATTCTTCTTCTTATGTGAAATTTATACATGAAACAGAAATGCTGGTTGGCAGTGTAGTGAAGACCTCTTATGGAGTGGTGATTTTGTAAGGCAGAGTCCCCAGTTGTTAAAGAAAAGTAACAGTGAAGGTAGAAGAAGGAGACAGTGGATCTCCATTGAACTTGGGAACCCATATTTAAATTTAGTTCTGAAAAATTAAGATGATCCGTCACGGGTTAGCAGTACTAAATATTAATGTTGTTTATTTACAGACCAACACAGCAGCCTGTCCTGCTTACTTGTCCAGCAGCCTTTAATGTACTACTACTATTCTTATGGCAACAACAAAGGGACGCCATTACCTGGCCCATGTTATCTTGAAATATTTGAGGTAATATGAGCTTTTTACAAAAAACAGATATAAAACAGAATCCATTTGTTTAGGACAAAACCTCATACTGTATGTTTAAGACACTTCTTTGACTTTGCATTGTGACTCAGGCTATAACAGCACTCAGGATTCATTGTTTTGCAAGTTCCCAGTTTATGCGACACTCGTTATTGGTGTTCAGATTCCTCTGACAGGAGCATCACACTGTTAAGTAGCATCAAGAAATCCTGTTCCCACCTACTTAATTTAAACCAATTTAACATTTGACACCAGACATTATGTTGCCTTCATGGCTCAATTAGAGACGTGGGAAAACTGTACCTGTGTGTCACAGCTGACACTTCATCAGAAAACAAAAGCTGATGCTGTCAGGCAGGTTTGATTTGATTGATGTGGAGAAATTACCCTTCGACTTGGTTAACAGAAAAAATTTATGAGCTTTAATCAAACAAGTCCTTGATGTTCATTTAGTAGTCTGACAACAAACACTGAAGAGTAATGTTAAAGAAACAAAAGAGGCATGAGAACAAAGGTGACACCTGCTGTACGACTATAAATTCACTTCACCGTCTGTCCATCTCGGTGATGACTGTCATAAATCTTGAGGTGTCAAGTTAGCTTTTTTCAGTGTTGACAGAAGATACAAATATAGAGACGAAATATTTATTGTTCAAAGTTAAATATGGGTCAAACCAAGGACTCCAGATAGGGGGCATGACGCGACGGGCTCTGTCAAAATGTCCTAACAGAGAGCGGCTGCTGGATGTCACATTGCAACATTGACCCATACATTCATTATCCCTGAAGCCTTTTAAGAGAAGGGGTACATCCTGAACTGACCACCAGCAGATCGCAGTGCCACAGAGAAAGGTAGACAACATTCATGCTCACACTCAAACCTAAGGGCAGTTTGGAGTAACTTATCAACCTAATGAGCATGATTTGGTCTGCGGGAGTAAGCTGGAGTGTCCGGAGAAAACCAATGCATGCACAGGGAGAACATGCAAACTCCACACAGTAAGGCCCTGACCGACATGGAGATTGTGCAGCAACTATCTTGCTGGCATGTGCACTACCTCCGTGTTGCACACATTGCATTGGTTGACAGTTTCAGGGTTTTTTAACCAATGGGTTTTTCTGGTCCTCACCAAAGACGATAGGTGTGATAGCCACTTAAGAAAACTAAATATGTTCTTCAGTGTGCCCGTAACTACCTTTAAGAGAACCGATAAAGCTGTTCACCTGCTCTGGGCTGCCCCGTTGACACTGAAGTGAAGACAGACACGCAGGGTGTTGGATAGAGGGGAGGGAGGTTGGGGAGGGAGGGAAAAGGTGTAATTAATGTTTCACAAACTCAAACCTTCTCCCTCAAGGCAAACGTTCCCCTCATCATCTTTCTCTTTCAGGAAATTAAATGATACTCTTCTTGTCTTCCTTTCTGCGCCTGCCCTTCTGTCACCCGGCGTCTTTGTGTGAACTTTAAGGGATTAGGCTTGCGAGAGTTGGCTGGTAGTTATGGCTGCAGGGAGGACTCCTCAGGTTTCACTCAGGGCCGCATGTCTCCCCGAGGCGACAGCGAGATGTCAGCGTCTGTCAGCCTCTGTCTGTCATCTAAGCCCTGTCAGCGCCAACTCTGCCAGCGCTCCATCACGGCTCTGTCGCTCTGAGTTTCCTTCTGGCTTATGATCTGAGACACCCAGACAGTGCAACTGGCTCAATCCCCCCCCCCCCCCCACTCCGCTCCCAGTCCTCTGCTCCGATACCTTACGTGACACAACAAACACAAGGTCAAGGTGTCTGTCATGTTGCAGTGCGTGGGTTTGAGTGTAAATGTGCGAGCTCCTGGTTGTTGCTGGCACCGCTGCTGAAAGCCGGGCGTGTCACCTTGCCTGCACGTACGTGTGTGTGCAAGCGTGAGTCGGCCGTTTTGAGTGACAGCGTGAGTGAGGTGCAGCCAGGCGGCGGCTCTTTGTAAAAGTGCACCTACCTTCTCTTCCCACAAGTCCCTCCTGGCAACAAACTGTCACGGCTGACAGCCTGCACAAAGGAAGGAGAGGGAAGGGAGGCAGGGGGTACGGGGATTAAAAAAAAGTTTAAGAGATGAAATTAAAGCAAAGAAGGGAACCTGACAGCACCTTGAGAAGAGGCATTGTCTGCGAGGGGAAATATATCTGTGCGAGGCAGCTTTGATCAGTGGAGGATGAGAGCTGGGAAGAGCTTGTAAAGCTGGATCCTGAAGCTCATTGAAAAGAGTGGAGAAGAAGAAAAGGGAGAGAAGAAGTAGGAAGTCAGCATAACAATGACTTACTACGAAGGCTAGCAGGAAAGACACAATTCCATCACTAAGTTTTGGCATTCACACGCAATAGCCTACATTCTTGACTCAGAAATCAAACCAAAATTATTTTATATTGCCAAGTACATTTAAACAAAACGAATTTGACCTTGTGTTCACAAGATTTAACAAAAACAATTGCAGTGAGCAACAGTAGTGCTCGCTAACAGGCTTGGGCACTGAAACTGGTTCTGAATATCTCTAAAATTCTGTGAGCGACATAAATCTGTCAGAGATAATCCACTGTTACAAACCCTGTAGTCCATAAAAGTTTAACTTATCTACAAGGACCTGCTGTGTCAACATATCATTATGTCATATGTAATGCAAAGTAAACAAAGTTGTGAGAAGAGTACATAGACAAAACGCAGCAGCATAGAGTTTGACTTAACAGGTAAGGAAGCATCTCCAATATGACAAGGCATGTTCATCAACATAATGCAAGTGTGGAAAAATTCACCCTACACACTGGGTAAAGTTTGTCAAGTGTTTTCAATCAGTGTGCATGATGTGGCGTATTTAGACACGACCCTACCACAAAGGTCTGCAGGGCTGTTTTTGCCTGGTCCTGCACATCCCCAGAATTTTAACAACATGATGAGTTGTATTGATTTGTTGTTTGTCATCTGCCAATAGAAGAAGCAGAAGAAGCAGAGGAAATAGTGAACTTTAAGAATTCATTGTTGACAGAATTTAGTAAATGTAAACATCAAGTCCATCTGAGTCCTCAGTGAAAGAACACTATAACATGAGAAAAGACAGCAACTGCTCTATGTCGCTCTCCATTTTGACAAAAAAACTGTCTTCTTTGGTGTAACTGGTAACTACGATGGAGGATTAGGGCTAAAAAAAGCATGTAAAAAAAAAAGGATAGTTATGAGAATAAAGTAATAAGTTAATTGAATTACCTGATAAAGTTACAAGAAAAAGTCATAAATCAATGAGAATAAACTCGTTATTTTAGTTTGTAAGTCTTCTATAAGAAGAGCAGCAGCAACCTGTACAAAAATGAGGAAAGTCGAGCATCAAGTGAAGTTATACTTTAGCATAAGTTTCACAAACAAGGAAATACTTCTTCTTTTGCCACATCAGCATCACATTATCATATGTATTAGGACCCTGAAGAGATACTGCAAGAAACTGGGACTTTTTCGAAGAAAGAACCTCGGAGGAAATTGTCTCCTTTTGGAAGAGAAAATGTACACTCTTCTGGTACAACCTTTCAGAATGAAGGTTATTTTCCAGCTTAATTAAAATAGATGTATGACTTTATTCTCAAACTTTATGAGATTATGCTTGTATCTTCATGACTTTATCCTCTTAACTTTATGAGATTATTCTTGTACCTTTTTTTACTTTTTCGTGCAACTCTTTACGACTTTATTCTCATAACTTTTCGACTTTAATATCATAAAGTACTTTGAAATTTGTTTTACATTACCCTAATCGTCCATCGTAGATAATAATTAACCTTCTTCTTGGTGATTTTCTGTGAATCATGCTGTTTATGTGATTTCTTTGAGGACAGTGCCTCTTACAGTGTGGGAGAATATATGTTTGCGAGAACTGGAGGGAGCATAAACACTCACATTTCTGCACCATGACGCCATTGTAGTTTGTGTTAAGATTTTAACAGAGTCAACAGAAAAACGAAAAAAACATGCCAAAAACCTTCCGCCATTCAGCATTACAATGCACAATTGCAATTCTTATAATATGCATGCAGTTGGCCCAGGACAAGGGAATGTGCCATAGGGCACAACGACAGAAACCGAATAGGGGGGAACAGCTAACCCAGAACAAGCAGACAACAAAAAGAAGAAAAAAAACCCCAAACAACCAAAGGCTAATATACACAGACAAAGACAAGACACACAACCCAAGACAGGCCATTTAATCCCTGACAAAGTTAGCAGTGGCACTTGTGGCAGTGTCTTGACACTTGCTGAGCTTGTCATTGTTAATCAGCTACACAGTGACTTTCCTGGAGGAGTCAGGATCAGATCTGTGACAGTATGAAATCAATTGGTATTTAAGTTTACCAGGTTAAAAGTTATTCTGCCCCTTGTTGCCCCACAAATTCATAAACTAACACCTGTCAGGGTGTTAATCTAACAGGCAGGGGTTAACCAGAAATGAATTGGACTGGCCTGGGCCACCGGAGGCTTCCAATTTCTGTTTAAACACACACAAAAAAAATATTATGTGGTCTTAAAATAAAGTGAATGGTTTTCCAAAGATTCACATTTGATAAAATGAAACAAAAAAAGTAAAATTGTTAAATAAATGCTCTAGGTCCAAGCCATCACCCTAACAGAAAAATCTAGAGGAAGCACTGCACCTAATACACTCTCATTAATCACTGTGCGAGTCTGTTTGTGCTGAAATGGCATCAGGATGCTTGCATGCATTCCTCTTGGTTTCTGAGTCATAGTTATGTTGGTACATTTTCAGTTAACTTCTGGTATAGTACTTTTTCCAGAACCCTTGCATCCATAACTTCTCTGACAGCCTGAAACATATATGCAATATCATGAATGCACATGTTCATGCATACAGACATTTTGTCTTCCTTAAAATTACCAAACACACACAGACCCTGGTACAAAAAACCCTCAAATACATACAAATACACACATGTGTCATGAAGATAGATAGATAGATAGATAGATAGATAGATAGATAGATAGATAGATAGATAGATAGATAGATAGATAGATAGATAGATAGATAGATAGATAGATAGATAGACAAATGAGGAGACAGATACTTTATCAATTTCATGTTAAGCTCAGTCAAACTCTGCTGTGCTGTAGGCATTGATGTAACAACTAAAATCATGTTAAGCATACTTACAGTGCAGCTTCCTTCCACATTCTCCCTTAATAGCTGCAGTGAAAACATTCCTAAATACAGAAGATGGTATTGTGTTTTCCATTAACAAGCTGTAAGAGGATGGAAAAGGTTGGGAGGAGATTCAGGAGGAGACAAGATGACAGAGGAGGTTTTTGGAGAGCAGCTTTTGTAACACATGAGGAGGAACACAGTGAATCAGGAGCTGGAGGATGGAAAAGGGAAGAATTGGAAGAGCAGGGTGGGGGTGGAAGGAGATAATCACCTTTATTTTGTGATTCAGGGGGAGGAGGGGGTGTAATGGCCCAGCTCTCTTTATGAGGAGGGAGGGAGGTGGCTCGATACGATGGGAGCACTTTGATAGACAAAGCAACTCGCTGGAGAGGAACCTCCTGCTGTCAGGATCTGAGGAGGCTGTTTACAGAGGAGCATGTCTGAACTGAAGCTCTGCTCGCCCTCTTGTATGGAAAACACTCGGCCTTTGATGTCTCTCTCCTCTCTTTTCAAAGTTCATTCTTTCAATTATTTTCTATCAGCACATCATTTACATGCAGTTAAGCAAAGGTACGGGTAAATCTCTCATGGGCAGTTCATCTGGATCACTGTCCTTGACCCAGTTTGAAGGCACTGGGTTAAATGGTGGTACGTCTGCCACATATGACCATGTACGTACTTCCTCTCAGCTTGTCAACCCCCCTGTTCACCACGCTCAAAAGTTAGTGATCAGCGGACAAGTTGTATGTTAACATGGGGCAACACGATTCAGCTGGGACTCCTGTTTTCAGGCCTCGTTTCTTGTGTCCTCACAAATATACAAAAAAAAACACTAATATGTGACAATTTGGGCCTGTCTCTGACTCAATTTTGACCAACTGTATGAAGATACCAAAACACTTCACCATGCTTGAACACTGATTTGTCTGTATACATGACAGTCAGCATTGTTGCCATATTTATTTCTGATTTAGCCAATAAAAAAATAAAAGCATTGCATGTGCTGATTTGTATGTAGCACATGTCAATCTATGTCAGTGTGCAGCTGCATTGGCCTGCCCTCCTGTTCATGTAAGTAACACTTCCTATTGTCATCATAAATACATTTATTCACCCCGTGGATGAAAACGTGACAGATAGCAATGGAATAAAATTGGCAAACACTAATAGAGATACACAGTGGAAGTAGAACTGTTATAATTGAGCAAAGGACATCCAACTTAGTGTTATACTGATATTGCCATCATTTTCATGTTTGCATCAAGTGATGTTCATAAAGATGTCTAAACCTCATTCACCATAATTCAGATAAGCAACGCATGACATAAAAACCTACACCAAACATTAACATAAAAACAAAACATGTAGTAGTTGAAGTACTCATCATTCATCAGTGGTTATTGGTTACCAAAATATGCTTGATATCAGATAAATCAAGAGGACAAATTTAACTCGGATTTAAGATTTCAGTCCTTTGTGCCAGGACCAAAATAGATATATGCATAAGTAGCAATATTAAATTGATAAAACAGTATTAAAAAGAACATTTATTGTAATGAATTATAATACTTTCTAAAATTATATAAACTTTTATGATAAAATATGGAGGATTTTGATTTTGCTTTGTCACTGAGGAAGGAGTGACTGACAAGCACCTCATTCAGGTGCTTTTAATTGAGAGCCCTTGGAGTGTGAGTAACTGACGCTAAGGGTGTCTTTCCACTCAGTGCGCTGAGAATTCTTAACCTTGCACAGCAGCTGAATCTGCCTGATTCAGTGTCTATAATCAGATAGATTCATCTTGCCATGCTCCAATCTTTAAAAACTGTGAGCAGCTCAAAGCTCAGAGCTACAGGTACAGTCGTTTGGGGCAGGAAGAGGAATGAGCTTTAAGCAAGATGACAGCAGGAATTAACTGGTCATACAGGGATTGAGATGATTAATGGCAATGCTAACAGCTTCAGTAACAGTTTTATCAGATCACTACCTTATTTCTTCATTTAATGTAAAGCAAATGACCCTAAAAAAGTTTTCTATGTAAAGGACATTTTCACTCCACTCATGGCATGTGTTGACATGTGTTTGTTTTACTAAGTGGCTCACATTTTGTAGCTCAGTAGCTTCTGCCTACAACATTATCTGATTCACCCAAACTGAATGTTGATTAAAAGAATGTTCATCCAATCACCTTCAAGATATGATTTTGAAAGGTTTAGTCTTCCACAAACACTTTCTATGGGCCCTTTCCAGCTGGACTAGTGAAATATATACAATGGTGCATCTGATATGCACTAGCTACCTACATTTAGAGCTACAATGTTTTTTTAATTTAAACTGATTGCACAAAATACGCTGCCTGTGGACACAGAGCCTTAAGGTGCAAATGCCTCAACTCGGCCAGACTGTATGAAACTAGTACAGAGAAATCCAAGCCTCCTTGCTGAATTTCCTAAATGATGCAATTTTTGATGATCTTGCAAGCAACAATTTTACCACAGATCCCAAAAACTAAAATAAACAAAATAGGTCACCTCAGTATCGGTTATCTATACCACTTGTTGCTCTCAGAGTCACAGGATCTGGAGCAAATCCCTGTTGACATTAGGCAAGCAGTAGGGTGGACCATTGACTGCACTGGGCAATAACAGAACAAAAAACAAACCTTTACATACACACAGCTACAGGCAATTTAGAGTCACAATGAACCTACAAGCATGATTTTTGGTCTGTGGGAGGAAACAGGAGTACAAATATAAAGCCCATGGATGCATGAAGAACACATGCAACTCCACACAGAAAGGCCAAGGCTTACTGCAGAGCATTTCCTATCGCCTTCTTGCTTTGAGATGCCAACATGACCTTCTGCACCACAGTGCAGCCCAGAAAACTTGGTTAGCTAAATGAAAATGTAGAATAGAATATAACAATGATCTAGAGACTTGGATGGAGCATCATCAGTGCCCTGACTGAGCAAGACTTTAGATTTGTTGTTGTTTCAGTCTTACCATGATCTGCTCCGCATTATTTAGTCTGAACTGCAGGAGACATGATGTACTCTGCAGAGACACACGTGCCTCCTAGTTCTTTAATGTCCAGATCACAACAGGCACCATGGGTAAAATACAAGAGAGTGTGTTTGTGGACGTGGTATGTGCTCACTGACGGGGTCAATCGGGGCTTGTCAACAGGCGGTCTACTTTATTGTGACATATTAACGTGGCCTGCCAGTGCCAATACCTCTGCACTAGTTGCACATGTGTGCATATTTATTGGAGACCATAACTTTTCTCTCTCATAAAATATTAAACCCCACTTGTGCTGGGAACTGTTGAGTGTGTTCATAAACCAGCGAGACTGTTGTTTTTCCAGTCCTCCCTCGTTTACTGGACCAGAGGTGAGGGCTTGTTTGTGAGTTCGAGTGGGACAGTTGTTCCATCTGTGAAAGGTCACGAGTGTTTGTAGTAATATAAACAAAATCTAACGGCCACAGGTGAATGTTTATGAGTGTGCTGTGTGTGATTGAGAAGTAAAGACAAAAATTTCAGGTTTACCGTGGGGACATTTTTAAGGACACAGGAACCTCATTAGGAACCCGAGAACATTACCTGAATTTGGACTGGATTCTGAAGCTTAACCTTACATGTCCTTTAACGAGAGTTTAGTTTAAAATTTCAGGAGTTGAAATGGCAGAGTGCAACTTTAAAAACTTCTCAGTATTCAAGCATAGGCTTTGAGGAAAACTTATATGTTGTCCAATAAGACTATCATATGCTCATACATAGGCAGATATTTTTAAACCAAGCCTTTGCTTTGCACTCTGACCTAATGTCCTAGAAAGTCAACACTGAAATCTAAGATATTTTATACAAATTAAACACAAATTATAAATACTTTCATGACTGAAATCACCACAGTCATTGTTTTAGATAATATTTGTGAACTGAATTTTGACAACTTTTAGGCTTACATGGCTAAGCATTTTTACTAACGTAACTGCTCGGCCCCATCAAATCTGATTTGGGTAAAAATCTCAATGAAGACCATTTCCTTAAATTGCCTGCTGACACTAATAGTCACCATGGCAATCTTAAGCCTTGCAGTGGAGAGACTTGGGGCTCTAATTTCGTAGACCAGGCGCAAGCGCAGGCGCACCTGCCTGGGCCAGCCTTCGCTGCGCGGACTGGGTGTGACCAGCGCACTTTGCAAGTTTCCTGCAGTGCCAAGAGAGGCGCACTCATGGCGCACAGGGGCGCAGAGGTTGCGCGTCCACGCCCACGTCTCTGCCTCTCCACGCATATCCAGAGAGGGAGGAGAATAGACGTGAGTGGGATTATCACAGCCGATCGCCGTCTTCACCAATCAAATGAGCGCCTCTCCTCGCCTTTAAATGCGCTGCGGCCGAGGCGCAGCGTCTGATTGGTCTGAATGATCCCCGCTGCTGGAGACGGTCAGAGCTGCTGTCATTCAGCAGGAATGGACAGCGGGGCGCGTCACCGTGTGGGCCAGCTCCCGGGACAGATGTAATCTGTTCCTTTGTCATTAATAGGAGTAAAAAAAATAAGAGACAGTTTCACACCCGCTGGCTTATCCATTCATAATACTTGTGATCCACCTGCATTCCTGGTTTGTCATCGCCAAATAGCAGAGCCTTTAGTGATACTGTATACTCTCCAGGTGTCTCCTCCTCATCCTCCTTGCAATGATGTAGCCTACTCTATCTTTTTAGATCACGTTAAAAATAAAGACTAAAATAGAGGAATGTGGGAAATCACGGGTAAATCCTGAGTGACAGACATTTATTTTCTCTCCTTTTTCTTCGTCTTTTTTCTCCCTCTTTTCTTTGAATTTAATGAAATGAGAGAAGCCAGATATATACTCAGTATCAGATGTTAAGGCTGTTTATTGTTGACTTGTAAAATGTGCATCAAACTTCCAGCTGCTGTCAGGTTAAGTTTCCATGATGACAAACGGCTTTAATCCGACATCAGATGTGACGGGACAGTTAATATAGATACAAATGTATATGCTGGTTCAGACTGTTACATTAAATAGTGATTGCTGTGATTGTTTATTGCATTAAAATGTGCCTGACACTCTGGAAACCTGCCTCTGAGGCGTGCGCACATGTGCGCTTGTCACCAAATTACAGCTGCGCCGAGGTTATACCAGGTTGGAGATGGCGTGCTTTCAGCGCACTTTCTGCACTGTTTTTTGGCACGAAATTGTCACTGCGCCACTCGAATCTGTCGGCACCTCCCCCAGGTGCGCCTTCACCTCCCCCCTGGTGCGCCGTCACACCCATCTCTGCGCAGACGGTCCACCAAATTGTCAAATTGGCAGCGCATGGCGGTGCGCCGCACGAAATTAACACTGCGTGGGGTGCGCCAGGCTTGCGCCCCCTGCGCTGCGCCACGAAATTAGAGCCCCTAGAGTTTAAATAAATTTGAAAATGTAACATCTTTTGTATAAAAATGTGATCAAACTTTGTTGCATGTTAGTGGCATCCTTGCATGCTATTGTCAGCATTTGTGCATTGATGCATTTTCATGTGGACAAAGCCGTTGATGAAAACTTCATTTGTGGATGAATTGTTTCTTTTAAAATGGAGGAGTCAAGTCTCTCCTTTAAGATATATCAGATGGCATGTTAACCTCGCCTAATTTTTTGATAGATTCATCTTCATAAAAGTCCTCTTATTAACAAGATGTTAAGGTCCTACGATTTCCTTGGATTTTCACGTCAAAACATAACTGGACATTGCACTCACATTTTGACATAGTAGACTTTGATTGGATGGCAAAGTACTGTGTTATGTAGAGAGTGAAGAAGAAATAAACCATAATCCTGCATTTACTTGTTTATGTGTCTTTTCTTCTAATTTGACCTATGACAAAGGATAATACAATATTCCACTTTGTTAGAAGACAGTAAAGAAAACTACCTGACATAATATTTTCTGCAAGAATACTTTATGGTTTAGTTTTTTTGTTTTAATTTTTACCAAATCTACAGTAAAGCAATTCAAACTATTGCATCAATGACATAATTTTACAATATTTTGTCTTTTCTCAAATTACAGTCAATGTTTCTGATATTTTGCATCCAATATGCTAACATTTGACCAATGGGAGCTATTGTTCTTGGCATGTGTGTCAGTCAGATTAAAACATTAAGCAAGACAAGACTGCTTGAAATTTTGTTTGTTTGTTTGTTCTGTTTTATTTGAAAATACCCTAAGAAAATAAAGTAAAATGTGAATTTCTTGAGGGAGGCAGCATCAGAGCTGCAGTAAAATGATGGTTATTCTATTTTCATGTTTCATAGCAGGAATGTTGGTCCTGAGAGGCTGTGATACAGATAGTTTCAGTTCCTGGTACTCAACAAGTAGTCATCTCCTTTACTTGATTTTTTTGACTAATCAGTGTGCTTTCACACTGTAGGTCACATCCGCCAATCACTCTTAATTTTTTTTCAATAATGGCTCGGAGTTTTTAGGTAAGTAATCCATCAGTCTTATCTAACACATCCATTCCATACCTATATACATGTGGCTGATGCAACAGGGGTAGTGCCTTGCCCAAGGACACATCGACATGTGACAGCCAGAAGTGAAGTGGAACCTGAACCTTCTGGTTACTGGTAGGACTCTACTACCAGATGGAACCACATAATTCCCTTCAGATGTATTAATAAAGGAAGTAACTCTGTTAAACTTATCATAATCAGTGCTAGGTAACAGTCACTTGATGTTGCATCTATTTAAACTCTATGCCACAATTTTATTTTAAAACTTCCAAAAATTATTTGTAAAAATGAAAAGAAGGTACTTTTAAAAATCTCCTCCCCAAGGATTCAGAGTTTTATGTTATTTTATTGCATCATCAATGGTGTGCAATGGCCTCATCTCAGAGTTGCACATCCTCCATCAAATACTGTCTTTTACCCTTTGGTTGACCTAGTGATCCCACTGTTGTTTCATCAGCAGTTCAAGCCCATTGACTCGGGGTGGCAAGACCAGTACTGTAGAATTTAAAGTACCTGTCTGAGAATTTAAGATTGAGATAGATTTACTGCTTACCTTATAGTTGTCCTAATATTCTCTAAAAAATTGCCTTGTTTTGATAGCGGCATAAACCATTGCACATTGATTGTTTTAAGCCTTGCCTGCCTCCCTGTCATTTTACGGTCCCCTTCCCAAGAGATCACAAGCCCACTTTGGGACTCACTGCATTAGGACACCAATGTCCCTGTGTGGTTCAGGGTATGAGTTAAGGTAGAGCTTAGTTTCAGCTCTGTTGCAGAATCTTACTGTAAAAAACAAGGGTATTGATTCTGCTGTATCTGAAACCAAAGAGTGAAACAAAGAAAAATGATGTAAAATCATGAATGTAGAGCAAAAGAGATAGAAGGGATTAAAGTGTTGTGTATGGATGTTTCCAGAGGTCTGTGTCTCTGACTGATGATGCACATTATTGAAACAACAGATCACCCTGCTCTGGGATTGATTTATACTGCCTGTTATTTTACTTTAATCTATGGACATTATCTACACAGGATTTATGGACCATTAGCTCTGAGAGGAGCTGGAATGTAAATTAGGCATAATAAATCAAGTTAGATGAAACACCCTGAGCATGACAAGTTACTTGTGCTTTTATGGATGCATTGGTTACTGCATTTAGATAATCAGGTCCAAGTGCTGCATCATTTTTCCTTTGTAATTTGGCCGGCATCACAGAGAAAATAGATGGAAATAATGTGTGTTTATGATGGATGGATTGTCTTTCAAAGGTTAGACCTTGCATTAATATAAGGTGAAATGAAATTCTCTAAAGACACAGAAGGCATCAGCTCTTTCCAAGTGTCCATATTTTACCCTAACTCTGGCTCATACATTAAGTTTGGATTGATGCTCAGGCATTTTCTAATCACTAATGTTCAAAACCTTTTCACATACTGAGTGCCCCTGATCCACCTGCATTTTCAGTCAGTCTCGGACAATATTAGAGCTCCTACAGCTTTAAGCCCCCGACTCCACATGGGCACAGCCCACTCAGATTGGTTGACCGGCCCACTCAGAGATAGCTGTTTGTATGTAGCACACATTAATGAGTGATGTGACCAGGACACATAATCAATGATGTTACCTGGGGTCACTGAGTATTTCAAAACCTTTCAAACATAACACAGTCTCCCCTACGCAATCCAGCTGGGGGTGAGAAAGCCACAGCTTGTGTCCAGGCAGTAGTAATCAATCCGTGGCTCTCCTCTACTGATCCAAAGCCACTGGAGGCAAGTTCTGCCTCTTCAGTGATGTTGTTGGCTGTCCTTTACCTCCTGGCCCAGTATATTATAGGGCCTGCAGGGACAGGCCTGTGAACTCTCCACATTTTAACTTGATTGGGTCACATCTGGTTCTCCATCCATTACTCCAGCAATCCACCAGCTCAGTGTACTTGTGTGTACCCTCTCTATCTCATTAGCCTCCTCAACATGGTCCTCCTAGGGAACAGTGAGCTCCAATAGAACAAACTGTCGTGAAGATGCTGAGATCAGCACTAGATCCAGAATCAGTGTTGTTTTGGCAATGTCCTTTGGGAACTTCAGTTGTTTCCCGAAATCAATTTTTAGTTGTTTTAGTTTTTGTAAGTCTTGTTCCACACCCAGAAGGCCAGAGGCAGTGGCCCTGGCAGTGGCAATGGTCTTCTCCCCTGGCACTTTCAGGGGTTGATTCGACTGCAGATAGTCAATTCAGCACTGCACAGTGCCAGGTTGTCGACTTCACTCTGCATGGGGCTTGCTATGCAGAGCAAATCTGCTAAAATTGTTGTTTTGAACAAGATAACCCTTGAACCCTCAAAGAAATTTGGGTCAGAAATTAGGAGTGATATACATTCTGCCTGCTGAACTGAACAGCATTTTATAATAACAACAGTCAGTCAGAGATGTTTATCCATTGCAGTTAATCAATTTTGTAAACACAAAATTAGAAACATGCTTTTAGTAATCATTAAGTCTTTGTTGATTTATGATAAGCACTTGGACTGTAGGTCCGTTAATGTCCATATTTGTGTCCCCACTTGAGTTCTACTGACCCAAATCCAAAACATGCTGTCTGATTCCCCATTCATGCTGCAGGTCCAGACCTTAATATATATGCTTCCTTTATTCTGAGCATTGCAGAGACAAAATGAGGGGAACAAGTTTACTCTCCATTTGCTCCATCCAAAGGTTGTATAGAGGTATTATCAGAGGCATAATATTGGAGGGTGAAGGGGACGTGGACTTAGCAGGAGACCAGAGCGCAGTGAGTTCCTTCTTTTTTTTTGTTTTCAAAGATTCTTTTTTGTGTATTTTATACCTTTATTGATAGGAGACAGAGACAGTGGGAGGGTTGGGAAAGGGGTGTGGAAGAGTAGGAGAGGACACTCCGCAAACTGGCCACAGACTAAATTCAAGCCTGGGCCGTCAGAAGCATACATATGGGTCGTGCCTGGTTGCTCATCACTCTGCCAAACCAGCACCCACCTGAGTTTTATCTTGTGTATTGGGAGCATGCACCCTCACAGAATTAATGTCAATGTGTTGAAAGGAACTGGAAAAGGGCTGATAATCACATTGCCTGAAGCAGTGGCACGACAGCCAATCAGCACTGAGCTAAGTCAGCATCAGATCTCCTCTGGTTAATGTAGTGTTCAGAGACCAAGCGGTAGAGAGGAGAAATGGGGAGAAAGTCTTTGGTGAGCACTGTCAAGTTCAGTTCATTTTTAACCCTTTTCATTGGCTGTAGTGTGAATAAAGTCACCAAGAACAACTGCATTGCCGCTAGCTGACAACCAGCATGTTTTTCTGGCTCTCCAGTAGTAGTTTCATATTTTTCACCAGGCACACTCTGCAAGCAACAAAGGTCATCACCCAGACATCTTGGTGAAACTCTCCATGTGTGTCTCCAATGGATGTGACACGGAGGCAATTAGTTCCCAGACGAGAGACAGACTCTGTATTTAACAGACACAGGAACAGTTCAGTGGGGATTGAACCTGCAAACCTTGGAACACAGGGCCGTGACTTAGAGCACTCGGCCACACAGGAGCCACACACTCAGATTGCAACTCAGAGTCTTTGAGGAAGAGCAAGATTGGACTCACTGTCTTTCCACTCAGGAGAGGGTTTAAATTGCCAGGAATCAGGCTGCCACCACTGAATCAGGCACACAGACGGGTACTCGGCATCACACACAGGCAGGAGGGTCAGATACCGGAGAACAGATGGCCACCACAGATTAAGATACACAAACAGGTACTCAGCATCTGGAACAGAGGCTGGAGTGTGGCAGGCTGAGACTGAGACTGAGGCTGTGACAGGATCAACTTTTTTGGGACAGTTAACTTTTTTTCTAGTACAGGAAGAAGACAGTGATTGAAGGAACATCCACCATGTTTTCATGGATCAAGAATGCACAAACACACGTCATTAGGGCTTGGAGACAGTCCCACGCCATTCTCTAGTCGCTTGAGGTACTGAAGGGTGAAAATTCCCCTCAATTAATACCAACCATTTGAACACTTGTGCAAAACTTTGTTGCCCAAAGATGAGACATGAATATTTTATTGCATTTGGTGTGAACACAACTTTATTATGAGCAACTATCCAAGACCACAGTGAAAAATCCCAAAGTCGTTTGACTGTCGTTGTCAAAGCATTATACTTTCTACTAAAAACATTCTGATGTTAGAAAAACACTAAGTATTTCTTAAGGATGCATGAAATAATTTTTTTTTAACCCCCAACAACAAAGGACACCAACAGGTGGTCTCAGGATGACTGGGGTACCACTAAAATAAAAACTTCCCTCTGCTTCTTCTTCTCTCCATCAGCTCTATATGCTTTTTTGCCTTCAGATGATTGATATTGAAGCTTTGTTAAACACAGGAACTGCAAGTCCTCAGCTTTGACAAGTTGTCTGCTTTATAACAGAGCCAAATATCTGCTGGAGTGAAGCAGATGGATTGAATGATGCTTAAATGGAGGAAGAACAGTGATTGCTCTGGGGAGGCTGGGTTTGGATCCAACAGACACTCAGTTGTATTTACAACTGGGATTTCAACTTGATCATGCCAGTGTTTAGACGCTTGCACACAAAAGACCAAACTTCTCTCAGTCTCTCTGAGTCATTCCACTCAATTGGAGAACAATTGGCTTTGACTGAGCTCATATCCCACTCCCCCTATCCCTTAACCCCTCCAAGCATCTCTTCACCTCTTGTCAGTCTGGATCTCCTCAATTTACTCTGCTCAGTCAGTGAGGGACCACCGGACTCTCCCCCTCACAAACCCAACCCCCAGCCTTTCAACATGGTTACCACATCAACCAGTGTGACAGATGGATGATGAGATGCAAGGATTCAATCAGACAAGTGAATCGGCTTAGACCTATGGTTAGGTGTGAAAAAAAGTCAGTTGGAACGATTGCACAAGCCTGCAAGGACACACACCTAGAGCTGAAAGATATGTTGATTTTTCACCATGATTTCTGTGTGCGCATGCTCAATGGGACCGGCAGCATACTTTGCTGTGGGCACGTTACGTTTACATTATGATGTAAATTATTAGGTTTGATGTTCCCACTGAAGCTTATTGGAGACGAACTGATAAAAACCCACGTCGCTTGCAGGGTCAGTCTACCAGGGTCAAAGTGCCGATTTGGCCCTTTCAAACTGCTGACAGGAGCTGATTGTTGTGGGGTTTAAATGGGTTTTTGGCCAGTCTGAAAGGGGTATATGAGGAATGTTTTCAGCATCTTATTGAATCTATATTTAACACACTTGGACAAGGGACAACAAGGGACTACCAGGTGTACAGCAGTTTTTAATGAATTTGTTTAATCCTGTAGATACAAAAATACAAGCAAAGGCAGCATAAATCATACATTTACATGATCTGCGATTTAAGCACACTCTATGCACTTCTCTGCACACCCATACATTAAATATTTAAGCAGGATACAGATGGTTTAACTACTGACTTGTAATGAGCAAAGCACACTTTGAAGACCTACATTTAACTTGCAAACTACAACATACACAGCTACTTTGCACTCACAATTGGCTGTATCTACACATTTGAAATAAATCTAATCTTGTACATTTGCATGCAGTCTCTTCTGTTTTGCTCACCTGTAAACACAGAAACACAAGCACAAAGCTCAGCATGGCAGCACGTGTCAGCTATCCCAGTATACTAAATGGTGCAGGGGCACTGATTGGTCCATGCTACTTTTGGCAGCACATGATGGTCTATGCATTGAGCTTGGCAAGATGGATATGACTAGTTATCAGTAATGCCAGGAGCGCATTACTTTGTAACGCATCACTCTTATGACCACTTTTTTTATTTACGGGTAATCTAATGATTTACTATTTCCAAGCCAGTCATCAGATTAAAGTTATTTCAGTCACTGTGCATTACAATTTTTGTCATTTCTCCTTGTAACAAATATATATAATTACAATATAATTTTTTTTGCATCTTAGGAATGATGTTACACATGTGTCAAGTCATGTTTTCAGCAGGACAACTTACGTGTAATACGCGTAAGTCTAAACATGTTAGTTATTCCTATGTTTGTGTCACAGTTAGAGACACAAATGTAAACAACAAAGGAGGGAGGAGAGAGGTACACATCTTCTAGCAGGAAATACAGTCACTAGTTCGAGTTTGTGTTATATAGGGATGAAATATTAAGGTTTGTTGTACACTCTATGCTGGTGACAAAGTGTTATAACTTCAAAAAGGCTACATCAAATTTAAAGAAACATTGGAGTCACAGTACGACACTGTCAAACTTACAGAGAAAGTCCTGCCAAGTAATGCGAAGCAGAGAGCTGCGACTAATGCAGGAGATCCCCCACCCAATTAACAAAAACTGGAAGTTGGTGCAAAACCAGCAAGTGGGGGAGAGTTGGATAATTATGTTTGGGTAGATATTCACGCATTGCACTCCTGTATATATTTGCACTCTTGGGCACATACAGAACATTTAGGGTTCTTGGAGTCGGGGGTGATAGAGAGGCAACTAGCTTGCCCTCTCTGTCTCTCTCGTCCTCCAATTTTAACTGCGCTACATACATTAACTTGGAGGGGAGGCAGGGCAGGGGTGCTGGGGGGACGGGTACAATCTGTTTTAGGTTGTGACCCCTCTCTGCTCGCCTCCCACCTGCCTCATGTTCCCTCTGTTTTTAATGCAACACTACATCCACTTGCCTGGAGCAGGCAGTGAGAGGGGGGGAGTTGGTGGGCTCCCACTCAACCTGCTTTTCCCTAGTTTTGATGCACCACACTAGACTTAGAGCAGCACTTAGTCACGGTGGAGGGTTAATGTATCTTTGTCTGGTGACAAAGATACAAAACAGCAGGGGGGGACAGGGGGTGTTTCACTATTTTAGGCTTGGTGTGGCTGGTGGGGTCTGGCCTTTTCTGACCACGGCTCCGTGCTGGGGAGCCCTTCTCCGTCCACTGGGGTGGTGGCAGTGGCCTTCAGGTGCGGCTGGGCTCCGGTATCTAAGGATGGGGGCCCGGGGTGGTGCCCTGGTGGCAGGTGGGGCCTGCTGGGTCATGCATTACTCTGTGGCCTGGGGAGTGGGATCCATCGGCCTGTCACTCGCTGGGGACCTCGGCGAGGGTGGCTGCCTGTGGGTCGCTGCTCTGTGTGGGTGATTCAGGGGCCTCCTTTGGTGCTTGGGTGGCAGTTTCTGGCACTCACCTCGGCCCTGGCTCTTATGGGGGGGCAGGGCGTAACCACAACCTCACCACAGCATGCCCACACTCAGCCCCACCTGGCCTTGTTGCAGCTGGGACCTGGAGCAACATAAGATCTGCTACACCTCACTTTGAGGGGGGACCTGGTCCCGGGGTTTTGGCTCCCAGGGGTTGGGGGCCTCTTGCTTGCAGCGGGGAGGTGGGGGTGGCTGGGCGCTCAAGATGGGGATGGCTTGGGGCTGGGTGGACGGATGGTGGGTGGGGGTGTGTGCCGTCTGCATTGGGACTGCCACCCGGATGCTCTAGTGTTGTCCTTGGTGCCATTGGGGGGATCGGGTCAGTGCCCCCTTGGGTCCTGGGTGTGTATCTTGACCCTGTGGCTTTGGGGGCCATATGGTGGGTCTCGGGTCCCCTGGTGGCTCTGGGGGAGCCCTTGGCTGTGGTCTCCCTGGGTATGGGCAGCTTCTTGGGTCCCGTCAGAACATGCTGAGTCGGGCACTCATTACTTATCATGTCCTTTGATGCATGCTCCACCCCCTACTATCAAGATCCCACATCTCAGGTGTCCCTGGTTTCTTACAGCCTTTACTTCCTGTATGGACTAAAATTATTTACACTACCTGTTTGTCCTCCTCTCCGTTTGTCTTGTCTTGTCTGTCACTATTTCCCCTTCTTTCACACTGTGGTGTGGCACGACCCTCCCCTTCAGCTCACATCAGGGGTTAAATAAAGTTTGATTTGATGGAGTTGCCTACAGTGAGGGCTGGTGATGGTCACTATAGCAGTGAATCATATTTACCTATCTCTCACTGCTAGAAAAAAATAAATTGGTCTTTCCAATGCTGCCATCGGACACAGTGCTCAGCTGAAAAGATAATGCAGACAAGGGGGAAAAAAAGGATGTTCGGGCAGCATGTTGTAGAGCAAGGGTGGGCAACTTTCATTACCTAGAGGGCTACACAAAACCACTTTTCCCAGCCTGAAGGATGCATTGTTACAGATTTTCAGAAATTCTCCAGGGAAAAAGGATATTGGATAATACCATTTGAGAATATTAATTAGTCCAAAAATTAGCATACCACTATTCATATGTTACATCACAAATAAAAGTTATTATGCATAATTAAATGAACTTGAAACAGAAATCAAGCAAATTTAGCCAAAATACATGGAATAAAAGCCGATGAAGCTATTTTCAAATCAATGAAATGACGAGTGTTTCCAAATTTTTAAAGCTCAAAGATTTTACTGCTTCCATATTTAAATATAGTATTGAGTGATACTTGATATAATGTTCCAATGCTTCATGAAAGAGATTTAGAGACACTAAATAGCAAAGTAAGGTCATAAATAACTTACAAAAGCCAATAAAAATATTAGTCAAGATTATATAGAATTATTTTGATTAGATATTTGAGTTTTCTTCATATTTTCAATTGCTGATTTTTGAAAATGACTGGCGGGCCACATTTGGTGAGGCGGAGGGCCATATGTGGCCCACAGGCCGCCAGTTGCTCACCCCTGTTGTAGAGGCAATGTTGCCCTTAAACACTCACAGTATTTATATAATAGATGTAGTATATTGATGTTTTATATGCTGAATGCAACTAATAAAGTAACTTGTGATCTAACTTAGCTAGTTTTAAACTCAAGTGATCTGCAAAACAACTGAGTTACTTTTTAAAGGGGTAATCAGTTATCAGATTACTTTTTCAAGCTAACTGTGGCAGCACTGCTGATTACACACAATGAGTCAGATGGATTCAGGTGTTCTCTACTGAAAAGTCTCAGTTTTGACAGTGTGTCTTCAAATTCCATTAGCCATTTATGGAAGTACCAAACTATGTGCACCGGTCAAAATATCAATGTTTTGTTTTTGTCTAACAATCTTTTGACCTTTTAAATAAGTTGTCTTTCTTTCCAGTTCATGACTTCCTAAACTCAAAAACAAATTTTTTCTTCTCAATTTTCTTTTACTTTGTATACCAAAAAATCCTCAAATTGTTTTTCTTTCATTTAAATAAATAATGTCTTTTTATTATAGAAATGTATGAATCGCCTCAGTTTCTTGAAAATTGTGCAATAGTAAAAACTAAAGCAATGCCATTTTTTGTCAGTATCATTCAGCACTAACACAGATAACTGAGCCCACAGTAAGGGCTTGCACTCACTGGTATTTTCTATGTGAGATGTTCCGATCTGCCCCCAGTTTCAGTCAAGTCCCTATCAAGTCCAAATCAAAACAGAAATATGAAGAAACGCCAGGGCTCACCACAGCAGAGCGCTGGCACAAATTGAAACAGACAGCTTGACACATAATACGGCACTCCTAATGTGATTAGGCCAGCGTGGCACTCTCCTTAAACTCCCACATCCTAAAGAACGAGCCTAATGTCCAACTCCGCCAAACACACTCAGGCTCTTGCCTTTGAGAGGGGGGCAGTGAGGGCCGTCATGTTTCCCTCTTCAGTTTCTCTTGCAATGCTTCATGCTTTGAAACAAATTTAGATGATGCTGCTGTTGAATCATAACCCCCTGGAGGGAAATTGCAAACATATGTAGGGGGTGAGAGAGAGAGAGAGGCTTTTGGGTTTAGAGGCAGGGATGCCAAGAACAGAGGAGCTGAGTGGGAGAAAGTACACAGTGGTATGGATTAGATCAGCCATTATCAGAAGCAGAACTGGCCGGGGCCCTCCTGTCAGTCTGTGTGATGGAAATGAGGAGCGACATGACAATGATATCACCCACAGCTACTCCCGTCAAAGTCATGAGGTGAAATGCACAGAAATAATGTGAAAAACAGATGAGCAAATAATGATTACAACTGATGTAGTGGGAAAGGAGCTGTTTTATGAGTGGGTTTGAGACTGAAAGTAAACAGACAGGATTTAAATTTTGGCCATTTTGCAAAGACTGTTTGGATGACATCTAAGGCTGAAACCGGCAGCCTTTGGGCTGTTTATTTACACTACAGCATTTTTGAGGTATTAAAACGAGAAGATCTCAAAACAGGGTCCAAACTCTGTCAACTTTAGTAAATGGTGCAGTTCCTGTCGCTATGCAGGCGAACATAGTGTGTTGTATGTTTATACTGCTGACACACTCAAGTTACGAGAAGGCTTATCGAACATGTGCATACACACAGAAGAAGTAATCGCAAAAGCTATTGCCTATGAGCTGAAACCTCGCGTCTCCATTTCTGTTATGATTTACTGTTTTTCATAAAGCAGAGCCATTAGTAAATTGTAAATAAATTTCAGCTTTTAAAAGTGCTTCTCTAGTCCCCCTGAAGACTCAAAGTGCTTTTAACACGTCACACCCACCCATTTAAACTAATCTGCACTCATTTTACCTCAGTGATGACCAAAGTTTCTATGCTAAATATCTTTCAGTATCAGTTAACAAATCCGCACTCTTTCATACTCAGTTACATGCCTCTGATGCACTACATTATCTTGAAGGCACACACACACACAAAAGAGGCCGCAGCTGGTAGTGGGGCCATGTATGAGGAGGATGGGGTGTTGTTCAGGGTCGGTGGTGGGTGGGTGGGGAGCCTGGCCTCGGGCAGGCGTCCTGTTGGTCAAGGGGGTCCCAGGCACCCAGTGTAAATTTCTGGTGTTGGTGGCACTTGGGTTTCCCTCAATCGTCCATCGCAGAGGCTTTGGCAGTGATGTTCTGGACATGGGCATGGCCCTGAGGTGGAGCGGTCATGCCCTGCTGCCCCAGGCCCTCTTGTGGTTTCCATCTGACTGTCTAGTTCCCATTACTATTGATACGTCATCTGTCAATTTTTCTATTTTATTTTTTTTTTTTTTTATCGTCATGATTTATGGAACTGTTAGTACTCTTGATGTCCTGCTTTGTAATACTGCCATTACCAACATATATATTATGTATTATATTTGAATTAAACATGAACACACTCTCACACACACACACACACACACACACACACACACACACACATTCCTTCATGCACACAGAGAACAACAATTTCTTCTTTCATTTCCTTTTGACATATTTATCATTGTTTTTTTTGTCTTTATTTTTTCCTAACTTCTATTCTCTCCTTTTATTTCATGTTGTATAAACCATCATTATTAGTCACTGACAATTACAATTGTTATTTTCTCAGTTATGCAATATCTATTATTTTCTCCTCAACTGTAAAAATGTAAAATTGACCTGCTTGTATGTCTTTTATGTGCACTTTTGTCCTGCTTTTTTTCCTGTCACTTGCATTGTCTGTTTGTTTTGTCTTGCAATAAAAATAAACAAACAAATAAATAAATAAATGACGCATCCTGCCTGTATGATATTACTGGGCAAGTGCAACAGATGCCACAAGCCAACGTCATGAGAAATACAGTTCAATTTCTTTTTTGTTTAAGTTTTTTTTGTTTGTTTTTAAATATGCTCTAACCAAACATGACATCTTAATCTCACATATTATATTCTCACAAATATGCAGCAAATAGATACAGCAATGTGCCCACATGGCAGTGTTAATAAAGAATGGACACTTAGGTAGTTAGAAATATATGATGAGCGAGAGTTTTCCTAACACTGCATAGAAGTGTTGATCAAAATTCATGCTGCTAGCTGTTACAATAATTAAAATTTTAACTCCAACAGTGACAGTCGATGAGACTTAAAGCATCTACCCTCCAAAAGAAGTGAAAACAACACTTTGTGGTGTGGACCCATAAAGACACTTGAGAAGTGTTGGTATTAGTTCTGACTGTGTTCATATGTCTGTTCAGGTTTGGTTGTGAACACTGATAAATGACAAGCGTTTCTTTTATCTGTAGATGCATTTAATATAATGAGGGATGACATAGCCAGAGCGGACCCTCAGGTCTGTTTTGCAGATAATCCTAAAATGTTTTGCTAAATGCAAACCTTGATGTCCAGAGTTTTTTTTCCCACTTTAAATGAATTTAGAAAACAACAATGCAATGCCCTTTAAAACAGCTCATGTGGGGCTACTTCTTGAAAGAATCGAGTGATTGATACAAAACAAGAGGGAAACTGAAGGTGACTGTGGTTCATTGTCATATTTTCTGGAGTCTTTTGTCATCCTTTGCTTTTGTTGTGGCACCGAGCCTCATGGGAGCAGATTTTTCTATAGTGCATCTAGCAATGATTATTCAGCAGAAATGTAGATTTACTGCATCATCGCTTTGATCAGCTTTTCCACTTCATCGTCTATCCACACAAACATTATTTTTAGCAATTTTGTATGTTCAGACTTTAGCACTTTGAGGAAGGAACAGTGTGTGAGCATGTGATGTACTGTGTTATGACAAAAGTCTCACCACCAACTTTTGCTAATATCAGTGGCTCTGTGCATGGAGCTGTTACCATATTTTTGTTGAATAACTGTAAAAACTTTTTTCAAGCAAAAAAGAAAAATGTATTTGTTTGCAGTGGATTGTTGTTCAGAAAGACAGGAGAGAAAAAGGAGTGAAACAGCAATGAGGATCTAAGCTTCAATAAAGCAATAAATGAACTTGAGGGCTAAGTCCAGCAGGAAATCCAATAAACTACTTTAAAAAACTACATCTGACAGTGAAAAATCACAAAATTATAAAACTGAGCTGCATAAATGAATCAGAGTTATTGTATTTGGCACAGCGAAGGGAACAAGAGCCCAGGGCCACATTTCCAAATGAGCCATCACAGATTGAGAGATCTTGGCTCTGTTCATATTTAGCATGGAGGGGAGCTGGTACACACTTCACACTGCTTGACTATTCCAATGAAGTTTTTTCCAATCTCTCGGGGAATTCCCTATCATGTTAGCGATGACAGGATGAAAGATGTAGTAAAGGGCTTGGTGAGGACATGACTTGGGAAATGAATGGATGGCAGACCCAGCAGTTGACAGGCAATTGGGAATCCAAGTGAGCTGCATGGGTCTGCCAAACAGTAAAACTGAAAGGCCTTAAGTTTCCAGAAATGAGGGTCATTTCTCAACTGTGTTTAAAAATGTGTCAACAACCAGCAGATCGACCAAACCTGCCAGTTTTCTTGACCCTCAAACCTTTTGTAACCTTGTGTCTCTGCTCAAAATGCAAGAATTATTTTGAAATAAAAAAAAGCACAGCAAATACTGCAACATGTGCTTCATCATGAAAGCAACTCTACATTCTAGATTAAAGGATTAAGTCAGTATTTCCAGGTTGTATCAGATACTTGACAAGTCACTGACATGGCTAAAAAAAAAAAGCTCCCAGCAGTGCGTCCCTGTAAGGAGAAGTCGCTGGCAAGGTACATTGCTGTTGGCTGGTACAGTTATTTCAAGATACAAGAAAGTTTATATATCATTGTGCAACAGGCTTCACAATGATATTAAATTGTGGCCCTCAAACAAAACAAAACCATTAGAAATGGAGTGCAGATGGTTCACTGAGTAATCTCACAGTCTAAGGGAAGATGCTGCTCTGCAGTCTGGTGGTACAGTGGATACTTCTGTAATTTTTAGCCTGATGGCAGCAGTGTGAACAGGCTGTGGCTGGGGTGCATGTTGTTCTCCAGTCCCTTCTTAGTTCTGCATCGGCACCTTACCTCCGCAATATCACTGATGCTCAGAAGACAAATAGTAATGATGTTTTGGGCAGTTTATTCATCCTTTGTAGAGTCCTCCTGTCCTGGGCTGTGCACGTCCCATGGCAGTTTGTGATGTTTCCAGTCAGGATGCTTTCAATTGCTGCTTTGTAAAAGTTGACTAGAACTTGGCTTGGAAATTTTGGTTTCTTGAGTTTCCATCAGGAAAGCAGCTGTTTCTGAGCTTTTGTTACCACGGCAGAGACATGTAAAGTCCATGACAAGTTCTCTGTTTTGTTGATTTCAAGAACTTAAAACTGTCCACTAGCTCTACCTGACCTGTAGTCTGCGTTGTGTATTTTTGCCACATGTTTTATATAATCTACCATCAGCTCTTTGGCTCTACTGACGTTGAGCAGTAAGGTGTTTTCTGTGCACCATTCCCCAAGATGGTTGATTTGATATGAAGTCTCATCATTGTTGGAAATCTGGGCAATAAAGGTAGTGCCATCTGTAAACTTCACAGTTGAGCTCTCTCTGTGTTGGAAGATGCAGTGGTGGGTGTACAGCATGAATAGGAGGGGTGCTTAGCACACAACCCTGGGGCGCTTCGCATAATCATGTGAAAAGTCAGCCTTGAAATGTTGGGTCAAATGTACAGCTTTAGAGCACATTAAGTGTAGTCACAGAGACTTCCTCAGAGATATATAAAGTGCTTGGAAATTTTCATCCAATTGTTAATTTGGATCCAATGCAGTTTTACGGTTCCTTTTTACATAAAACTCTCACAATCTCATGAAATAGCTGACCCTGTTAACGTCAGTGTACCTTACATTGGACTCGGCTAGTTTTACTTTCAGGGATTAGGAGCCTGTTCAGCCAGTAGTAACTATGTTGTGAATACACAGTTTACGTACGGCATGGCGTTGGTCTAATAGTCAGTCCGCATCATTTTTCTTTTGCTTAGCACGTGTCCTGAGGCATCTTTGGGAATCTAATCTCTTGATAAAAAATCATTAAGAGATTAGATTAGGATGTGTCTTACTGAGTACACATAAAAAAATCTATATAGTTGTTTTTTATTTCAATTCTGGCATATTTTTACAAAAACGTCTTAATTTTAGAAGGAATTGGGGCTTTTAATGGGTGGTTAAGTTTGTTTTTAACCCATTCGAAATTCAATTTAACTGACAAAATTGATACATTACTATATAAAGGTACCTAAAAATTATATAAAAAATCATGACAAAGCAGGAATAATGAACACATTGAAGCGTATACATGGACACACAATGTCTGAAGTACAAAGAAGCACTTAAGACAGGACAAACTGTAATTTAATGTTTTACACATATTCATGCAGAAATTGCAAAGGTTTATTGCACAGTTCACTTAATATTATTGTTACACTGTGGGAAAGCCCTAAAAAATTAAAAAAAAAATTATAACTGATAATGTACGGAAGAGGATTAGGGCCACTGAGAAAAAAATATTTCTCTAAAGAAAAAAAGTCAAAATTCTGAGAAAAATGTCAGAATTCTGACTTTAATCTCAGAATTCTGACTTTTTTCTCAGAATTTTGACTTTTTTTCTTTAGAGAAATATTTTTTTCTCAGTGGCCCTAATCCTCTTCCGTAATAATGCTATAAAGTTATGTGTTACAATTTACTGTTTAAAATAATGTTTGTTTGTCCCAAAAGTGTAAGTAACACATCATTTACTCTTAAGAGTTTCATAGAGCTTATAACCCCACCAATAAATTCTTACATCTTACAAAATGTATTTTTAAATCAACCTTTTCAACTTTGTGATCTGTGCCAAATGGGTTACTTTCCACTTTAAGTGAAATCTGTCTGAAACTAAACTGTATGTCCATTTCAGAAGTATCTTTTAATCTACTGGAGCTTTTGGATTTGACACTTACCTCGTACCTTTCTAGCTTAAACCATAGTGCACAGGATAAAATCAATGAAAACAGACCAACAAGATAGATAGATAGATAGATAGATAGATAGATAGAGAGATAGAGAGATAGAGAGATAGATAGAGATACTTTATTTATCCCCATAGGGAAATTGTTGTATCAGCACCTCAATATATCATCCTGCCTCCAAATGTAGTAGTTTTATTATTGCTACTGAACATATGAAATAAAATCATATAAATCAGTATAAATATAGAAATGTACATCATATGTTTAGTTGCTATAATAAAATGTTCTATTTGGATTAAAAAATTAAACATTCTGTTGGTGTTTCTTGCTGACTGAATACTGCACATAACAGTACAAAGTAAATGTCACTCCAGCAGATGAAAACAGACTCCTGTAAAGTTAATTTTTTTTTGACTTTTTAAAATTTGAAGTTGTTTTTCCTATTTGTTTTTTGTTTTGTGCGCACTTTTTACTGTTATACGAGACCAAAAATATCTGTACTACATACTTTTCTGTATCAAATAGTTTTACTTTTAGCTGTAAAGTATCAGTTTAGTGGTACATAAGATTCTGTTTGTGTTTACATTCTTGATACATAAGACATGTATAAAATAAAACACTTTTCAGCTGACACAAAAAATGTTCTTAAAATGGTGGAAATGGCATAAATTACAGCTTTATTTTCTGGGAGCAGGTTAAACGGGTGGTTTCATTGTTTTTTTTTCAGTAAATACTGATGTTAACTTTTGATGTATTTGTTTAGTTTAGCCTTCTCTAGCCTTAAAACACCATATTGAGGGAGCAGTTCTCCTTTACTGACCATCTCATCTTTGCCACTTTGCTGCAGGGTAACAGGTTCACACAGTACCATGCTGTGTTTCCTGAAGATTTCTTTGAAGGTCTCCCCAGTGCTCAATGGAAGCAAGCTGAAGACAGAGCTCAGTCTTAACCTGTAGAAAGGAGGAGTTCAAGGCCTGCTGTGGTGCTGTGGACCTTATTCAGTTGTTCATGGAAAATAATCTCTAGGGGTATTTTCAGAGAGTGTCACTCTGCTAAAGATCCTCATCACCACACCCATGACCACTGCAGAAGCTGAGAGGTTTCTCAAACTTAAAAAGAATCAAAACTTTCCTGAGAAACACCATGAACCAGGACAGGCTGAATGCACTGGTCATACTGTCAATGGAAGAGAGACTGGTGATGGAGATGATGGACTTCAGTCAGAGGGTCACTGATGTTTGCAGCTCAGATAGAAAGGAGAGGGATTTCTGTTAAAATAGTGGATTGTTCAAAGTAGGTTGCATTGTGATTATGATTTGTCTTTAGTTTTTTTTCAGTGTAGTACAAAGTGCTTCTTTAGTTTGTTTCCTCCAAAGCTGCACTCCCTTCAAATTTTTTTAGCACCACTGGTCATAGTACTTAAAATGCAGTTAATTGGCGTTGCAGGAAACTGATTTAGTTGTGTAGACACACCTAAAATATATTGGAGCTTTGGCCCTGTGCAACCCATTTCCTTTGCGCCTTGCCTCTTTCTCGCTCTTTCTGATAGACTCTATCAGCTGTGAATAAAGAGGTTTCAAAATATTATTCAAAAATAGATGACAATACTGTTACTGCAACAAGAACAAAAATGATGTGTATGTGATAAGTTGCTCATGACGCACAGCCTTACTCTGAACATTGCTCGACTTCTTCAGGATGCATTCTCCTTCCACCCAGTTTCTCAACTCTACTTCTCCCCTCCCCAGCCTTTTAGTTTAAGAAAAGCTTGTCAGAGGAAATCAAGTCAGGCCGAAGACATAGTTGAGCGCCTGTGACAGGCTGAAAGCCACTCAAATGGGTCTATAATGAGTCTAATAATGGTGTGTGTAAGCATAATTTACCAAGGCCGGGGCCCCAGCGAGAGTGAGTGAGAGGAGGAGAATGATGACTGCACTGCTGTTTGGCAAGCCATGATGAGATCTCATTCCCAATGATATGACAAGGCCGGAGCAGAAGGTGGACAAGCTCCAAGCCTGCCAGTCTCTCTGCAGGCTGGGCCCTGGGGGCTGAGCCATGGCCAGACCTGCTCATCACAGAGCAGTGGACTGGAAAATCACACATGACTGGTTGCTTCCACAGGGCCTTGCCTGGCTCAGCTGTGACCCTGTCTCCTTTGAAATAGAGATCTGGGTGACCTCACACCGCCTAGGGAGGACATGCAAAACCGAATCTCCCCTTCACAGAGCTCAAAATATGTGCACACTGTTACTTTGTGTGCGTGAGTGTTTGTGCGACGACGATGACAGGCAATAGCCACAAGCTAATCACCCACGCTCCCCAGGGAGACAGTTCCCTAAGGACAGGATAATCAAAAGTCCTTTGGCAGAAAACAGGAGAATGATGTAAACAAACACACACACACACACACACACACACACACACTCATAACATGCGTGTCCTTGTTTGTACTCCTGGCGCTGTCCCTGTTGCTGACTGCATGGTGGTGAAAGGTAGCTCTGGCCCCTGGTCTTTCCCACAAGGGTCCACAGAGCCTGAAGCAGCAGGCTGACCTCGGCTCTCCTTCAGACTTTTCCCCTCAAAGCTTAATGTCACAAACTGCTGTTGTGCTTCTATCTTTGAAAAACTTAACTGTGGCTGAATCACAGAAAGAAACACAAAAATTTGACTTTCTGAAGAGTTAGTTTTCCGAATAGGTATCCAGTAGCCTGACTCTTAAGAAATCTGTATAATTCATTTTCTTTAAAGTAAAAAGTAGTGGTATTATTTTTACTGAAAAATTTAACAATATGACTGACCATTCTGTTTACAAGCATTATGTTTCCTCAGGTGCAGCATTTCTCTCATTTTTCACCAAGACCAGGCATCTATTCATCCTCAAACCCTTGAGGCCTGTTGTATCATAATTGATAAGTACTTTTACGATACCACTTTCTAATAGATATGGTCAATAAATTATAAAAAAAACCCAACTGAATACAGATAAATGAAAAAAATGTTCGCAAATTAATTATCAATTGCCAAAAACACCTAATGTATCAAATGAAATGTAAAAATATATACTATAAATTTGATGGAAATTTAGATTTTTTATGATTTTAGTAGATAGTGAAACGAAGATTTCAGCTCCAAAAATTTAGATTTCTTTGGCTATAATTTGTGTTTTCAGGCTTTAAACAGTTAAAAGCAAAACAATTCTTTTAATAAGACATGGTCTGGTGAAAATCAAATCACATTGAGACAGATGGGCACAAGTACACATGAAACATATATTCCAAGGCTAAAATAACATTTTCTGTCCTTATGTGCTGCAGGATCTGGTGCTAAGAGTGCTCCTTTTAGACCCCTGCTCTCTAAAATAAGAGGAGCAGCAGGCTGAACTTCAGTGGCCCCTGCTCTGACTGTCATCCAGGATATATGGTCTCGGCATTTGTTTAAAATATGTGAAACATCTCCTGTTGCTGTTTTTCCTCTTTATGCCAAGATAATTAGCTGGGTTGCATGACAGGGGGCTGTGTGAGCCCAGGGGTGTGTGGCATAACAGTGAAGTGTCTGTTGCAGCCGTGGGATGGCACATGCACAGCTGGGGAGTGTGCGTGTGTGTGGGTTTAGGGCAGCAGTGGCAGAGCAGGGGGTTGTGGGAGACAGCCATCAGGACCAATGCAGTGCTTCCAGTGAAGCAGGTAGGTGTGTGACCTCCTGCCTTGGCCAACCGCCACCTCGTCAAAGTCACTTTCCCAAAGCTGCTGTGACGCACAGTGCCCCGAGCCCCGCGGTTTATGTTACAGTGCTGGTAAAAGGGATAATAGCCCAGCATTTGACATTTCTGTTCGGGGGAGCAAAGGAGTGGAAGCAAAAAGGTTTGAGCTCAGGTCAGAGTCTTAGAGGCCAATTTGCAGGTTAAACTTCTTTTTACATCAGTACAAGAAGTTGTCTGTTACTCTCTGTAATTCTTTTGAAAATTGTCATACATTACAGGCTTTTACAGAATTTTTATGCAGATTAAGCAGATTATATTTGATTTGAACACAAGATAATTTGCTGTCTTACCTGAGAATCTGGAAATGAACCTAAAAGTAAAAAACAATGCTGTCAGTTACCTTGGAAATTTGCATTCTTATATATTTTTAAAATGTTTTAACAGTCATGTTTCAATTTGTCAAATGTAAATCATATTCTCCAACACATTGCTGCATTGAAGTCACAGCTTACATATTGCTCTTTAACCTCCTTCTAAGGATGCAGAATCTCTCATTGAGTCAAACTCTTTTTACATTTCCTTTTAACATTCGTCTCTTTTCCTCTGTCATCTTCTGGGTTTTGCATTTGCCTCCCTCTCCTCTGCTCCTGTCCTGAATCACACACACACACACGTATACACGTCTTCCTGTCTCCCTTTGACATTTCTCTCTGTCTTGCCTCCTGTCTTAGGACAAGCATGTCCCAGTGTGTTTGGCACTCCGGCTGTGTCTGATGGCTAAACTGAGGAGACAGGCTGCTGACAGGCTCTGTGCCAGAGCGGAGTATGCCAACAGGGGAGATTTGTGAAAATATGCCCTGTGTCATTTCCTCTCCATTTCCCTGACAACTTCACCCTGTCAAAAAGCCTACGTGTGAGTGCATGGATGGGTAGGCGGGTGGGTATGGCGTGTTTGTTTGTGTATATGAGGGATAAGATGTCTCAGACTGCATGTGGGTGGATGAGTGAATGGGTGGGGAATATGATATCTGCATGTTTATGACAGAGAAACAGAGAGAGGGTAATGAATTATGCTCATGTCATCACAACAAAGTCTGCAAAAGTTGAAGCCGACTGATGAAATCTGTCTACCAGGCACGTCTTGAATGCATCTGTACATCAAAGTTTACCTTCTTTCAACCCACACTTTTCCTTTTGGTGTGCACACTCTTCAAACGTCTCCCCAAATCTACCCCGAATTTAATCTTTGATCCCTCCTCTTGGAATGCGGGCTGAAAGATAACATTTCATGCGAGGCAAAGAGGAGGAAAACAGCCTGCAGAAAGCCAGCGCACTGAACATGCTCGCTGTCAGCCGCTTTCGCTTAATTTGATGCCTCTGTCTTTACCACCGCCAGTTGAGTCTAATCTGGTTGAGCGCTAGAAATGAGTGTTGGTGACAGGGATGTCAACAGCGGTTTGTTTCCAGCTCAGCGGGAGAACAGTACCTGCCTGTGAGTCTCTGTTACACAAGTGCCCCCAGTCTTCCTCCCGCTTGTGTGCCCAAGTCAGCCGGCGTTACTGTCAATCCCATGGGCCAACAGCGACATGCCTAATCACTCTGCACCGCCACTTCACACACACACACACACGCACACGCACACACACACACACACACACACACACACACACACACACACACACACACACACACACGTGTTCCTATGGCTGACAGTTTAAATAGAATCCCACACATTTCAAAACATACCAGCTAAAAAGCTATGTTTCCCTACAGATTGAATCCACAGAGAGTGGATTCCAATATGGCTGCCAACAGGTGTAGATGTGGTTTAGTGTATGCAGAGCTGGGCCAGCTCTTTGTGGCATATAAAGGATTACCTTTTAACCCCCCTATAGTGTTCATTTTTTGGTTGCTTAGCCAGTGTCTCAGCATTTTTGAGCTTTTAACTTATAGCAAAAACATTAAGTCAACAGTGGTATACTTTATCCTAAGTAGAAATAATATATACCTCTGTGAGAACACATTTTAAAATTATGGACCTTAAAATTAGGGACTAAAAAGTTTGGTCCAAAAAAATCTCTTGCTAATCTTCAATCATTTCAGGTGATGTGAAAGCTCCCACAAGCTATGGTGATGACCAAAGAACCAGACTCTTGTCTGCCAAAAAAAGGGGGCCAGATTTCAGTTTCTTCCAAGCAGACTCGACCACAGTTTCTGGTGTGTGAGAAATCATCCAAACTAAACAAGGACCAAAATGGGAGTTAATTGTGGCTTGGGATAGGATGAAGATCAAACCAGGAAAGCCAACATTGTGTTCTCTGACAGTATAAAGCAGTGTGGCTAACATTAGCATAGCTATCAGATCCAGTGTCATCATTGTCATTGTTACTCAGTGTTACTTGGAAAACTATGCTCTTCCTCAGAAGTTTACGGGAAAAACTTGGTTTTGGAAAAACTGGCATTGTCTTTGACGAGGTTCATATCACAGTGTTAAATGATACATCTGTGTGGTATAAGTTAATGTAAGACAATAGTCTAAGGTAGGTTAAGTTAACGGCTAACAACAGCACAAGCTTCTACATCATATGCAGCAGTGCTTGATATGGTTTGGTCTGTGATGAGTGTGCTGATCCGAATGATCGTCCAATCACAAGCTGCTTATGTTTTTGAAGGTTCTGCCTCTGAAAACATTTTTGAATGACTCTTTCACAGATGGATTGATTAAATATTTCCATGGCGGATATATGGAACTGCTGGTCTGGCGTGTCAGGTAGGTCCAAAACCAAAAAGTTTTACGTTGTATAAGTGTTTTGACCACATGGACAGAGTGTTTTGGTGCACAGAAATGCATATTTTTAAAAAAAGGCCTGCAGAGTGGATAAATCTGAAAACACCAACAACAGCCTTGTGTTTAGGTGTGGACAATGTATGCAGATACAGTGTTGTGTTTCATGCTTCAGAATCTACTGAGCTTGTTTTGGCTTTGGCAGCAAAATCTCCTGCTCCTCTACGACCACTGTGAGCAACAGGAAGACACAGAGGACAACAAATGCCAGTGTTTGTTTACATTTCTCAAGAATTATGTGCACGGTCCATGTCTTCTTCTCTGGTGATGGTCTTTATCTGCAGCGGCGTAAAAGTGCCACTTACAGTCCCAGCATATGTACTACAGCACTTTGAGTTACATATGTTGTAGGAAAAGTGCTATATAAATAAAGTTTGATTGATTGATTGATACAGTGTTTTTAATGTTGTCATGTGGACAGATACATTTCTTGTCACAATGCAAACTATACAAAGAACCTTTTCAGTACCAATTTTTTTTTCATCTACCTATGAACAGAACCTAAAACTCTTTCAATTAAGGTAGTTAAGGTTCAGCAATATACAGCTTTAGCTCCTGTGCTCACTATTTCTGTACATACTCAGACCTTCCTGCCTGTAGCTAAGGTTCAGGCTATGTTTTTCTGTACAGCCCTACTTCCCTGCTTCAAAATCCTGAGCTATCACAGAATCTCTAATTCTAAGTGTTGGACTTATCAATATTTCATTCATGAAAGACATCTGCATGGCGTGCCCAAAACACCGTGCCATGCAAACGATAAAGCTGTGAGGGAGCTCTGCTAATTGTCTAATTCAGGGTGGGGAAAATGTGACTTGTTGGGTTCTTTCAGTAGTTGATCAAGATAATCAGGGACAATGATTTGTGTTGACAGTGCTTAACTTAAAACTTAATTATTGTAAGAATTCCCAGCACTTTGCTTTTGGAGCAGAAAAACACCCAAGACGTCAGCTGCGCTTTTTCTCTGCACTAAGTTGGAAACTGTTTAACTCTGGAACCGTACCAGCCAATGTTAATTCAAAATACTATCTGTGACGGTCTCTGCCTTAGCTCCTCCTGCGATGATCTGGCTGATATCTCCTCTCTCTCTTAGTTACCTGAGTGAGCAGCAATGACTGGATCGCCTGGTGCCTGCTGGGTATAAAAGCCCAAGCGTTTGCTGCTCTCATTCTCTCTCATTCTACCTGGACTCACCTCAGCCATTGGATGCACCTTTTGATTTAGTTCTTCTTATCTACACCCCATACTTAATCACTTATCACACTCAAATTTGGAGTTTAATAACCTCGGTTGTTCTCTTTTGTTTGTCAATAAATCACATTATTTACTGCAAAAACAGGTTATGACAAATTGGAGGCCCCTCTCCTCTCTCTTTTGGTAAGACTAAGAGGTTAGAATTTGTTTGTTTGATGTTTACTGCCTAGTCGAGAAAGGTTGTTTGTTTGTTTGTTTAAAGCATTTTGACGTTAATAAACAATTAACATTTGAAACCGTTTTTGTACCCTACACATCTGACTGTTGTTTGCTATACGGTTATTTGTGCTTTAAACTTTGTGGATTTGGAGCGCATTTCTTTGGAGTGGTCGATGCACGCGCCCGGTTCATTTGTTCTGTTGTTTACCTGCTGCTGTAAATTTGTTTGCACGCGTATTAATATCTTGTCTGTGAGGGAAGAACTTCGTGTTTGAAAACTTTGTAAGGTGAGTTAAACTGTTTGTGTGTGGCTCTGTAGAATTTATTCTTACCTTACTTTTGTTGAGAGAGCTTTGTCTTTTTGTTTACGCTGTGCGGTTGGACCAGTGCCTGTGCGTAATTTTGCCCGTCTGCATTGGTGTGGTATTTTTCCCTTGTAGGATGGGGCAGTTCCCCATATTGGTTCAGTGCGCAGGAGGGTGTTCATGTGGCAGTGAAAGTGGTAGAAGCTTTGCTTCGGGGAGCATGTCCGTGGTTTCAGGAAGGTTGCTAGCCTGCTAGTCGCCCAACTGAGCCATCGGTCTCTGGTGCGTAAATATCCACCGCAAGTAGCTGCACGAAGACTAGCGGGGAGCTTAGTTAGTTGCATTTGTTAAATAGAGGGGGAAATCCACACTAGGTGGGCTGTTCAATTCCTCTTCTTGCACGCAGGTTGTCTGTGTGCCAGCTGGTTTCTGCGCATGCGGAAAGTTTGTTGTTGTTCATTGTCATGGTGATCTTTCAGTGAAGATGTCTGATATTAAGTCGTTTCTTGTGGATCCCTCTGTAGAGAATCTTGATCAGTGTTCAAAAGAGCAGTTAATCTTAATTACTGAGCATTATTGTGTTGACAATAAAGGTGAAAAAAGGATAAAAGAAAATACAAGAGCGTCTATTAAATCTAAATTAGTCACAGACGGCATAATGTCAGACAGTACACAAATGTCTCTTGATCCACCTGCCGAGTCTTTGCAAACTCACAATTTAACGTTTGAGCAGCAAAAAGAGATTTTGTTGTTACAGATGGAACATGAAAAAATGCAACAAGAATTGTGAAAGTGAGAAAGCAGCTTGAGGTGGAGCAAATCCATCAGCTGTCTGAAAAAGCCAAAATTGATTTGGAGAGCTATCGCTTGACTTTAATGAGAGATGGCATGTTATCTGTAGAGGGCACAGAGGTGCCAAGTTCTTTGGTGGGCCGCTTCGATGTTAATAGCCTGCGCCTTTTGCCATCTTTCAACGAAATAGACCCTGATACATTTTTCTTGCTATTTGAACGTGTTGCCAACGCGAGAAAGTGGCCTGATGCTGATTGTGTGCTCATGCTCCAGTCTGTCCTCACCGGGAAGGCACAGGAGGCGTATTCATCTTTGAGTCATGAGGGCAGTTTAGTTACACTAAATTAAAATCCACTGTGCTTCAAGTGTATAGGGGCGTATAGGTGTATAGACAACAATTTCGATCATAACCTGAGCCAGATCCGACAATCCTTTATTGATGCACAAAGGACAAATTACAGTAGCACAGGGCACATGAGCTTGGAGGAGATGAATGTATGAAATTAAAGAAAGAAGACATTAAAATATGCACTTCCCATACAAAAGCATAAGGTCTCAATACAGGAAAAAATGGGATATGCTCTACAGTGGATTACAAGTTAAGTGAGACAAGACGTGTAATGGTAAGACTTTTTATCTGCTATGTCAGTAGCTATGGTGAAAGAGAAGCTGACTGAACTTGTCTTAACAAGGATGGGCTTTCTGGAATTACAGCAGCCACTAATGCAACAACATGATTCCTTTGCTTTGTTTACCACATTTCTGGGTGACAGTTTAATAAATGTAGGAAAATAATTAATATACATCGCTATTTTAAACTACTTCTCAGATACTACCAAGGGAAAAGGAAGCCCACTTTTGTATCCAAGCCTCAGTAAGAGCTGATTTGAAGCACACTTACACTGAGATTGTCAGTGCTGTCAATGCAAAGAGACAGAAAAAAGAGAAAAGACAGTTGCTTTTGAGTTTGACTGACTCTAAAAATGATAATGTCGCCACAAAACCAAAGAAACATGAAGTTTAAGCTATTTGTAATGCTGTTACTGCCCAGCATTTAGTACATGTGAGCCTCTGGTTGGTAGAAGAGCAGGCAGTTTGTTCAGAGGTCACGTCAGCTTCTGTGTCTTTACAGATGTCAAACTCTCTCCTCAACTTGCTATTGCTTAACCTCTCCCTCTCTCTTCTCCCAAGGTTCAATAATTCCCCCACGGCTGTCAATCACATGGTGGGGCCTACTGTTTAGATATCCCACAGTGTGACTTGGTGTTTGAGGAGGGAGCCCGAGTTAGCAGGGGTCACAAGTTCGCAGTAAACTGATGAGAGGAGTCATGCTTTGAGTTCAGGACAAACATATGTGAGCTGAGGTGTGGGAGGGAAACTTCCAGCACCATTAGGCTGTACATGTGTACGCATTTGTGTGTAGAAATCTTGGTGGCAGCAGCAGAGGCGGCGTCAGTGCAGGGCAGATCTCCTGCTGTAGCGCGACAGCAGATCCGATTCATCCTGATCAAAGTCTGCTGTCACTGACAAAGGACCGTTTGTTTAGCCTCAGCCTGACATGTATCTGAGAGCCATAAATTACAGGGGGAATTAGAGGAGGTTTGCTGGATTTCATGCTCGTGTGCCTGTCTGTCTCTCTGTGTACAGCACTCACACAACTGTCACGCTGTCCACACACATGTTCACACACATACAAGTGGGAGGGAAGGAGAAAAGGATCTGTGTGTCGCTGTAGGAGTAAAGATGAAAGATGTGAGCTGGCATGTGTCAGGAATGAGAAGGGGAGGAGGTTTAAATAAGGACCACAATGGAGTCTGTTTGTGTGTGCAGCACATTCAGTTTGTTTATATGTTGAGCTTGATGAAGCCGTTTAATTGGACTACTGTCTTTGTCCCAGTATACAAGCACTGGGGGAGGTTCAATGTGCACTGGAGGAAGTTTGTTCAACTAAGCTACAGTAAAAGGCACCTCAAAGCTTCCATGTGACATCACACACTAAGGTTACAGTATGTCCACACGTGGGTATTTGTTTTTAATAACGTAGCTTCTCCTCTGCTTTTTAAGAATATCCCTGTCCCGACAAAGTCATAAATGCCGTCAAATTCTGTTTACTGCCTTGTGACTATGTCCATGTTATGCACCGTTTTGCGGTTCCTATGCATTTTATGTTCATATCTGATCCTGCTTTGTAAGTCTTCCATTTGAGACATATCTGATTAACCACATAAGATGGATTGTTCAATATATTTGAAACCACAGTTTTCAAAAATACCCACCTGCATGTGGACATAGCCAATAGAGCAGGCTGACCAGGGCTGTGGGTAGAGATTGTTCTGCCTCAGCTACCACTTAAGAGTTTTGACCATGTTTCAAATTCTTAAAACCTCAAATGACCAAGCTCTTTTTGCTACAAATATTATTTATGATCTTGGAGTATTTTATATAGAAATGGTCAATTAAAATGCTGTACTGTGATTTGATAATGAGGAATGAGATCTAACATTTTTGGTGTTAAAAAGATTGAAAATGGTGATCATTTGTTATACCAGTTGATGTCCTGCTCACAACAGCAATCGCAGGAGGAGATTTTTCTCCCTGACTGAATCATTCTGCATCCCTATGCTGATCTTAATCACAAACATTATTTCCTGAAGACTGATTGGTTGGCTGATCTGCTTTGAGAATACCAGAGTTGCGGACTGTCCTACAGGCTGGACAATGTGCACCAGCTCCAACAGCTACTTCCGATTTTTTGTCCAACCTCTACCTCTTGCAGGCACATCTTGATCAGCGTCTTGGTGTGCCAATGGCATGGGATGAACATCATGGTCAGATTCCACATCAGAATGTTCTGACATGTCAGAGGTTTGATTTTTATAGTCTGACATGGCCTCATCCACAATATTGTACATCAGCCGAGTTATATTCACAAAAAAATTCAGCCTTAAGTATCAGTGTAAGGGCTTGTTGGGGCTGTACATCTTGCTACTCCAGATATGCTGGGCATGGCTCACTGCAAGTAAGTCCAATGTGTTGTTAGTATATTACAATTCAATATAGTTCAAAGCTATTTAGCTGTAACACCTACAAACCATTGTTGGGTAAAAGACCCAAATCAAATTTTGGTTGTCCTCCCCCACCAGTTGGCTGATCCCTGCAGAAAGTGGAGAATAGGTGCCAAACATGTAAGCACCTGATGTGAAGAACACACCAAGTGCTTACCAGTAGATGGGCTACAGCTCTCAGCTGTAGCCCATCTACATCTATTTGCTTCAAGATTGGGTGTGTTTGAAATGGCCTTCTGCGGACCTTGGTTGTAACAAGACCTAATTTCTTGACTTTCTGTCTTCTCCAACCATGCTTTTCTCTGGCATTAACAAGATGTTATGGCCTTGTGAACTGCTGCTTACTGGATGTTATCTGTTTTTGGACCATTCTCTTGAAATTCTTGATATGATTGTATGTGAAAGTCCCAGTACATGGGCAGTGGTTGGAAGACCACCCCGTCTGGCACCAACAACTATTTCACATTTCAATTCTTCCGATTCTCAGTTTGATCTTCAGCTGGTCGTCTTGACCTTGTCTAATTGTGTAAATGGATTGAGTCTACGTCATGTGATTAGTTGGAGTACTATTTGCTTTAGCAAGCAGTTGAATGAGTGTCCTTTCTTGGAAAATTCTTCTTTGTCCAGCCCTTTGTATTTTAAATTCAGATCAAATCAGCTGAATTGTTACACAGCATTTGCTCGTCCTGCCTTATTAAATCAGAAAAATCAAGTGTATATAACAGATTTTAAGAGCTCTTGTTCAAACATGTGTAAGGGATGAAAGCAGAAAAACTAATAGCTGTGATTCTTGTCTGATGTCTAACGACTTGTGTACAGGAGAGAAAAGTCATACATCCGCATTATCTCTGTCTAGCCTGCATAGACTTTGTTTGACTGAAGCTCTGTGCCAAAGGCGTCATGTGTGTTTACTCTGCACTGGCATGTTTGGCTAAAACTTGTCAATAGTAATTATATCACTTTAGCAGAACACGACTGCTGAATTAACAGAAATAAAAGTTGAGCTGATCAGCCATGAATGTAGATCTGATGCCTGAAGTTTCTTCACAGCCCAATCCCCTGACAGCAGCCCATGGAGATAAATTGTAGTTGGGAGGGAATTAATTCGAGCCTCTTTCACTTGAGGGAGAATTGATGGATTTTGGACTAATTTAACATGATATACAGTTGAAGGCTTTTACTTTCCAAAATGCTCTTTTCAGAGCACTTGGTGGTACTAGGGAATGTTCCTGAAGCACAGTGCAAAAAAAGAAAAAGGACCGTAATGAATTTAAGCACTGGAATAAAAGCAAGCAAGATTTGACAAATTAGTTTGAACACTTCTGACTGTCAAGCCGTTAATTTATGACTGAGCAAACCTCCGTGTGTTTAGCTTGGCCGCCAAACACAGGGGCCCACAGCCCTCAGAGGTGACTGTTTCATGAAATATGGAGGCAGCTGCGCTATTTATTTATTTCTTTCCTGGCCTGGTGCTTTCATGGGCCTATTTGTTTTAATCCTCATGAGTGTTGTAGGAGAAAACGATTCCTGTTCACATTAATAAAAATAATATTTTGCAGAGCAAGACCTAATGGTCAAAAATGTCACGTCTATGACTCTCTCTTTTTCCAACCCGCAGTCATAATTCAACAAGCTGCTCTTTTATTTGCTCCACTCTGAGTCACCAAGGACACATCCCCTTATAGCTGCATTTTGCTGGTCCCATTGCACACATGTGGTGGTCCAAATAAGGATTTATGGACCTCAGCTGACAATGGAAATATATTCTTTGCCTAATAAAATTATGAAATATTACAGGTTTGGAAAAAGTCTCTAAAGCAACACATGAAACCATCATGTGATGTGAAAACTTCAAACAAATGAATTTTTCAGTCAGCAGTTTATTTAGTCCTGAGGGTAAGGTGACAAGAGTTCAAGGGAAATTTTCAACCCTTTACGACCATTAAGCACAACCCTTTCACAAGTAATAGGCTAAACAAATTGAACAATTTAAATTTCAGGAACAGTTGGTACACAAAATAAGCAGAATTTCCTAATATACCGCAAATAAAGGCAGAGTTACTAGGTCTCAAATAAAAGAATAACTGTTAGAAAATAAGGACATAAATGAGTGAGTGACGGCTTGTCAAACAGTGCAGCGAGGACACATTTATGCCAGTTAATGATTAGGTATTGAGTAACAAATCATCATGGTACTTCACTTAACAACTAAGGACACAAAATGAGCGACTAATGAATAGGAAATCAATGGACTCTATAATGGACTACGAAAGCTGGATGCATTGTGTACGACCAACAATTCAAAACATGATAAATATTTATTTGATGATTTAATAATTACGTATTATAATGCACTTCCTTCAGTCTCTGCTCTGCCTTCTTGTCAATGGTTGAGGAGTACTATGGGAAATTCTCATATCTCTTCCTTTCAAGCCCGGTTTGCTGTCGTTTCAAGAGCTGTATAGCCCTTCGTCTTAGCCCTTCCTCTTAGCCCGACAGAGAATGTGGGGTACCCGCAAACACGTAAAAACCAAGGGATAAGAGGTAAGACAAGGGCTAAGTGGTACTATTGGGACATACCCTCAGTCTGAGGTGGTATCATAACAACGACAAGAGAAATGTCTGATCCAGTAATTAGTTACTCTGATGTTTCCTTGTTAAACTGATAGCTACTCGTTTTCTGTCTAGTAAATTAACCAACTTTCATGCACCATCATTTTTCATTAAAACTAATTAGCACAATGAAGTAATTCCAACCCTTGTGCATATCAATTCTGTTCCTTTGACTTTCCAGAATGCCGTCATTCTTCAGCTGTGAAAACCCACAAGGCTCTTTATCTCAGCCCCCTCCCTCCCAAACTTTCTGCCCTCTTTCTCTCTCTGGGATCACTCCCCTATGAGGCTTTGACTGAAAACATGCGGTCTTTAATCACTGGGGTGACAGTCCCTGCCCTGTGTTTGCGCCTCTGCCCTGCTGCAACAATAAAGGCAGGGTCACGCTCTGTGTCAGCCCCAGGCGTGATGTTTGAGGGAGGAAGAGAGAGGAGGGGGAAAGCAAGGAAAAGAAAGAAAGAACAAAAAAAAGAAAGAAAGTAGGAACTGAAAGTCAAAGAAATATTCAAACAAGTATTGAGGCATTTTTGCAACAGGAGAAATAACTCCAGGAAAACAAAATCACCGCAAGTGAGAGTCACCAGGTTCAGGCTGTAAATTAAAGGGGGTTGACAGATAATATTTTTTTAAGTTTTACAAGCTGGAGTCATGTGTGTGAATAAAGATCTATGAGATGAAGGGTAGTCATGGGATCCCATGACCCTGTGAACTGGTGAACCTTGTGCTTCTGTTTGTCTGGCTGATTGACAAATGATGGGGCAACAGCAGGGGGCTGAATTTGTGTGTGTGTTGTGTTAGTGTGTGTGTGTTTGTGTGTGCATGTGTTGCCTTTACTTAGGGCACACTCACACTCGGCCCAGTTGCCCTGAACCATACTAAAACAGGATTGTTTTCCTCTCTACTAATCAGTTGGACTACAGACTGCTGCAGCTACGTGGGCCTGAGCACAATCACAGCATCTGAGGTGCTATGATGCCTACAGTTTAAAATGGGGTTGCCTCAGGTGGTATTCACACCTACAGCTTGACTGCTTTGTTCAGATTTTGTAAAAAAAAAAAAAAATGTATTACATGTTTTGTCAGGATTGTTTGATGTTCACATGGCAATAATCTGTGGTAGTTGGCCTATAAACAAAGAAGGCCAGAGCTAGCCCAACATCATGATGACAAGCCAGTGTTGTGAGATTAACAAGTTGCACTCTGCAGAGGGAAGCTGGCAGGCTGAGCCTACCACAAAACAATAATATGATCACAATAATGGCGAGTTTTAAATGTCCATGTAAGATTATAAAGACAAGAAGATTTACCAATGTGTGACACACCTTCCATGGGTTGACTTCATGGACCCAAAACATTATTGAGAGGGGTTTATTCATTAGTCTGGTGACCCTAACCCTGAAAATTATTTTTTGTTATTAATACTGCTGTCTATATTACAGGAGTGAGATTTATCACAAGGCTTTGGTACCAAGAACAAGTTAAAAAATTATACAATACGAAGAATCAATAAGGGAAGTGGATTTTCAGTTCCTAAAAGGTGCGTTAATCTATTAAGAGATTAGACCTCAGCGCGAATACTACCTTCCATATAAGCTTTATGTGTCTTTAAGGACCTGATTTTCAGACCTCAGAATAGGGACATCTAATTTCACCCTGAACCCTAACGCATGATTTTTTTCATCATTGTACCTTTTGACACCATACAACACAGCAGTTAAATATGGGCAACAACACTGACTGACATGTATACAGATAAATCAGGATTTTAAGCATTGTGAAATGCTTAATGGTTTTTTTTTTTGGATGTTTGTGGGAACATGGGACAGAGGGCCTGAGATGGGATGGTCTTGGCAAAATAGGGTCCTCTGGTCACTCTAGTCTTGGGTAACATAACATGGACACAAAGTTTCGAGAGGAAGATCATACATGGAGGACAGCTGCAGCGAAAACTTTGACATTAAAAGACAATGTCAGTTTTTACAGTAAAAACATTTGGTTTCAATTTTTTATCTATTTAGCCACAATATCCTCAACAACAGGTAGCATCTGTGCTTCACCTGGTTTCATATTATCATTTTATGAACATGTCTAATCTAAAGTTGCTTAAAGAAAAAACAATAACAACATATAACACACTGAAATATGTAGCTTTGGTAGATTTTTTTTGTCACAATGAAACAGTTTGGATTTATAATTATCAGTGACAGTATGTCCTCACAATAAGAGAAGCATTTATTTATTTACTACACACTGAAATATAAAAAAATCTCTTAGCAGTCCATCATTTGATGCAGTAGTAGGCCAACAATGTTGGACAGCGGATGTTTTTTCTTTCAAAACTTTTAGTAGGTTAAGTTGTAATCATAGTTGCCACGTAGGCTTATTATAAGCAACTTCGGGCTTCTTTTTTTTTTTTTAAGCTGTTTGTAAATATTGGCAGGTTGTTCCAAATGTTCAGCTGCATATTTGGACTTGTTGTGCCCCAAACCCAGGAGAGAACTGAAACATCAACATACACTTAATTTACAAGTTAAAAACTATTTCATCCAACTCTAAACACAAAAGTAAATTTTACTGTTAATAGAGGTGTGGCAGTGATGTTTCTACTAAAAATAAATCCTTATATGTAAAATAACATTTATTTCTAATGTTGCTGTGGCTGTTTTCATCATAATTAAGCTGCAGAGGATAAAAACATAAAAATTAAATTAGCCTTGACTTTGTCTGTTTGCTTACAAAAATCAGGGATAGACAGACTGTTTAGTGATAACAGAGTTATAAATAACAGTAGCCCCTCCCTTTACTTTTGTATAAAGAAAAGGATGTTCCATCACCAAACAAAATGATGTTGAATAACTTAATACTTAAAGGGCCAAACACACAAAAAATGTTACTGAGAAATTGAAATGTAACGTAGATGAAGATTAAAGCATGATTTATGCGGATTTCTCTTTGAGAAAAAAAACTTCTGGCAACAGTGGTTGGAATTCTGAACCATTAAGAACTAAACTGATAAGCAGAACTGGATCAAGAGCCAGAATAGATAAGAATTTAAAGTTCTTCCTCAATACCATGTCAGCTCTGCCTACCTGGACAACTGTGTCCTCACTGCAAACAAAAACCTATGGGCTTTGGGTGAACTCCTGGCTAAGAAGATGATGTTTTGAGTGAATGTTTGCATTAATGTCCATGAGCTCTAAAAGTAACACCTGGCTGGTAATGTGTCCCAGTCTACTTGTTCTCCTTGGTTAATAGATATTATCTATTGGAGTAAGCCCAACCAAGATACGTGTTTTGGCCCAAAATGTTGGCCGGGAAACAAAAGTCAAGCTAGTTTCTTAAATGTACTAAGTCACAGCATTTCAATCATGTATATGACAACTTAAAAACAGTTATAAAATAGAAATAAGTGATTATTAGAAAAAAAACAAGAAAATAAAACAAGACATTAGCTGTATCTTCATTGTATTGTATATTGTTTCTAAGCCTCTCAGCTTACATGAGCAAATAGGAGTCGGAAGAACTATACTTATCAAATCTACCCCATTAAACACTGACTATGAACAAAGAGTGGCAAACAAAGTCTGCTCTAGTACTCTATGGAACATTTTGTAACGTGGCTAACGTGAACATGGCAAGGTTTTAGTCACAGTCGCATGGTAATTGACTACTTACTGACCACTTAACAGACGGCTGGGCTTTTCGCTCCTCTAGGGTCAGTTTTGTATGCTTAACACCCCTTCAGAGGGACACCTAAAAGTGACAGTACGGGTTTGTTATTAGGTACTTTTCTCCTCATTTGATAGTGAAACCAACTGTAATTGCATACTATGTTGAGTCAAACTAAATAGGACTACTTGGTGGAAATGTAGCATAATTGCTTGCTCCATAATGTATGAGGGGTGAAATCAGGCCAAAATCAGGCTAAAAAACTTCTTAAGTATGACCAGCCTTAGTATGAGAGTTGCATCTTCATATATGCAATGGTATTTCCATATCATTTGGTGTCGATCATAAAGTGTTTCTGCTCACGCTTAATGTGTGTGTGCGAGTCTGACAGGCAATTGAGCACAAGTGGAATCACATTAACAGGTGTCAGCCAGCCTCTCAAAAGCAACACTTCAGCTCCGGCGTGTGTGTGAGTGCTTTGTTGTGTGTGAGAGACTTCCAGTGTGTGTGCATGTTTGTCTCTGAATTCCTGCGGAGTTCATGGTGAGGCCAGGCCCCATGGCGCAGCGCCGGGAGAGCCCATTAATTACAGAGCAGTGACACCAGGACAGCCGGGGCCTGTAATTGATGCCTCCTGTGTGGCAGGAGAGGCGCTCAGTCAGAGGAGAGGGTCACCCTGCACACAGGACAGTGTGGGTGGTGCTGGGAGGGAAGGGAAGAGGGATGATGCTGAAGGTAAGGGGACATAAGCTCTCGTGGCCCTCGCTGACTTTAAAACCTCAACAGTAATTCTGCTAGTGCTGTTGTTTGAGTTTGAGAGGATGGTGCTCACATGTGCCTGTTAGTCACACAACAGTATGTGCATAATCACTGTTATTATACCTTCTCTGCATTGTTACTCATCCTGAGAAAGAATGAAAGAACTGACTGATGGGATGATTTATGTTTTGATAAAGTTTTATTTCGGTCAGTCCAAAGGTGGATGCTGTGATTCAACAGGCATGAGTTATTCTATTTTCTTTGAGGCTCTGCTTACGCAGTACAATATTTTCTTCCATATCTAGTTTTTCTCATGCTAACTTCTCTGGGCTCTGTAAATATGACACAGGGTCTGGAATCAAAAACTGATCTGATTTCTTTATATTAAAAGCCAATTTCAAAGTAAAATGCAATTGTTTTCTTTGTACTTTTATTTTAATATATAATTTCCTGTGCTCCACATCTCGACAACAATCCACTTGAAAGTCTTTTTTTTCTACCATAGGACCCACAACATACAAATGCTCAAAAAAACTTTCTCCTTTAACAATGGTTCCCTTTTTTTACTTTGGAGAACCCCTACTTTAAGAGCAAATGAGCTTACACAACAGTTTTGCCAGAGGCACACCTGTATAGTGTGTTATCATTATGACCTCTGCTTGAAAGATTATGTTTTGGGCAGCAGTATTTTGTTAGTTAATTACTGAACAGGATATCTATAAAAATTCTATATTTTTTTCAGCCAAAGCTATATGAGTCCCCTTTTTTTTGGCTAATGTGGATCTTTAGTTTCTATGTTTTTTTTTGTTTTTTTTTTCAGGTAAAAAAAGTGTATGTTTTGTTACTTGATCTTTGATATTTTAAAATGTAGGTCTTTATTTTTTTTTTTGCTTTGGGTTTATTTCAGTGAAGAGTTATGTTTTGTTTTTTGAGCTCTGATTTTTTGTGGATAAGTTTCTTGAGTTTTAAAATTTTTATTTCTATCAGTGAAGAAGTATGTGTGACATTTGATCCATGATTGTTAAACAAAGATTTCTAGTAGTTGTTTTTTTGTTCTTTTAGGGGAAGGTTATTTTTATTTTGGGACTAGAGAGTAAATTTATTGATCAGTTACTGAACTTTTACTCAAGCAAATTTGATAAGGTAACTGTACTCTTACTTAAAATTACTTACAATTATGTTCTCTAAAACTTTATTTCCTCAATGCTCGGGACAGCTTGACCCGATGTCATCCATTAATTTATCGTACAGAGTATGTTGTGGTGCAAAATGTTTTGCTGTTAACAAAGACAAATGCTATTAGAGAAGGTGAAGTGAGTAAACGTGGAAAGCATTGGCACAAAAAAGCAGATGCACCTTAAGTAGTCAAGAGTTAAAGTATTTGGCCAAATATAGAATTAACAAGATGGTTAACAAAGAGTTTAAAATGAAGCTCTTAAAGGGACTGTGAGGAGAATCTATTACCGGCAACCGGCTTACCCATGAGCCCGTGCGGCGACTGTCGTAATGCTGCGTCCCAGTAACCGTGGAACTGGGAGTGACATCATCTCAGAGCTATCAGCGTTCCAGTTGAAGTCGGAAAACATGCCGATCTACCAGGCTATTGTTAGCTGTTGTTAGCACGCCTGTGTTGTTGTTCACAAATATCACACGAAGAATGTGATTATCACTATGGCAGCATTTTTGTAAATATAAGTCTAACAATGCTATGTATACAGCAGATCTAGAGCGACACACCCCAGGCAGAAGTGCAAATAAATGGATTATTTCAGGAGCTAAATAACTGTTCACACCAGGGGCATCCATCTTTGATTGTCAACTCAGAGGTGGCGAGGTTTCAGTGAGTTCCCCAGAGGAAATTCTGACTTTGCGGGACGTTCGCAGTTTCCTACTGGGAGCTCAAAATTCCTACTTCTGACTACAACTGGAACGCAGCACGAGACGTGACCCAGAGCGTGTATGTGTTATGGAGCTAATGAATGCAGTTCGAACCTTCCTTAGAACTCTGCATTGCTTTACAACTTCTTTGTTCAACAACTTACAGGATGCAAAGCGATGAGGTAATGTATCTCTTTCTAGTTACGTAGCGGTAGTTTTTGATGTGTGACAACAAGCAAATCTGGGAAAACTTAGTAGGCCTATCGTAGTTTTGTAGCCAGCTACATATGGCTACTTACAGTCCGGTGCTCTATGACCTGTCTGAATAATATAAATTTGCTCTAGTTTTAGTCTTGATCCCGAAGTTGAGTATCCAGGCCAGTCCAGCCATGTACAACCCGACCAGAAGGCTAAGGAATAGCATTTATAGATAACCTGTTTTGATGCTATAAAACTCATCAACAAGTGTGTATTTCGATCAGGCATATATCTAAAAGTGAGACTTTTTTGTAATTATTTAGAAACTCCTCAAAGTCCCTTTAAAGAAAGACACTGTTGCTCAAATCAATAATTTCATTGTCAGTAACAAAACACTTTTTGGATTTATTCTTTTAAAACACTGACCTTCCCAACAAAGTAGAATCCCCAACAATCCGGTGAAGTGTTGTCAGCCGTTTATACTATATCTCTGTCTTCAGACACAGACAGGTCTGTGGGTCAAGTCTTCATCATTCTCATTACTTTGTCTCAGCAACATCTCATATTCAATGCAGTGGGGCCATGAATTAATTATTGGAGTCTGAAATGTGTTGATAAAAATGAGACAGAAATAAACAAGCATTCGTCTGCCTCATGGGAGATATGATGAATGGGTCCTTGCTGGGATGCTGATCAATAACTGGGACTGAAACCATTCTTGGTGGTTTAGCTTGTAGGATTAAGGAAATGGTCCAGTTTGTGCCACATAAAAAAATTCTATGGCTCTTCTTGTCCAGCCTGAGTGATAGCAGAATTTTTGTCACCATGGTCTGCATCAGGAGCAGGTTCTTGGCCTCGCTGCTTCTCCCAGCTTTGACACCCCAGGGCTGAAACCAAAACTGAGGTCAGCTGATTGGGTATTACAAGACTGTGTTTACAGCATCAAAGCAGTGTCATATGCTGTGTATGCCCACAGCAGTAAAATGTGTAAAAACAAACAAACAAACAAACAAACTGAACAAAAACAGTTCAATCAGCCACTCTCTGTGGCTGTGAAAAAAACTTTTCCCCTGAGAGATGTTGTTTGACTAAACAAGTCAGATGTGAGGTCTGACTTTCAATGTGGGTCCTCCTAAACCTTATTTAAACTCTTTATGTATATGAAACAAAAAAAGATGGACAGGGCAGCAGCAACAGAAGACACAGCCACAACACACAAAAGCCATAGTGTTAGCTATGACTTTGGTAGCCTACACACATACAGAGTATCAAAGCCACACGGTTTGGCTATATTCACACTGAGGGTCTTAATACTTCCATTTTTTGTTAAAACATTTTTTTTGTTAATCTTTTGTGTGTGTGTGATTCTTCACGGTGGCACAGTTTGATAGTGCGCTTCGTCAGTGATCGGGAGATTGCAGGTTCAAGCCCAGCTCCGGGCGACACATGGTGATGTGTCCTTGGGCAAGACACTTAACTCCAAGTTGCTCCCACTGCTGCGTCAGTGGCCTGTAACTGGGCATGAAAGAGCGTAAATGTGTTAGAGATACTGATGGATTACTAACATAGAAACTCTGAACCATCAGTGAATGGGTGTGAATGGGTAAGTGTGACATGCGGTGCAAAGCAGCTATGAGTTGTCCATGACTAGAAAAGCGCTATATAAGCTCAAGTCCATTTACCATTTACATTAGGAAGAGGAGAAGATGGATAAACAGAGAGCACTTATTTTAACCTTTAGTGGAGCAGCGTCTGCTGCCTCTGTTCAAAGGTCTGTATGGGGTCTGAGCCAGGATTGGTGGGATTGTGGTGTGAGGGGCTTCACTGACAGAGTTCATCCATAATCATTGTCCATTGTTTAAATCTGATCTTGCAATGTCCTGCCTTCTCTGGCACAGATTTGTGACATCTGTCTCACTTTAAAAAGACAGAGGAAATGTGGCTTGACAAATGCAAGGTCCCTTTGAGAAACATCAGATATGTATCTGGTTTAGGACCACATTTGAAACTTGCCTGGGTCTTATTTGAAAAAAAAAAATCCATTCAGAGTGTCCAAAAAACATCAGATATGTGTCACATATTAGCAAAAAAGTCACATTTGGGCCATCTTTGTCTGCACTGTGATCATAGCCTTGGATACATGGACCGCAGGTTTGACTCCTGACCTCAGACCTTTGATGCATGCCCACCCTGATTTCTCCATCACATGGGCTGTGTCCAAAATGGCATACTAACGTCCTACTCATACTAAGTGTGACGTCAAAATGAGTATGTAGTGTGTTCACATTAGATAGTATGAAAAGATTGAGTGAGCGAGAAATACCCGGATGTGTACTATATCGGAAAAAAAATTAAGTATGTGAGGTGGGCATACTAGTCACACTCAAACGCCCCATAATGCACTGCGAGCCCCATAATGCATTGCACAATGGAAGACCGACTGGCATTCGGCTAAAAAACGGCAACTTGCAAACTTCCCATTTTCAAAATAAACGCGTCTTTTATTATCTCCTTTTAGTTCTTTGACGCTTTTGTAAATGGGCTCTTGTTTGATATAAAAAAAATATAATATATTATATATATATATTATATATAAAATATATAATATATGTGTATCCATAATATGAAGAGCTTTATGCTCTATTGTAAAGTGTCTTGAGGTAACAATTGTTATGAACTGGCGCTATACAAATAAAGATTGATTGATTGTTTTGGAGCCGACCGGCAGTTTCTTCGATAGCATAATTTGAATGGGGCGCATAGTGAAAAATCCGCAATGCTGAAATGAAAATCTGTATCCGTGCATTTTATGGCTCAAATGACCACATTTTGGTATTCCATGTGGTGACTTTCTCGCCTAAAATGCTCTCTGAACTTTCAAATGTGGCGAATCAACAGAGATATTTGATAGCCTGGTGTGCTTCTGAATTTTGTCGTTGGAGGTTTGAAATGCATCATGAGAAACTTATTAGTATACTACAGTGTGAATGGTTGGCATCCTAACCATACTTATAGTATGTAGTATACAGTATATACACATGAGTTTGTAGTAAGTAGTAGGTTAGTATGCCGTTTCGGACACAGCCATGATCCTGTTCTCTTGAAGGTCTTCTGGCCTCAGAGGTCAAGGGGCTAAAAATGTCACAAAAACATGCACCAAAGCTTTATTTTTTAAATAATGGTAAAGACTTGGCACTTGTTTATGTCAGCCTACCTGAATTAAATCAGTGTAATTCCTCCTCTTTTTCTCTGCAGTATGCAAAGTTACTCTCTTTCTGTTTGGATACAACATAAGCATTAAACTTAAAATAGGTTAAACTAAAGTCTGTGCAGGTTACAGTTTGTAATTTCATTGAACTGCCTCTGTAATGCCAGCTACTCTGAAGGCCTGTGCTCCAAATAACAATGCGGAAAAATATCATCACACACTCCTGAGGATACGGGTATTGATACAGAATTGATTAGGCCTCAATGTTTTACAGCTGTTGTCAATACACTTTGGGTAACGTTAACAATGGCACAGTTCAAAGTAGGAGCCAAGCTACACTATGAAGCATGTGTTGTAGAATCATTTAAAACTCAAACGTCTTTTCTCCTTGCAATAAAAAACAATAATTGTCAATTTTGTCAAAAGTGTAGTCAGTGCTCACAATTTTAGTATATTGGGATACATATTGTATTGTGGCCTCAGTGTCAGGATATGTATTGTATCTCGAGGTTGCTGGAAAAACCCACAGTACTCTATGTCACATAGGAATGAAGCAAAAATGGCCTGAAAATAAAAAATTGATCCATAAAGAGGGCATCACTGGAGGTTGTTTTAAATAAAAAGTGTAGAGTATTGAATCAGATTCATCAAAGTGCAGTCATATCCATCGGTTGTTCTTCATTCAAAGGTAAAATAGTCACACAGGCATTAGTCGTATTCAGGCGGCAGCCCTGAGCGGAAACAGGCGTCAGATGGGGAGTGTGCCTCGCTGTCAGCCGAAGATGAGCGATGGCCTGCCAGCCAGATGGACTCCTCCTTGTCAGGGTCCTTTCACTTCCTGCAGTCGCCCTTTGATCAACCCGATGACTAATGACCGCCCTGTGAAGAGTCGGGCAGGCCGACACGGGATCCCCATGTATGTGTGTGTATGTATGAGAGGGGGCTTTTACATGCTGAGCAGGGGGTCTCTCTTTGGAGGCTTTCAGTGAGAGGAGGCCCCCCTGCTCTGTGTGCTCTCCTGTTGCAGTGGAAGAAGAGAAGGGGAGGAGGAGGAGGAGAGATGTCTGAGGAGACAGGGGTGATTGAGAGAGGACAGAGAGGAGGTCAGACAGGGGGCACGAGGAGGCAAACTCAGCGACCCCCCAACTGTGACAGGAGCTCCTCACAGGACACAGATACTCCATCTGACCTCTGAGGACCATGACATCAGCAAAGTCCTACTCACTTTGCTGGTTTAGTTGGAGCTCTGCACCGATACACGGCACAGATTTATTAAAATGATGGAAAAGATCTCAGGCAGTATGTTAACATGCCATCCACTGGCCCAATTAAAACCATTTATTCTTCTGTTTAAAATGTATACAGTAAGAAGTATGTGTTTAAAACAGCAGTTTTATTTACAGAACTATTGAACAAAAGCCTGCGATTTGATACTATTTAGGAGCCTGTGATCAAGATTGGACAAAAATCAAGTTCAAAGTATTTGACCATAGTTACATTTATAAAAGCAGTTTAAACTATTTAACTGTTGGAGAGATTCTTTCTTGATTATAAAACAGAACAGTCTTTTTTTGAACACGACAAATAGTGTGACTTTCAGTGCCTCAAAATTTATCTTTGCCTATGATTTTTTTTATATATGCAAAATAGCATGTAGTTCATGTGTACTTCTTGGTCACATGATATTTTATTGAGATCAATCTGTTACAAATAGTTGATTAAGAGAGGAACTTGACATCCATCAAACACTTAATAGGTACAGTTAGGTGGGACAAAGTTATTGGGCCTTACAACTGGTGATCTTGCGGTGCAGTTGGATCAGCCTAATCAGTGTCCACAGTCAGTTTTATCAGATAGTGATCACATTTATTTTTTAAATGAAAACACAAATATAATCTGTACTCCACTTCTGGCATGTTTTGCCCGAGAGTCTGTTTTACAAAGTGGCTAATGGTTTGTCTTTTATACAGCAGCATTAGTGCCCACTTGTCTGATTGCCCTGTAATAAATCAGAGCAACACAATGAGCGTCCAATCACCTGTCTGAAATGCTTTTGAAATGGTCAGCCCATTTTCTATCACTTTCTATGGGTTCTTCTTAGATGGACTTGTGAAATATATTGTATGGTCCATCTGGTGTAATAATAATAATAATAATAATAATAATAATAATAATAATAATAATAATAATAATAATAATAATGATAATAATGATAATGATAATAATAATAATAATAATAATAATAATAATAATAATAGTGTCAGGTGATATAGAGAAATATTATCCACCATGCAGCTAACATTTTAGCTTTGATTCAAGTCAACACCCGTGGCAGACTTTTCACTCTCTGTTTACCTTCAGTGTATCAGACACCACTATACCACTGTAGAGCAGGTAGTTTATGTGCCTAACGGCACACAGATTTTGACAAACACTGAGAAATGTCCTTATTGTAATAAATTTAACCCAAATCCTAACCCTAAGCCTAACCCTCCTCATCGGAATGAATGTTCATGAGACATTTGAACACCTCTCTGCTGAGTTTCATTAAAAAAAATCAAATCTTAGCTTACCATAAGGCAGAGCACTACATGTCATGGCAATGTCTACTTACGCAGTGTGGCTTTGACACTACGATTTAGGGACAGCTCTGTCTGAGATGAGATGGCATGATAAAGTTTAACAGTTAGCTATTTCCTAATCCCAGGATATTCTTATTAATAATGAAGATAAATTATTCTTCTCATAATCTGAAACCTCCTGTGATCTCCCTTACTGAGCTCTGGCAATGCCTGGACTCAGCTTTGAGAGCCACTCTAGTAAATCTGAAATTAACTGATGAGATAAACCCTAAACTAAGAATGTAAAATGGTTTATAGATCCAAAACAGGGTCATGATTTACCTTATTTACTTTTAATAGACTTTTCTCTGACTGCTCTTGCCAGCTTCAGCCCCTCCATGTGCATACTCAACTCCCTCTAACAGACTTTGATGATTTCAGACATCATTAGGTGCAGAGGGCTTTCTTTGAGTAGCAGCTGAGAGGCAGAACCCTCATTCTGGGCTCTGTATTGCCTGTTGTACCTGCAAAGTTAATCTCCACATTCAAACAGATATATCCATGTGTTTGTTTCATTATTTTTCCCAGCCACAAAGCAAACACCATTGTTAAAATACTTTATTCAGCCCTGAGGCAGAATGTGGGCTGTGAATTTTGATGAAGGTGCTGCATTTGAGTGACAGGTATGTTGTCATTAGATGTGTCAAATGATCTGCTCTGTTTTGCATCATCTATGAAACCTTTAGTGACCCTGGAGATATGCAACACATACAGACACATGATGCTGCCACATGTCTCTGTGTCAATTCAGAGCATTATTAGCTCCGCCAAGGAGGTTATGTTTTCCCCAGGGTCTGTCTGTTTGTTTGTTTGACTTTTAGCAAGGTTACGCAGAAACTACTGAATTGATTTACATGAAACGTTTACCAAATGTGTGGTCTGGCCGAAGGAAGAATCCATTACATTTTGGTGGTGATCTGCATTAACCTGATAAGTCAGACGGACAGTTCCATATATCTTCCATGGAAGTAGCCTGTGATTGGATGATCGATAGGCTCGTCACACTCATCACAGACCAATCCATACAGAGGTGAAAGTAAGCCGGAACGCACTGGACGCCGTGTCGGTAAGGAAATATACAGACCTCTTCTACCGGAATGCCTCTAAAACGCAACTTTCACTCATGCATAAAATTAGAGCCCTTTCTTTTTTCAAGTGAATTTAACCGAAATAAATATAAAATTGATGAATACAAAAAAATCATCTGCAGAATATGCCTTCTGTGACGTGTTATACAAGGTTTTAATGCACCTGACGAACACTAGGCTATAATTTGTAGGCTACGGTACTCGCTTACAGTGATAGGTAGCAACTTGTAGTAGGTAGTCACTCGCTGTAGTGTAACTGTGACAGGTTAAATGTGAAATGTGAAAACTAGGAGTGAGAGATGTGAAGAGAAATGTGAAAACTAGGAGTGAGAGAGTGACTGTGCCCAGTCAGAGTTTAGTTTTTATTGAATGCAGGGTGCAGGCTAAGGCATTTAAAGAGGACATTACACTAATATTTGAGCCAGATGTAAATCCACAGTGGCCGGACGGCCTAGAGTTTTGTGATACACTGGTGTCAGTGAAAGCAGGGTCGTCTCCCAAGATTACTATTAGTGTACAAAACCCTACCGGTCATGACATTACATTATCAGGGAGAACCATTGTTGGTACAGTGCAGCCAGTTAGGTCTATTTATCCCGCCAACATCTTCAGGAAAAATCCCTCATCTGTTGTTGTCAACAAGATCCACACCCAGGACACTAGGGAATACACCCCTGTCAGTGAACAATGGGACCCTCCTGTTGACTTAAAACACCTGGATGAAAGCAAAAGAAAGACAGTACAACAAATACTGAGAGAAGAATCTGCGACATTCTCAAAAAATGATGATGACATAGGATGTGTGGAGAATTTACAAATGGACATTTTGTTAAAAGATTCAGAGCCAGTTTCAAGAACATACCTTTCTGTACCTAAGCCACTGTACAGGGAGATGAAGAACTACATACAGGACTTGATAACACAGGGATGGGTGGAAAAGTCTACTTCTTCCTACTCATCTCCTGTTGTCTGCGTCAGAAAGAAAGACGGTTCGTTACGTTTGTGTGTCGACTACAGAGAACTGAACCGTAAGACACACCCAGATCGACACCCCATACCCCGGGTACAGGATGTGATGGACAGCCTGGGGGGGAAACACCATCTTCTCGCTTCTGGACCAGGGTAAGGCGTATCACCAAGGATTTATTTCCAAGGAGAGCAGACATCTAACCGCCTTCGTCACCCCCTGGGGCCTGTACGAATGGATTAGGATCCCTTTCGGCCTCATGAATGCGCCAGCTGCATTCCAGCGGTGTATGGAGCAATGCCTGGAAGGATTAAGGAATGAGGTTTGTGTACCTTATCTTGACGACGTTCTTGTTTTCAGCAGGACTTTTGAGGACCACGTCGAAGACGTTAGAAAAGTGCTCAGAGACAATGGAATAAAACTAAAACCCCGAAAATGTGACTTTTTCAAGCCAGAAGTGAGGTATCTTGGCAGGATTGTCTCTGCTGAGGGGAGCAAACTGGACCCAGCAGATACAGCTGCGGTGCGAGCCCTGAAAAACAAGAAACCAGGTACTGTTGGTGAGCTCAGGGCAATACTAGGACTGTTAAGCTACTATAGACAGTATATCAAAGATTTCTCGTGCATTGCTAGCCCCCTGTATGCCTTGCTTAAAGCTCCTCTGGAAACGCAGACTCAACATTCTGTAAGAAAAGGGGCAAAGAAACAGAACAACAATGTGCCTTCAAGCACTCCTGTTCAGTGGAGTGACGTGCATCAGTCAGTCTTAGAGCAGTTGATAGACTGTTTAATTCAGCCTCCTGTTCTTGGTTTTCCAGACTTTACACAGCCCTTTATATTACATACAGATGCCTCTAACCAGGGATTAGGAGCTGTATTGTATCAAAGGCAGAATGGTAAACTCTGCGTAATAGCTTATGGCTCTAGAACTCTAACTGCAGCAGAGAAAAATTACAACTTGCACTCAGGAAAGTTGGAATTTCTTGCTCTAAAATGGGCGATCACAGACAAGTTTCGTGATTACTTGTTTTATGCTCCATTTTTCACTGTGTTTAGCGACAACAATCCTCTAACTTATGTTTTGTCCACAGCTAAGCTGAATGCTACAGGGTGTAGATGGGTTGCAGATCTCGCTGATTTCCATTTTTCTGTGAAGTATCGTCCTGGTCGAGAGAATATTGATGCAGACAGCCTGTCTAGGATGCCTTTAGACATGGAGACCTATATGGAGACATGTTCAAAAGAAATGTCGTATGATGTGGTGAGTGCAGCTACACAGGCAACTGATCATCAGGATGAGTCCAATGCAGCTTGGTCTATGGGTCTTTCAGCTAAATTTGCCACAGAGTCAGTAAGCTTACCTATAGCTCCACTTACTGTAGGACAGCTCAAACTAGACCAAGACGCTGATCCCATTGTTGGACAGGTCATACAAATATAAATTGGCAGAAAGAAAACCGGCAGGTTCAAACCTCAAACAGCTTAGTCCGCAGGTTGTGTGCCTTTTGCGAGAATGGGACAAGCTGCAGTTTAATGACAGAGGTGTTTTGTACAGACAATCAACAAACAGAAAGCAACTTGTACTACCTGAAAAGCATAGGTTGACAGTACTGAAAGAACTGCATGATGAAATGAGTCATCATGGTGTAGAAAGGACCACTTCTCTAGTACGAGACCGGTTTTATTGGCCCTTCATGCAAAAGAACATAGAGGACTATGTAACAAGAAAATGTGTGTGCCTTAAAAACAAGAAACCAAATCGTGAAACCAGAGCTCCGCTCACAAACATCATTACTACTCAGCCGTTTGAACTTGTCTCTGTTGATTTTTTACACTTGGACAAATGTAAGGGTGGATATGAGTATGTACTTGTTATTGTCGACCATTTTACACGTTTTGCCCAGGCATATGCCACCACGAACAAGTCTGGCAAAACGGCAGCAGACAAAATCTTTAACGATTATGCCCTAAAGTTCGGATTCCCCCAGAAGCTCCACCACGATCAGGGTGGTGAGTTCGAGAACCAGCTTTTTGCCCAGCTGAAAGAGTATTGTGGTGTTGCAGGTTCAAGAACTAGTCCATATCACCCACAAGGGAATGGACAAGTTGAACGTTTTAACCGGACTTTGATTCAGATGTTAAAAACACTCACTGAGAAACAGAAGAGTAACTGGAAAAATTCCCTAAATAAGCTGGTCTATGCCTATAATGCGACGAAAAGTGAAGTGACAGGGTTTTCCCCATTTTACTTGCTATATGGCAGGTCACCACGGTTACCAGTGGACATGTTGTTCAGTTTGTCCCCAAATGAAGACCAGGATGATGATAATCATCAGAGCTACATGCAGAAGTGGAAGCAGGGCATGAAAGATGCTTATGAGATCACTCGTGAGAATGTAAATAAGGCTGCTGTTAGGAGTAAGAGGCTGTATGACAGTAAGATGAGGTATTCTACACTGTTGCCCGGTGATCGTGTTTTGGTCAGGAATCTGACTCCACGTGGGGGTTCAGGCAAATTGAGAAACCACTGGGAAGATGCTATACACACAGTGGTTCGGCAAGTGAGTGAGAACATTCCTGTTTATGAGCTGAAACCTGAAAGGGGCAAGGGTAGATCTAGAGCCTTACACCGTAATCTTCTACTGCCATGTGACCAGTTGCCCTTGGAGTCTTCATTGCAGCCTCGGTCCAAAAAACGGATCACCACAGGATCAGCTGAGACGTTAGGGGTCGATTCAGATGAGAGCGATGATGATGAGGATGAGTGTTATCCAGTGCCACATGTACTGCCTGATTCACCACAGTCTGAGACGCCTGCAGAAACAACTCCTCAGGACAACCAATGTAGGGTGGCACTGCAGGAGACAGAACCTGATGCAGATGTTGAGCAGCTGCCAGATGATAACGTTGGTCAGGTAGAGGACATGCCATTAGAGATGAGCCTTCATTCATCTCATCCACCTCCTTCTCCTACTAACAGTGATCCTGGTAATGCAGTGAACGAGAGACCCAGACGTGAGACTAGGAAACCAAAGGTATTCACTTATGATATATTGGGTACCCCAGCTTGTTATTCAGTACAGGCTTTACCTTATTATACAAAGCGCCCAAAGAAATGGTTTTATAGTGCTCATCCTTACTATTGTCAGGAGTTTTATGTTTCATGTTGATACATTGATGATTGCTTTGTATGTGGTTGAGTGAATGTGGTCACATTACACATTCAACATTGCGAAGCCTAAATTAGTCACATCTTGCTGTAACTGTGTTTGCTGAATATGATCATAAGGAACACAAGAGGTTGGACTTTGACTAACCAGACAAAATGTGTTTATGGTGGGATACCTGAGATGAATATGCACTTGGTACTGAAATGGACAATTGAGACTGCATGAGTTCCTGCTCAAAACAGAATGTATAAAAAGAGTTCCAGTCTGTAATTCTTGTGAATGGGTTTGACTGTGCTTTAGAATTTTGCCCTGAGACAGTAGTACTGATAAGTGGTTTTTGAGTTCAGGTCCTGATGTTGGGGACAACATCTATTTTGAGGGGGAGTATGTGACAGGTTAAAAAAATAGGCATTATACTGTTGTTAAAATATGCAAAATATTGTTAAAATTCAATTATTTTTCAGAGTAATTATTTTGTTATGATTGTTACAGTTTCTGTCATGGCTGTTACAGGTGAAAGCATCGCAATATGGTACAAAAATGGGTATAGAAAGTATGAATGCTTTGTACATTATTTACTCATTTAATTCAATAATTTTTGGATCATTTGGTTTTGATAAGAGAGTTCAACGATCTGCCGATCGATTGCTCATGTCTAGAGAGAGTTCTGTCATGCGCCTGCGCACAGATTACCTGCTTGCTTGCTAATAAAGTGGAAACGAAGTGAAGACGTCGTGGTGGCTCTGTGCTTCATTTTCGCTCAAAAGAACCCACGTACCTCCTCCATATTCTCTGGAGCCAAGGGCGCAACATAACCAGGGGTTTAATTGGGCCGGAGCCCTCCGGGGCCCAGCTCCGCCACCTATGAACTGGGCTCCGGCTGAGTCAAATAAATAAATCAACCAATTCAAAGTGGTCAGAGCATTTTCGCATGAGCATTCTGTGGGTCTCTCATAAGCACAAAGATGCACAACAATCAGAGCGCAACATCAACGTAGATGGGGTGGGGGGTATGAATGGGACATGATACCAGAGATTATCTGTGAACTGCCAACATGTGCGCATCTTTCTCCTCTTTTAAAGAAAAAATGTAGTCAATCTCTAATAAACAGCACAAATATTGAGACCGCTTCAGAAACCCCATTGTTTTCAGACATGCAGTCACAGCTTCCCCTCTCTTCCCTGATTGGGCCGTTAAGCATTTAGCCGAGCAAAGTCGTTGGACTATGGAAGTTGGCAACACGGATATGCAGGATTTCAGAATCAGGCAGGTCTGATTTAACACTGGGTTGTATTTTAAAAAATCATATCTCCGACATCACTCTATGAATTTCCTTCAAAATTTACATGATAAGACATATGATATAACTTTATCATCAAGGTCAATCTCATCTAGATTACATCCAGATTGAAGTTTTTTAATGGCAAATCCCATTAATTTCTTCTTGACTGCTACATTGTGGGAGGTGTTGTTTTCTTTGCAAACTCACATCCATGTTTTTCAAGCCCATGTCACTACATTACCCAGTTTCCCTTGCAATACCAGCAGAGGACAGCCATGAGAGGAGACTTGTCAGTTCAATCCAATTAGTGGTGATCCAGAGCCGCACCTTGGACTCTCCGAGTGATTTTCCAGCATTTGATTTTTTATTAGAACTGCACAGTCACAAATAAGCCTGTTAAAGTAGTTGATGATGAATAAATACTCTTTCAGAAGGCAGGGGGCTTTTTTGGAAATAACTTAGGTGTATCTGTTTATGCTAGCTTAGACTCTATGGCTGTTTATCAAACTGTCACAACTGATTGATGTTCTTTAAAAAAAAAGCACCCCACAAAGAAGATTTGGGTAGCACACTTGCTGTTTTAGCTTGTGCTTTAACAACAACACTTATCAACCACGGTTGACTGAAAGTTACAATCCCTCTTTAGACCATACCATTGGGGGCAGTTTTGGCAGTGCACAGGGGAAAAGTGTTCAAGAACCAGGGTGCAGATGAAGCTGCTAATTAAGTCTGAGAACTGGTCAACAGTTGTTAAGTTTTACTTTCAGAATGACTATAATTGTTGCAATGTTTAAAGTGTACTCACACTCGTAGTAATATACAGCCCTTTGATTTAGTCCAGTAACATGCACCACATATGGGCAAGTATATGAACAAAAAGTGACATCATGTTAAGGCTCACAAACGCAAGGACAAACTGCAAGTATATCTTTGGCTTGACTGAGCGTTGGATGTCTCAATACATCACGCTCCATCACAACGCTGTCCTCACGGCATCCTGAAAATGTAATTTCATGCCCCCTGTCCCCCTTTGTAAACAGGACATCAGTTGCTTCACTGCACAGGTGGAGGGAAAACAGGTCTTTGTATTGTAAGAGGTGGTCTCAAGGGTTCATTAATACACATTTCTCTGTAAGCCAAAGTGGTGGCCCCCAAAGTCAAAAGTGGAACCAAATCTTTTCATTCACTCAAATACACAAATGCCTCTCTGTCTCCATCATGTTAAACAAATAAACAAACTCTGCTGAATGAGAAAGTCTCATTAAAGTAGAGATTAGTGGTGGACAAAGAACTCAACTCCATTACTTGAGTGAAAGTATTAGATACACAGGTAAAATATAACTCCAATAGAAGTGAGAGTTGTTCAGTCACATTTTTAATGAAGTCAAAGTACTGAGTACGTGCTTGATGTGGTAAACATTCAAAAAGACTTTAATCGTTCTCCATTTTGACAATCTCAAACATGGACTTCAGTTATGGACATGGGTTCTCTGGTGTGGAATCATCATCTGTATCTGCTTTAGCCATCATTACTGCAAAAAAATGTTACGAGAGGAATGTTAGCTCAATGTGTACCTGCCCAATCTGAGAAGCATGTGGATGAGGTACAGGTACAGCATCACCACTTGAACAAATCACACGCAGATCACATTTTAGAAGAGAGAAAAAAAATGTCTACTGGTCTCAAAGCGCGCTATCCAATTGCGCCACCGACACCCAAGTAAAAAGTAAAAAGACTCTTCTTAGCAATGCAGTGGAGTTGAAAGTACTCTATGTCTCTCAAATGTAGTGGAGTAGAGGTCATGTTTTTGAAAAAATATATTAAATCAAAGCACAGATGCTAAAAAATTGCACTTAAGTACAACACTCAAGCAAATATATTTAGTTTCATTCAACTTATATTTGTGTGATTTCTTAAACTGAGAAATTGTGTAACTGATCTTAATATTAAAATAAGTAAAATTTTCTTGTCCTTCTGTTGGGACTTCAATCAAACCACTGTTGTGGCTTGTTACCAGCAATACTTGCTTAATTTTAGCTGTACTTTCTAATTAAGATTTTGTTAGAAATATTCTCTTGAAATAAGATTTTTTTTCTAACACACATCTTGCTTGTCAAGATAATTTTTCTTTTTAGGTAAAATATAAGAACAAATTTCTAGAAACAAGCTTTTTTTCTTTCTTAGAAATCCTTTTTTGCAGTGTGCGTACCCCTGGAGTTCATACAAGTAATATCAGTATGTGACATGTCCTGCCTGAGACAAACTACTTCTGTCTGATGTACAACCCAAAACCAGTGAAGTTGGCACGTTGTGTAAATCGTAAATAAAAACAGAATACAATGATTTGCAAATCCCTTTCAGCCTATATTCAATTGAATACACTGCAAAGACAAGATACTTAATGTTCGAACTGAGAAACTTATTTTTTGCAAATATTAGCTCATTTGGAATTTGATGCCTGCAACATGTTTCAAAAAAGCTGGCACAAGTGGCAAAAAAGACTGAGAAAGTTGAGGAATGCTCATCAAACACTTATTTGGAACATCCCACAGGTGAACAGGCTAATTGGGAACAGGTGGGCACCATGATTGGGTATAAAAGCAGCTTCCCTGAAATGCTCAGTCATTCACAAACAAGGATGGGGCGAGGGTCACCACTTTGTGAACAAATGCATGAGCAAATTGTCCAACAGTTTAAGAACAACATTTCTCAACGAGCTATTGCAAGGAATTTAGGGATTTCATCATCTACGGTCCGTAATATCATCAAAAGGTTCAGAGAATCTGGAGAAATTACTGCACGTAAGCGGCAAGGCCGAAAACCAACATTGAATGCCGGTGACCTTCGATCCCTCAGGCGGTACTGCATCAAAAACCGGCATCACTGTGTAAAGGATATCACCACATGGGCTCAGGAACACTTCAGAAAACCACTGTCAGTAACTACAGTTCGTCTACATCTGTAAGTGCAAGTTAAAACTCTACTATGCAAAGCCAAAGCCATTTATCAACAACACCCAGAAACACCGTCGGCTTCGCTGGGCCCGAGCTCATCTAAGATGGACTGATGCAAAGTGGAAAAGTGTTCTGTGGTCTGACCAGTCCACATTTCAAATTGTTTTTGGAAACTGTGGTCGTCTTATCCTCCGGACCAAAGAGGAAAAGAACCATCCGGACTGTTATAGGCGCAAAGTTCAAAAGCCAGCATCTGTGATGGTATGGGGGTGTATTAGTGCCCAAGGCATGGGTAACTTACATATCTGTGAAGGCACCATTAATGCTGAAAGGTACATACAGGTTTTGGAGCACATATGTTGCCATCCAAGCAACGTCTTTTTCATGGACGCCCCTGCTTATTTCAGCAAGACAATGCCAAGCCACATTCTGCACGTGTTACAACAGCGTGGCTTCGTAGTAAAAGAGTGCGGGTACTAGACTGGCCTGCCTGTAGTCCAGACCTGTCCCCCATTGAAAATGTGTGGCGCATTATGAAGCATAAAATACGACAACAACGGAGACCCCGGACTGTTGAACAACTTAAGCTGTACAACAAGCAAGAATGTGAAAGAATTCCACCCGAAAAGCTTCAAAAATTGGTCTCCTCAGTTCCCAAACGTTTACTGAGTGTTGTTAAAAGGAAAGGCGATGTAACACAGTGGTAAAAATGCCCCTGTGCCAGCTTTTTTGCAATGTGTTGCTGCCATTAAATTCTAAGTTGATGATTATTTGCAAAAGAAAATAAAGTTTCTTAGTTTGAACATTAAATATCTTGTCTTTGCAGTGTATTCAATTGAATATAAGTTGGAAAGGATTTGCAAATCATTGTATTCTGTTTTTATTTATGATTTACACAACGTGCCAACTTCACTGGTTTTGGGTTTGTATGTCATGTACTGGCTGTCATTAAATATTTAGCATTCCTAGTTTTGATGCTTAAACTCATGTCTAGGTCCCATTATTACTGCGTTTTCACCAAGCAGTTGGGCTTGGTACGGCACTCAATTACCCCTGTTCCACTGTCAGATAAGTAAAAAAAGGTATGCAAGTTACCAACCCTACCCTCCCACTTTTGGGACCTCTGTGATGGGGTGTCAGACCTACCAAACCAACCCTAAAATGCAAAAATGGTCAGGCTTGACCACTCCAAAATGAATGAAACAGGACTAAATCAAACCAGACCACTCAGTGGAAATGAGGCATATCATTTACATAAAAGACTTCTTGTAAGAAAAAAAAAATCACATCAAATCTAAGTCATTCACCTCATTCCCTGTTCTTAAGAGTTTGATTATGTAACATTGGCAGCTGAGGAGTCCTGAACTTTTGCCTCAATGGAGACAGACAGACAGACAGATGGTGCGTCCCTCCTGCAGCCCTGATGAAAAGTGAAATGTGAGAAATGAAAACCAGGTGTGTAAAGGTGCTGGGGGTAAGTCCCAGCAGACAGAAGGAGGTGAGGTGGAATTGGGTTGAAGGGGGAGTGAAGTGTTTGTAGCTGACCTAAGCAAAGGGCCAACAGGTCAGTTCGAGGTCAGGGCGTACATGGGAGGGGAGAGCGGAGGTGAGAAGGTTAGAGAGGTGACCAAGGGGAAGGGGAGGGGGCTGTGGTGTTTGTTTTAACAGGTCACCTCTCAGCCAGTCACCAGGGGAAATAACCTCGAGCTGACCCTCTGATTGGTTACTTCTCAGCCTACAAGCAGACTTTCCCCCACGGTTAACTGGTGTGGCGTGTTTCATGTTGATTCATCACTTTGGAACCCGATGAGTGACAGTGCTGCTTTGGCGGGACGTCTTTATCTTGCCAATTACTGTAGCTGGGCCTTTTGTTGCCTTCCTGCCAGCCCTTGGGAGAGATCACACAGGCTGTCAGTCAGAAGCGGCTTCCCACAGAGACACAGAGTGATTGACAAGCACGTGGATTGACAGATTGCTGAGACTGCTGTGTGTGTAGTGTAAATGACTGCTGCTGTTTCAGCGTGGGGCTAATGAACTGAAATATTTCCATTGTCATGTTCTTATGTGGTATGACTGTTGGAAGAAAAAAAAAGCTCAGTTGGGATCAAAGTGGATTAAAATCATGAAATGCAATCTGATTTGCAATTAAGGTATTTTTAAAATGACACTCTGAAATGTGACTCATGCAAGACAGGCACAAAGTGGCTGTTCGGAGCGAAACGTCTGAACTTTTGGCTTCATGACAGCCTTTTTAGCCACTCAAACACCCAACATTTACCTGAGGGTTCATATTAATTTCACCTTCAGCCTGCTGATAGAGCTGAGAAATGAGTGCCTATTGTGTTGTCAGTTTTAGTTGCAGAAGTAAATCAACTCATTGAAATCCTTCATCATTCAATTCCAGTCATCCAACTACTCAAAGTGCTCTCCACAACCCAATTCATTCTTACCTTTAGTCAACATGCACCCATCAGAGTGCTTAGTAAAGTGGTCATACAATGATTTGACTGTCCATGAGTGTTTTTTTTTTGGGTGCACTCCAGTTTCCTCCACAGATCAAAGCTAGAAAGCACTCGGAAAGTACAAACCTTTGTCAAGGTAGCTCACATGTTTCTGTTACATCTATAAGCAACAGCTCCATCATAATATGATTCTTGACCCTGAAAGTCCACACATAGCACTCAGAATCATGTTGATATCACTTTTAGTGCGACAGTTTTTGAGCAAAATGATTGTTTGCTAATGGCTGTTATCTGGATCATCACAAAAATCTAAATATTTTTAAGTTGAGTCATTACCAACATCTCCTGAAGATTTCAGCAAAATCCCATGGTTATGTGTAATCTTGCTGACAAGCAACTAACCAAAGCAAAGGAAACAAACAAACATTATCAGCTCAGATAGGCTCCAGCCTAACCTGACACACCAGATGGACTGCTCAAAATATTTCACTCGTCCATCTGGGAAAAAGTCCACAAAAAGTGCTTGGGAAGAGCAAAGACTTCAGGAAGCACTTCCTGAATGTGACTGGAGGATCGTTCCGTCAATCGTGATGATGATGGGCTAACCAGATAATGTAATAGGCAGGGGCAAACCTTAAGCCATTTTGTTGAGCAAACAGTTATCGAAACATATCAGAAATGGAACAAAATCCTTTCTATCAAGAAGTGCTTTCAGTGTTGTTTTCATTTGATAAGCAATGTGGTTCAGATCTGACAAAACTGCTACTGAAGCTGTTAGCATCTATGCTAGTCTCTGTCTGACCAGTCACTTCCTGCTGTTGTCTCCCTTGTAGCTCCCATAAAGGTAGCTTATTTGGTCATGCCACCAGACTGGTAATTGCTGTGCAAGGTGAGCCCCCTTGCCCCACCAAAGGGACAAGTGATGGAGATAATGGTTGAATGGATGTTTATTTCATAAGACATTTTAAATAGACAAAGATTTTAATATGCTGAAGTCGATTATGCTGTGTGTTAAGATAAATTATATTTGAGAAAAACCTTGAAAAATGACTTCCAAGCACATTTTAATGCAATGTAAAAGATTATGGCTAACTATTTTCTTGAAATAAAAAAATCAAGATTAATATTGCATGATTACTTTTCAGCCTCTGTTATCTCAAAGTATTATTGTACATTTATGAAAGAATTCCCATCCATTCACATCCCAACAGTAGGCAAACTCCTTAAAGGCCGATGGTATAACAAATACTGAACAACCCTGGCATGTATTGTTTCACTATAGTTAATGATCGAACTTACCTTAGAGCAATAAAACAGGATTTGTACTTGTGGAGCCTTATTGTCAGGCTCAATGGTCTTCTTTTAGATTAAGTAAAAGTGACCTGGGGTGCAGAAAGTGCTTTGTGCTGTCCAATAAGCAGAGAAGATCCAAATCAGCTCAAGTTTATTTACCACTTGAAGGTTTGGATCATCTTGCCACCCTGGAGTCTTTTATGTAAGTCTAACCTTAGATGGTTAAAGCATTATCATTAATGCTGATGTTCTTCATGGAGAACCTGAATAGCTTCCCTTCTTCCTGAATCACGCTTTTCGATGACATTAGGAAAGCTACCCAAATAAATCAAACAGCTGTCAAAACCATTTCAAAGCACCTTCATAAAACTCCATCATCAATGAATGATCACACAGCACTGGGAAGGACCCAACCTGATGAAAAAGAGACGCCTTTTGACATTTAAAAAGCTAGGGCAGACATTCTTCTCCTGGACTCCAGTGAACCTTGAACACTGGCAGTGGAGCTTTGAAGAATGCAGATATGAACCACCGCTCTCCAAAAGTTTACAGGAAAATCAGCATCTGCAGTGGAGTATCTAAACACTCACGGAGAATTTATCACCAACAGGATACATCAGCTCGGCTTGAAAGCAGACAGGGAGCAAAGCAGACCGGGATCAAAGATAAACAGGAATAAATCCAGTGAAAAGGAGGGAGAGAAGTGGGCAGTGGGCCTGGAAGGATGTGGAAATGGGAGGAGGTGGTAGGAAGGGGGAGTGGTGGCTGTTTGATTTATGAGCCTTTTGGTATTTAAATCAGCCCTTCTTGTGAAATCATGTGCCGCGTTCCCACCTTTCAGCTCGTTTAACCCCCAGCTGGTGACTCTGATACTTTGGTGACAGAGTCGCATTTTAACCCGGGCAGGCCGATGGGGCTTCTTTGCCTTCTTGTCCTCCGTTATGGCCGGATGCCAAGAGAGAGCTGACAGCATGACGGCTGACATGACAAGCCTGTAACCCCTGACAACTTATTGTCTGAGATGAAACTTTTTCAATCTGTGGAGAAAATAAGTGATGTGCTGTGTGTGTGTGTGCTTGTGTTATTTGAGTTAAGGACTGTCAATCAGGTGTTTTGAGATAAATCAATTCTTTATTTTTAACTGTTTACTTGGTAGAAAAAAATATTTGTGTTGATATAGTCTGGAGAAAAATACTGAGGGGGCAAAGTTAAAGCAATGTGGAAGAAATCCGGACTTTTTTTTTGTGTGTGCTTTTTATCACATCTTTAATCAGCAGATGAGGGGTATTATTTCTCCATTGTTCTGATCAATTTAAGCACATTTGAGAAACCTCTTTTTTATGCCTCGATTCAGTCTACATATCGCCTCGTATTGATCATGGCTGATACTGGCTATGTTTTGTGTTCTGTTTTGACATATAATTGGGTTTTTGGCCATTTCAGAAGAACAGTACAATATCTCATGAGATTTTGGAGCATTGCAACAAGTATTTCACAATATGAACAACTGAATTACATTTGTTCCAATTGCATTACCATTAAGAAAATTATTGACGATTTAGAAACGTAAAATCTCTCAAACAGGCTTAACATATTGTCCTTTAAATGAAAATAATAGGTCTCAGAGCATTTACTCAGTTATATTACACACTGATATGGCTGTTTCATATTGTTAAGTAAACACATTTACCACAATAAAAAACATTATTTATTCAAGTAAAACACCAAAACCTAAATTTCCTTCTTTTTGAAATTACATTTAAACTTATCATGAATCTAAAATTGTGCAGCTTGTTTATTTGCCAACCAGCTATTATCCTGCATTTCTTATCATAGAGGTCAACACTGGATTTACTTTGTTATCCAATAAGACTGAAAACAAAGCTTTTACGATTCATCCACTGTTTCTTCAACACAGATCAGAAGATGCAGACAAGTTTGTCCATTACATGTGAGGCTGCTCTAGTACTAAAATATCAACCCTGCTCAAAGTGGCAAACGGACTGGGTCCAATTCTTGAAGGCATTTGACCTTGATGACAGAGAACATATACAAACAGCATAATTCTTGTGATCATATGGTTTTGAATATGAATCTAATCAGTTTGTCATTTAGTTTGTATAAATATTGCACAAAAATGATTGCCTTGTGATCCATTAGGATACTTACAAGCTTAGTAGTGAATAACACCAACAAAACAGAAGTCCTGAACAACATACATTGGGTCAAAAATGTATTTTTCAGCCTGATTATGTGAACCCTCCGCTGTTTGTCCTCAGCAAACAATTTTATGTCAAACAACTTTAAAGCTCTCATACATATATCAAGCATACTTACATTTGCTACAAGTTATATAGCATTATATGTTCTTGGTCATAATGCTCTCTAAAGTCCCAGCCAAAGCCTAGCATGGAGACCAGTGGGCTTCCACAAAATGCTTGTTGACTCTGGTCTAATTGAGCAAGACAATTTTGATCTCCAACTGCACTGTCATGGTGTAAATGTCTTTAAGACATGCATTTTAGCAGGTTTTAGCTGTCTGAATAACTTGTTATGCGCTACAAATAGATATGTAGACTATAATTAGCATTAGCACATAACTGGCTTAAAAGCTTGATATTTGTATAGACTAATACAAAATGTAGAATGTAGTATTTACAGATATCAGCAGATATTCTAGCCTTATATACCAGTTTATACACCAGAAATGTTGCATATTGATTTTAACTAACAAATGTACAAAAACGTGGCCAGTTTTCTGTTGGCAGGATGATAAATCATGGTTGTCTAGCTTTTAAAACAGGGTATGTTTGACCAATTTGTTCTGATATGCTGTTAACAATGTCTTTATTAGCTTAGGAAAAAATAAAATTAAAAAGACACTGCATCCTCTACAAGAAATATTATGTTTGATTCAAGGTTACAAATGAACTTATTCTGACTGCATTTAAACGTCCTGACTTTCGAGTTTACTCAGATACATGAAAGGAACTGGTCAAGGTCTAAATATTGCCTTCATTAAGGACATTTCAGAGCTCTCTCTCTCTCTCTCTCTCTCTCTCTCTCCCTCTCTCTCTCTCTCTCTCTCTCTCTGTCCCTTTTTTAAAAAGATAAAATAAAAGATCATATATTGTTATTGCCATCATGCTATAAAACTTCATGCTAGGGCATTGCTCAGCAGTAGAGTGCATGTGCATGTGTTGGTGGGGTGGCTGTCTACAGGGTGTCAAAATGATGTAATGACAGTCTGTAAGTCATGAAAGGAGCCCTATGTTTCATTTTCCAAGCAGTGAGAAAGAACAGGAGGAAGGAAAAAAGAGACGTCTGGAAGGGAGAGCAAGCAATGGGGGGGGAATGAGCAATATATGAGTGTTGAGAGAGTGGAGAGGAAAAAAGAAGGAACGCCAAGGCTTCAGGTTTGATGTGGGCGTTTTTCTGACAGCTATAATTCTCCAGCCTACAGAATTTCATCAACACAAGTTGTGTTAAAGCTGTGCCGCAGGGCTGCGGCCCTTTCAAGTCCCAAGCTCTGACAGGTAGATTTATTAGTCCTGAAATTTGTACAGATCAGACGTCACTCATGGCAAACTGTCAAAGTGTCAGAGCTGCTATGTTCCTGCAGGGGCCCTTTTGCTTTTTTCTCTTCTTTTCTGCAGGGACAGAAGATTTTTCAGCAACGCTTTAACTCCAAACATTATCGCTATGTGAGCCAGAATATGGATGGACAGAATTCATATCCCACTTAAGTCTTCTGATCCAAACATTTTTGACATTAGGTGGAAATAAAGAGTGACATAAATCATGAAAAAGAGAATTTCTTACAGATTAAGAGGAGAAAGAGAGCAGAATAAGTTTTGAAGAAGTGTCTGGACTCCTTTAAGAGTCTGTAAGAATACATTTACAAACTCTGGGTCTTGTTACACTTTCTGGGCATAAACTCAATAAATCAGTAAAACCTGAATGTTTGGAGCCCAACAGAGAAAAGAGAGCCAGTTGGTCAGGATATAGGAGGGAGGAGAATAAATTAGGTAGAGGTGCTGAGTGACACGGAGGGGAAAGAGGAGGAGGTAAACACAGGGCATATGCAGGTTAACTTCTCACTGCCAGATTTATGACCTGGTGCAACGTGTTCGTTCTCAACAGGACGGCTCAAACTTCTGAGGAAGGTGAGTGTAAAAAAAAAGAAGCTGAAAGTGTGGTGGAGGAAAGGGTCAGGCTAGAGCAGGCTGTGCTGTTGAGGAGGTGGAGGTCGGGGTGAGAAAAAGGAGGAGGGTTATTGCTCCAGGAGAGGTAGGAGGTGAGCGGGCCCTCTTGGCTGCCTGTTAAAAACTTCCTTCAGCTCCACATCTGGTTCTGATATTTCAAAGTTAATTAGTCATATTGAGGTTGTCTGAAGATGAATTTATCATCCGGCAAAGAACACAAACAGTTTGAAAAATGAAAGGAAGTTAGGTGACACTTTGCCTGACATTTAAATAAATCATTTCAACATGATTAAAAACTAACGGCCTGTTGATGGGAGCGAGCAGCTCTGGGCGGGTGGGAGCTGAGGGGGGAGCCCGTCATACAGGGAGAGCCTTGTCTCAGTGTTTTAATTACTACGACTGCTGTGCGTGTGGCTCACACTGCTTTTCAGTGAGAAGGGAAAATTTATCTGAAGAGAGAGAACATCTCTGACACCTCTCAAGGCAGGATGATATTTTATTTGTAAGATTTGTTGCACTACAGCTGTGTGGATCATGATCGCTGTCATCCAGGTGAAAACAGAGAAGGGCTGTGACTTTAACAGATCCTATTCAAGTGCTTCAAACCATCTTTAAAAGTGCATTTCCATGACAGTGCCATCACGACAATCTCTTGTTGAAATGTGTACATTAATTAATGAATCTGTCACTAACTATAGTTCTTACTTTTGTCCACTTGTCTCCTCTTACTTCCCTTCCTTCGCCCTTGCACCCAACACAGCACCGTGTGGATTTGCTGTTCATCATGAGACTGGGATCCACATTCAAGATTTCCTGCTGCTTAACAGGTTTTTTCTTGCTGCCATGATGGAGGGATTCATCATTGGCTATATGGATTCATGTTGGGTGTTGGATGCATATATTTGTATATAAATGTATATGTGTATTTTTATATGTATAGATGTATCTATGCATATATGTGTATCCATAAATGAAGAGCTTTATGCTCTATTGTAAAGTGTCTTGAGATAACACTTATTATGAATTGGCACTATACAAATAAAGATTACTTGATTGATTGATTGTTAAATTAAATATGACTAAACCATTATTGTTGAATTTTCATTTGAGCTCTTCCATTTCAACAGATATTTTCAAATGTTCTTAAATCCAGAGAAAATCTTCTTCTTACAGAAGTCAGAAGATGTGATTTTCATGTTGGCCAGCAAGACAGGCACAGAGGGACATGCAGAGGGAGGCGGAAAATTATATTGTGTTCCCAAGTGAAATACTAGTGCCTGTAATTTGATTTGTGCATATTCTGAAATTACCAAAACAGATTGTACATATAAGGTTTTTTTGACGAGGGTAGGGCTGTCAGAAGAGTAATGGCCAAATGCCATGTTGGCTTTCAAAGTATGGGAATGTAAATTTTGATACTTATTTACAGATTTTCTAAATTAACTGATTATGTATTCTAAATACATCTCTAAAAGTCTGAAAAAATGATTTTTGTTGACTACATCTCCCATTTAATAGATTCAATTGATGTGTTATTGTTAACGCTACACTACAACTTGTAAATAAAAGGCAAACTTTGGTGTTTGTGAGAAACTTCAAATATTTTTGGCAACATTTTTCATCCTAGCAATATAATTTGACATTGATGAAAGTAAAACTAGCAGATTAAGAGACAATAAAACATATTGTCAGTAATAATATAATCAGAATTGGTAGCAGTTTAGACAGAACATGATTACGTGTATCTATAAGAATATTAATAGGAAAGCAAATAAATACTCAGCATTAGAAAAAGGCTGTGGATAAGTAAAAGGTCAGGGTTGACCCCCAGCCCTTGCAGTCACATGTAGATGTATCCTTTGGCTGGACACTAAACTCAATTTGCTAACTGCTGGATTTAATTATGCATAGAAAATACTCCTTAAAGGGTTATTTTGGGTTTACTGGCATGGGATTACTCGAGGTTGCTTGTACATAGCAGTAGATGGTGCCACAGAAAACCTTGTAATAAACCCAAGTATAGGTTTAAACTAATCAAAAATCTATGTTGGCTTGACAATATGCTAGGGCATTGGTTCCCAAACTTTTCATTGCTCGCACCCCTTCAGACATTTGACCTCCAGCCATGTACCCCCTACTCTCATGTACTTACTGCAGTCAGAAAAAGAAACGTGTCTGGAAGCCTGGTGCCGCCTCCCATATTCAATATGCATAACATACAAATAAAATCTCTTAAAGTGAATTATTTCTCACCAAATAGATTTAGTTACCAAATATCTTTGGTTATTTGCGTTGAAAACTGTTTGTCCAAATACCATTGTCCTGCTTTATAATGTTGTAATCAAGTATGTTTTGGTCTGCCACTCTTGAGCGAAGGAGGTATTAATAATGATGGAAAATGGGCGGACATAAGCTCAGTTGGTCGAGCGTCCGCCCATGTACGGGGACTTCCAAACCCCAGCAGCGGCAGTAGGTTTCGAATCCCAGCCACAGCCCTTTGCTGCATGTCTTCCCCCCTCTCTTCACCCGCTTTCCTGTCATTCTCCAGCTGTCCTATCAATAGAGGCCACAAAAGCCCGAAAAAATAACTTAAAAAAAAAAAAAAATGAAAATAATGATGGAAAATGTGCAGAGTTGGGAAAGTTTGACCCATTGAAAGATGGCAAGAAAAGCTCTGTACAAACTTAAAGGGGACATATCATGCTTGTTTGTCCTTTTCACTATGCCAGACTAGGATGCCTGTAAAGTATTTCTGCCCTCAGTACAAGTCATTTAGTTCCTTCATTGCCCCACAATAGCGTTCTCAAAATCCTCATTTTAAGCCACTATGAAGCTCTCGTTGAAACACGAGGATCTGAGGATGACCTACAGTTGACCTTGCAACGTCACAGCCCTTTGTGCTCTGATTGGTCAGTTCTATCGGGGGCTGAGCCAGCCTGTCCTTCTTCTTCTACTGTATTTTCCGGCAGGCTCAAAGCAGCGACCGCGTATTGAGTCCCCCTACAGGCCAGAGCTGGTAATGAGTGAATGTGAGCCAGGGGTCTATATACTGCTGCTGGTGGATGTGTTCCTCGGTGATGGTTTTGTGGCTAACGGACATCACAGAGAAGGAAGTGTTTTATCAGATTACTCCAATCAAAAGAAAGGTACCTCGTGTCGTCACGACGATTTAAATCTCGCTGACATCTCGCAATGACCTATTTTCAGAGGCATCAAATCTTGTTCTAGGATATCAGAAAAAATACAATATCTCATTTTTTTTTTAAATTAAGGGGATGTAAGGTCTTGTTTTCAAATCTATTATATTATATGTAAGTATTAAATCATGCATCAGCATGATATGTCTCCTTTAAGTCTGTTAATATTCAACATTTCAAACATTCCTTCAGTCAGAAAATACAGTCATTATTCAATGAAAAATCCTTTTTGAACAAAACATGGAGATTTCACCTCACAGATCTATACAGACATTATTTCTAGAATTAAACAGAGGCCATTTTGGAGAGATGAACACTCGGAAAGTTAAGAAATACAAAAGGATTTTGTTTATGATAAAGAATTTCTCTTTCATATTCAAATTTTCCGACTCAACAGCAGAGAATATTCATTTTTTCTGATGACATTAGTGAAACAGTTTACACAAAAGAGAATATTGAGTTCTGCTACACACAACACAATGGATTAAGTCAGTCTTGCAGAAAGGCCTGAGTTAAAAAAAAAAAAAAATGACTGGCAACCAAAACGGTGTCTGTCAAGATGAAAAAAAGGTGAGATGAAAGAACATGTCAAGGGAGTGATGATATCTCTTCTGAGCCTGAGGCAGACACACACACACACACACACACACACACACACACACACACACACACACACACCCTCTGACAGAGTTTTAATAAAACCTGTCCGACGCCCTCTCCTTGGGTAAAGTGTGAGTGATGGCCGGGATAGACTCCAGGCTGAGCTGCAAACAACCAGTCAGACTCAATCACAGACACACACACACATACAGGTGAACAGACAGACAGACAGACAGACAGGCAATGGATGATGTCTCTGACTGACACTCGGACCTCATGCTTGGCTTCACTCTGATTCTTTCTACCTTTGTTTGGACCTCACTTTGTCTCTGAGATGAGATGAACAATGAATGAATTTGTCCTTCCATAAAGGACCCTTTTGCTTTTGTAAGGTCTTTATGCCCTTAAGTGTGTTGTACTCATCTCATTCACATTACAGGTCACTTCTATGCACAAGACAAGACATATGCATCATAAGGACTTGTCCCTCTTTTGTCTTCACCTGATGTCAGAAATGGCTTGCTCTCCCAGCCCACCTGAATAGACCTGACAGTGTGACATCATACCATTGTTTTGTCATCAGTTTAATTCTCTACTTCTAAGCCTTTCTCTGCTTTTTGAGGGGCCAGGGGTGTAGTTTCATGAACCAGGAGTCACGATGAATGTTCAGTCTTGACTTAAATAGCTCATAAACCAAGAGTCAACATGAGTGTGTGGATGACTGATAATGTAACTGAGATCATCACCGAAACATTACCACTCTCGTAAGCGAACTCTTGTGAGACTGACACAGACTACGGCAACACTTTATGATCAAAACAGTTAATACAACTGTCTACAAGGGGGTTGCCAACTGACCTTCTGGGCACTACCAAAGTTCCCTTAAGCAAGGCACTGAACCCCAAATCTGCTCTGTAGCGCTTAATCAGGAACAGCAGTCCATCACTCCGACATCCTTCCATTGGTCCATTGGGTGCAGAAGTAGACAATGGGAGAAGAAAAAGAGAATGAAAAATTATTGCCAATACTCAGATACACTCACATTATAATATACTAGAGATGCTCTGGCTAATGTTGATGGTACATTTTAAAAATGTTTCATTTTTACTGATGAATTCTCTTTTTTAAAATTTATTTCTATTCTGGCTTCAGTGATTATGACTCAGTGTGGCACTAGGTCCTCTTTGTAAGGAGCATTTTTCATTTTTTCATGAGTAGCACCTCTTACTGCTCAACCTGCTAATCCTGAGACTGGCATCAGAGAAGCAGATGGAAGCACGTACAGACACATTCTTCTTAGCTGTATTCATAAAGTGTATTATGTGGAAATGCATTACATTTTGCAATGCATTTTATTGATCCCCACTGAGAGAGAGGGAGAGAGAGAGATAGATAGAGAGGGAGAGAGAGAGAGAGCGAGAGGCGAAGAGGGAAAGAGAGAGAGTAGTGTTATGAAAAATAAGAGAGAAAATAAATTATTAACATTCCAGTCGCAATAATTCAGTCACAGCTGGAGGTCAGACTCTCTGTCTGATGATTCAAAGGGTGAAAAGACAGCAGAGACCCCCGCCACGGTTATGATTTCTGCTGTCAGAGTCAATTGTTCATCATGAGCTTTCCTCCAGTAGGCGGGACTCAGGTCTGACTGACAGTGAGAGCTTTGTACAGAGACAGCAGAGCGACTCCAGCAGACGGCGACCAGTCACTGAGAATCAGCTTCAGCACCTCTCTCTACCTGTCACCCTGCCACGGGATGCTACACACACCAACACACACAGTGATCCTGACAAGCTCACTAACACACCAGACAGTTGAGATAGGGGTGGGCAGAGTTCCAGCCTTCAGATTCTGACCTCATGCAGAATAACAGATTTATTCAGACTCACATCAGACCCACTGAGAAGTTTTCATTATGACCCATGTTTGAGAGGACTTTTTTTTATCATGCTTGGTTGTGGGAGTTATGAAGTTTGGAGTAATTTTCATTAACCTAATGTCTGTTTTACCTCTAACTGGAATATTTCGTAAATAGTATATAACAGTGGCGGCTGGCCAATAGAGGGCGCTAGGGCGCCGCCCCCCCAGTGGAGAGTGTGATATTAAATGTATTTACTTTATTTTGAAAAAATGAATATTACCAAAAATTACTTATCTAAATATGTAATATAACATGAATATAACATAAATATATATCCATTAAGATATAAAGTAATTAATTTTCATTAATGTAGAACAAAAGTAAGCCTTCTCGTCTCTGTCTCCGTGTCTCAGGGGCGCTGGAAATAGCGCCCCTGAGACAGTGACGACTAGCCAATAAGGGACTGTTACTAGGGCAAGATAAGCGCCTATCAACGTGAATTTGGCCAATCAGCGTGGTTGAAAATAATCTCCGAAGGTCGATTCTTATATCGCCCCTCGGGTTTATTCGGCTTGTGTCGGCCATGCCCGGAGGACCGGGACAGTTTCCGGTGGGTCGGCCTGACGTTTGGGCCGTGAGGGCCGGTGTTAATATACATTTTTTAATATTATTATAATTTTTTGGTTTGGTGTTCATTCATGGCACTGAGTGAGTATTACCTCCATGCTGTTACCGCTGTGCCTGTGGGCCGTCTCCCTCGGCAGCTTTTTTTTTTTTTTCAGAGGCATCCTGACGTAACAACACGTCCGCGCAGGCTAAAAACAATTAGCTCCGCCAGTCGGAGTCTGTGAGATAGTAGCCGTGGTGCTGGACTGCCAAAAAGATGGACAAAAAGCGCAAGGGTGGCACGGAAAAGAGAAGAATTAAAAAGAGGAAAGCGCTTGAAAATGATGCAGCAAAATGTGCAAAATAGCGACTTTTTTAACAAAACGAGCTCGCGGTCTGAAACGACAGAGGATGACGATGAAACTGGTAAAGTAAGATGTTGAATAAAATGACACTTGCACCGTGTGATGATGACGCCACATAACTAGACATAACTTTGTCTTGTAGCTCCTCAGAAGAGATGCAGCAGCACCAAGCAGCAGCCATGAGCCCAGCACAGGTGCAGAGTGGGCAGGTAGGATTGTTCACTGAGTGAATGTCAGAATTAATGTCAGAGTAGGGGAGAGTGGGGTAAACTGAGCCAGTGGGTAAGTTGACCCAGCCCCTGTTTCTGGGAAACAGTAAATAATTCTTGTCATGAGGCCCTAAATTCAGAAAGCCCTGATCATTTCACCCTAACTCTGTTGAAGAGAAGCACCTGATACAAACAGTTGGTACTTTTAACACAAAAAACTCTTTTGGTGTGCCAGAGTAAATTTACAGCATGTCTTTGAGCTTTTTTTTATCAGTTCCAATTTATACAGGTCTAAAATGGTGTAATATACATATTTGTTATTTACCAATGTATAAAACTATATGACTCATTTGGCTACGGATGAGCCTGTAGTTTGCGTTGAATCGTAGTGGGATGGTTGTTAAAAACTGAGTGTTGCACAGTCCTGCCCCACCGAGAATATTTTTCACCAGCCGCCACTGGTATATAACATTCAATTTGGCGTAGGGAGTTTTATATGTCCTTAATCAGTGATGGGCAAGGTAATTGTAAAATGTAGTAAGCAATAGGTCAAAGGTAGCACGCTCCATTTGAGCTATTTTCATTTATAAGGTGGATATATCAATGAGAATAATAAAAATAATGAACATATACAATACTTAAACATGACCATTTTGATCCAAACTAGAAAGCACTCAGAGAGTTCTATCCTCTGTCAAGGTAGCTCACATATTGCAGTTATATCTATAGTCAATAGTTCCATGATAGTTGAAGTTACCATCATAATCTGACTCATTGACCCTGAAAACCCACACCTAACACTGAGATCATTATTAACTGGACAGCTATTGACCAAAGCTGCTTCTTGATCAAAGCTGGTTTGAGCAGGAAGCAAACGTGGCCATGTCAGCAATAGTAGAGGGGAAGTCTGAAGTTCAATAGACATCAGAAACTGCCTATTCTGATCTGTCAAAAAAAGTGCTTCTAAACAGTGTAACCTAAAAATTGTATATGACAAACTGATGAAAAAAGTTGGATGGAAACGACAACCTCCAAGGATGCTATAGCAAGCTCACCACTCGCCGCATGTAGCTTAGTAATTCCCTCCGATGTTGTCCACCTTGCTTGTTTACATCAAAGTTTTAATCTTGGGAGATTAAAAGATGAGAGAGAAAAGACCTGGAAGTTGGTGAATGAACTGTATGAATGAATCAGTTGGTTTGTGGTGTCTTGTGTCTCTCTCTTTGTGGCACACCACACACTCACTGAAATCTTTGTGTTCCAGGGGCCATAGTTTTTAATCAAACTATTTTTTAAATAAAATTAAATTTCTCATTTGTTGCATTGTATGGTTTTATTGTGTTTTTGAACTGTGCAGAACAAAATGATGTCTGCTCTGAAAAATAAGCAATGAAATGGACTATAAATACTTATTTAGTTTATTTTTTGCATGAATTTTAACAAAACATTTTGATTTACGACTGAAATTAACAGATTTTGACATGATAAAAGTAATAAATTATTGTTTTAATGGACCTTTAAATCTGGTTTCTTATGTTTGTTGGTTGAAATGTTCCTATGACTGTCAAAATCGTGTTTTTTTTTTTAAGAAAACAGCACAATAACCAGCACTGATGCTGAAAACAAAACAAGAACATAACCAAAATCCCTTATACTTTGTGATCATCAGCTTACTTCAGTGGCTCACTTTGTCCCTATCTCCCTCCTCTGATATCTAACTTCTACAATGTTTCCTCTTTTATTGAGCACATGTTACTGATATGATACAAAGCTTTTGTTTGCTGGTGATAGTTAATTTGGAATGTGTTTATATTTTTCATTCGCTTGTGCTTGTCTGCCCACAGCATGGACAAGAGCTGCAAAAAATCAGGCTGTATTACCCTAATGAAGAGATACATGCACTGTCTGCCTGCATGTCCGCTTACTCATCTTTAAAGTGTGTTTTTGGACTGTAATGCAGTGCTAAGCTGCTGCTCTGCTGCTTCCCATATTTGCCAAGCAAAATTAATGAGTGACGTATAAAATAAAAGAATACAAACATTAAAGTATTTCTTATTTAACTTCAGCTTTAAGCATCATAAATTGATAGTACCAGTAAAAGAAGCAACAAACTCTGAAACAACTGAAGAAGATAACTGATAATGCTGTAAATACTGACTGTTCTTAAGTAACCTTGCTGTAATGTCTGTAGTCTGGCAGATCCAAAAGCTGTTTTATCAGATCAGGGACACATTTCTTTATTAAATGATTAACAAGTTACAACAGACTTCTCTTTTGAAAACATATTTTCACTCTCTTGTTTTACAAAGTGGCTCGTCCTGCTCACAGTAGCTTCCTCCTACATTATCTGATTGGCCCATAGTAAATGTTGATTGACAGAATCATCCAACCTTGCTAGATATACTTTGAATATTTTGCCCTCCCCAAACACTTTCTATGGGCTGTTGCCCAGATGGACCAGTGAAAAATATCAAATGGTCCATCTGTGTGTGTCAGGTCAGTTCTTCGGGCTATAAGTAGTTTTGGACTCGCCAAATGTAACACCTGTAGGGCATTCATGTCTTTAAAACATCCTAAAATAACTAAAACACTGAAAACATTGTGTTTTGTTGGTTGTGGTTGTTTGCTACCCTGTTTTCCACCTGTCAAGCAGGATTACAAAAACCTGAAGCATTTATAACAAAAGTCTTGGAGCTGCCTGCTAGCTACAGGCTAAATACCCACACCAGAGGTATCTTTTTTGAGTTGGGAAGTCAGTCAGAGGTTGCATGTCTTTGTTTCACTTCAAAAAACATACCAGTAAAACAAATCAACAGTATTTGAATAAATCTTTAAAAAAAAAAGTCTAGATTGTCTCTCAAGCTCTAGACTGTAACACTTCAGTCCATTTCCAATCTCTATGTGGACCACTTGTGATCTCTGAACTGAAGCAAACTGCCTCCTGATACTGCTCATAAAGCAGAGGTGTTTTCCCAAAGATCTCCGCAGAGAAGAAAACTGACGTAACAGTGACCACCAGGAGCTCTGTGATGCATTGAAGGACTCTTGGTGATCCATCACAGAGCTTTCTGCTCCTGACTTTACAAAGCTTTGAGAAATAACTCTCCCTTTATTTGCTTCCTATCAGACTAGTGTGGTCAATGCAGGTTGTCTGAAAATATGTTGAGAGGGAAATCTGTCTTTTTAACTATCTTCCGTCTCCATCCAAGATTTTACAGACCTTATCCATCAAACCTAATTTCAAAGCTGTGGGACTGAGTTACTGAACATTACGACAGATTTGTGATGAAGTGACAAGTGAACGATACTGCAGGGGAGTCTCTTCATCTCATTGACTGATCTCCATGTGCAAGCTGTGTGCAGCCTGGGAGGTGTATCTGCAATGTAGTTAATATAATAAAAAGAAATGGGGATGATACAGGACTTACTTCATATGGAGAGGAGGGTCTCTGATTTACTGTTTACCATGATCCTCTTCACAAGCTCAAACAAAGGATAAATGATGTTGAAAACAGCTGCTGTTCTTTTCAAACACACTGATGTATGAAACCTTGTTCCTTCAAATCTGTCTTAATTCTTCATAGCATAAATTTAACAAGGTGCTGGAAGTATCCTCATTGATTTTGGTTCATATTAACATGATAGCATTATGCAGTCTTAAGATTTCCCACTTTACCACACCTCAAAGCTGCTTCATTGATTGGCCACTGGTTGTGCTGGTGTGTTTCCCCCATGCAGGATTAAACTATTGTCTTCTGCAAGAGGCCTTGGACATTGTCCAGGATAATCTGAAGGTGTGTTTTTTAAAATTTTTTGCCCCCTTCAACCCCTTTCAAGCCCAGATAACTTAGGTAATGATATTCTGTATAGTATACATTGAACTGTATATCTGGTGTGTCAGGGTTGAACAGTGGTCAAAATAACATAGGCACTAAAAGGTTAAAACTGAGATTTTTCATCACACATCAAAGCATGAAAACATTCATTCATTTTATATATACCCCTTTATCCCTTTCAGGGTCGGGAGGAGCTGAAGCCCATCCCATTGTCAGTGAGCGAGAGGCGGAGTACACCCTGAACCGGTCGCCAGTCGATCGCAGGGCCACATAGAGAGACAGACAACCATTCATGCTCACACTCATACCTAAGGGCAATTTGGTCTGTGGGGGGAAGCTAGAGTGCCTGGAGAGAACCCACGCATGCTCGGGAAGAACATGCAGTCCTCAAATGTTTTTGTTCAAGGAAACCCAAAGATTACATCAAAATCCCTGAACACTCTTTCTTAAAATCTTTAAAATTAAAGCTTGTTCTTTAGCAGTTGTTAAGTTGTATTATGTTTGTAAAAGTTCCAAAGGTACACCTAGTATTGTCTCGAGGCTCATCAGCGTGCCCCATTACACCAGTTGGAACCATAGATTTTATCACTCATATTTACATATAGCATGCAGACCTGAACAACTGGATTGTTTGAAAAAAACGTGCAGTTAGGCTTTCAAGTAAAAATATTGGTCTATAAAAAAATTAACTACCTTTTTTGGTTCCAAAAAAGTGCTGTCTTTATGTCATCAAGATGTTGATTTATTGAACGAGTTGAAACTGTTTCTGAAAATATAATTATGTGTAAACAGAGCTGTGTGTGCTGTGTCACATTCCTGTGGTGTGTGTGTGTGTGTGTGTGTGTGTGTGTGTGTGTGTGTGTGTGGGTGCACTGGTTTTCCTTTATCATGGGGACAAAAATCTGTATACACAGTCACGTCATGGGGACCAGTTGCGGTATGGGGACCAAAAAGCAGGTCCCCATTAGGGAAATGGTTATAAAGCAGTACAGGAGGTGTTCTACATGTGTCTCTGAAGTTTTTAGCGTTGGCCCAAAACTCATGATTTTTGACCATTGTGTGTGTGTAAGTGGTGCTCAGCAGCGCCCCCTATATGGTTTTAGCAACTCCTGCACTCACTGCTCCACACACACATTTGCATAATCCCACCCCACTTCCTGGTCCCCATGTGGGAGGATTTTTAGGTCAATAGAGCGCAACAGGTAGTAAACCACTTTGAAGAAGAAGAATCATAAGACGATGCCAAAAACAACTCAAAAGTATGCCAGCAAGAGAAGATGGAGCAAAAGTAAAGCACAAGGTAAGCATTTGTATGCATGAACAATTAAGATTGCTGTAGTTATCTAATTATAGCTCTAATCGAGCTAGGTATTGAGCTTATTGTAACCCTGTATTTTAATGGTATTTTGGAATATTGTTTCCTGTAACTCAGTATGAGGGGTTTTATTGAAAGGAAAGGGCCAAATCTAAAGCCTAAATATTTCAAGAATAACTAATATCTGTGTTTGACCATAAAAAAGTTAACTACCTTCTGTTAACTACCTCTGTTCCCTTCTCTGTTCAAACCCTTGTTGTGCCAAAAGTTCATTTTTGCCAGAAACTGATCCACGGTCCATTACTTTTAACTCCTTAAATAATGATTAAAGGGACATTACAATGTGAAAATCAGCTCAACAACAACTGATTCTTGCCATTGGTATTGTACATAGAGGGATATTTTGCCCCAAAATTACTTAATATTAAATAGAAAAGTGATATTTGAGAGATTTTATTCCAACAAGTACTTTTTTTAATTTTTAAAAATGATTAAAGGGACATTACAATTTGAAAATTAGCTTATTTTGCATGCCAAAAACTGATTCTTGCCTCTGGTATTGAAGATAGATGGATATTTTGCCCTAAGAAACTCTTAATATTACACAGAATAGGGAATTAGCATGATTTTGACTCCAACCAGTATTTATTACCCCTTAAAAATGAGTAAAAGGACATTACAATGTGTAAATCAGCTTATTTTGCATGCCAAAAACTGATTCATGCCTCTGGTATTGTACAACCCCAAAACCAGTGAAGTTGGCACATTGTGAATGAAAATGAAAAAATGAAAACAGAACACAATGATTTGCAAATCCCTTTCAACCTATATTCAATTGAATACACAGAAAAGACAAGATACTTAACGTTCGAACTGGTAAACTTCATTTTTTGCAGATATCAGCTCATTTGGAATTTGATGCCTGCAACATGTTTCAAAAGAGCTGGCACAGGTGGCAAAAAGACTAAGAAAGTTGAGGAATGCTCATCAAACACTTATTTGGAAACATCCCACAGGTGAACAGGCTAATTGGGAACAGGTGGGTGCCATGATTGGGTATAAAAGCAGCTTCCCTGAAATGCTCAGTCATTCATAAACAAGAATGGGTGAGGGTCACCACTTTGTGAACAAATGTGTGAGCAAATTGTCCAACAGTTTAAGAACAACATTTCTCAACCAGCTATTGCAAGGAATTTAGGGATGTCATCATCTATGGTCCGTAATATCATCAAAAGGTTCAGAGAATCTGGAGAAATTACTGCAGGCGGCAAGGCCCAAAACCAACATTGACTGCCCGTGACCTTGACCCTCAGGCGGTACTGCATCAAAAAGTGGCATCACTGTGTAAAGGATATCACCACATGGGCTCAGGAACACTTCAGAAAACCACTGTCAGTAACTACAGTTCGTCTACATCTGTAAGTGCAAGTTAAAACTCTACTATGCAAAGCCAAAGCCATTTATCAACAACACCCAGAAACACCGCCGGCTTCTCTGGGCCGAGCTCATCTAAGATGGACTGATGCAAAGTGGAAAAGTGTTCTGTGGTCTGACCAGTCCACATTTACAATTGTTTTTGGAAACTGTGGTCGTCGTGTCCTCCGGACCAAAGAGGAAAAGAACCATCCGGACTGTTATAGGAGCAAAGTTCAAAGCCAGCATCTGTGATGGTATGGGGGTGTATTAGTGCCCAAGGCATGGGTAACTTACGCCTCTGTGAAGGCACCATTAATGCTGAAAGGTACATACAGGTTTTGAAGCAACATATGGTGCCATCCAAGCAACGTCTTTTTCATGGACACCACTGCTTATTTCAGCAAGACAATGCCAAGCCACATTCTGCACGTGTTACAACAGCGTGGCTTCGTAGTAAAAGAGTGCGGGTACTAGACTGGCCTGCCTGTAGTCCAGACCTGTCCCCCATTGAAAATGTGTGGCGCATTATGAAGCGTAAAATACAACAACAGAGACCCCGGACTGTTGAACAACTTAAGCTGTACATCAAGTAAGAATGGGAAAGAATTCCACCTGAAAAGCTTCAAAAATTGGTCTCCTCAGTTCCCAAACGTTTACTGAGTGTTGTTAAAAGGAAAGGCGATGTAACACAGTGGTAAAAATGACCCTGTGACAACTTTTTTGCAATGTGTTGCTGCCATTAAATTCTAAGTTGATGATTATTTGCAGAAGAAAATAAAGTTTCCCAGTTCGAACATTAAGTATCATGTCTTTGCTGTGTATTCAATTGAATATAAGTTGAAAGGGATTTGCAAATCATTGTATTCTGTTTTTATTTACAATTTACACTGGCGTGCCAACTTCACTGGTTTTGGGGTTGTAAATAGATGGATATTTTGCCCCAAAAACTCTAAATATTACACAGAAAAGGGACTTTTAAAAGAATTGACACTAACCAGTACTGTTTAACTTTTAAAAAATGATAAAAGTGACATTACAATGTGAAAATCAGCTTATTTTGCTTGCCAAAAACTGATTCATGCCTCCAGTATTGTACATAGATGGATATTTTGCCCCAAGAAATTCTAAATATTACACAGAATAGTATCATTATCATGATTTTGACTCCAACCAGTATTTACTACCCCTTAAAATGAGTAAAGTGACATTACAATGTGAAAATCAGCTTATATTTACTTGCCACAAACTGATTCATGCCTCCAGTATTGTAGATAGATTGATATTTTACCCCCAAAAGCTCTAAGTATTACACAGAATAGTATCATTATCATGATTTTGACTCCAACCAGTATTTACTACCCCTTAAAATGAGTAAAGTGACATTACAATGTGAAAATCAGCTTATTTTACTTGCCAAAAACTGATTATTGCCTCCAGTATTGTACGTAGATGGATATTTTGCCCCAAGAAACTCTAAATATTACACAGAATAGTGACATTATCATGATTTTGACTCCAACCAGTATTTACTACCCCTTAAAATGAGTAAAGTGACATTACAATGTGAAAATCAGCTTATTTTACTTGCCAAAAACTGATTCAAGCCTCTGGTATTGTAGATAGATGGATATTTTGCCCCCCAAAAGCTCTACATATTACACAGAATAGTATCATTATCATGATTTTGACTCCAACCAGTACTTATTACCCCTTAAAATGAGTACAGTGACATTACAATGTGAAAATCAGCTTATTTTACTTGCCAAAAACTGATTCATGCCTCCAGTATTGTACGTAGATGGATATTTTGCCCCCCAAAAGCTCTACATATTACACAGAATAGTATCATTATCATGATTTTGACTCCAACCAGTACTTATTACCCCTTAGAAATGAGTAAAGTGCCATTACAATGTGAAAATCAGCTTATTTTACTTGCCAAAAACTGATTCATGCCTCCAGTATTGTACGTAGATGGATATTTTACCCCCCAAAAGCTCTAAGTATTACACAGAATAGTATCATTATCATGATTTTGACTCCAACCAGTATTTACTACCCCTTAGAAATGAGTAAAAGGACATTACAATGTGAAAATCAGCTTATTTTACTTGCCAAAAACTGATTCAAGCCTCTGGTATTGTAGATAGATGGATATTTTGCCCCCCAAAAGCTCTAAGTATTACACAGAGTAGTATCATTATCATGATTTTGACTCCAACCAGTATTTACTACCCCTTAGAAATGAGTACAGTGACATTACAATGTGAAAATCAGCTTATTTTACTTGCCAAAAACTGATTCAAGCCTCTGGTATTGTAGATAGATGGATATTTTACCCCCCAAAAGCTCTACATATTACACAGAATAGTATCATTATCATGATTTTGACTCCAACCAGTACTTATTACCCCTTAGAAATGAGTAAAGTGACATTACAATGTGAAAATCAGCTTATTTTACTTGCCAAAAACTGATTCATGCCTCCAGTATTGTACGTAGATGGATATTTTGCCCCCCAAAAGCTCTACATATTACACAGAATAGTATCATTATCATGATTTTGACTCCAACCAGTACTTATTACCCCTTAGAAATGAGTAAAGTGCCATTACAATGTGAAAATCAGCTTATTTTACTTGCCAAAAACTGATTCATGCCTCCAGTATTGTACGTAGATGGATATTTTACCCCCCAAAAGCTCTAAGTATTACACAGAATAGTATCATTATCATGATTTTGACTCCAACCAGTATTTACTACCCCTTAGAAATGAGTAAAAGGACATTATAATGTGGAAATCAGCTTATTTTACTTGCCAAAAAACTGATTCATGCCTCTGGTATTACAGATAGATGGATATTTTGCCCCCCAAAAGCTCTACATATTACAAAGAAAAGTATCATTATCATGATTTTGACTCCAACCAATATTTATTACCCCTTAGAAATGATTAAAGTGACATTACAATGTGAAAATCAGCTTATTTTACTTGCCAAAAACTGATTCAAGCCTCTGGTATTGTAGATAGATGGATATTTTGCCCCCCAAAAGCTCTAAGTATTACACAGAGTAGTATCATTATCATGATTTTGACTCCAACCAGTATTTACTACCCTTAGAAATGAGTAAAGTGTCATTACAATGTGAAAATCAGCTTATTTTACTTGCCAAAAACTGATTCATGCCTCCAGTATTGTACATAGATGGATATTTTGCCCCCCAGAAGCTCTAACTATTACACAGAATAGTATCATTAGCATGATTTTGACTCCAACCAGTACTTATTACCCCTTAAAAATGATTAAAGTGACATTACAATGTGGAAATCAGCTTATTTTACTTGCCAAAAACTGATGCATGCCTCCAGTATTGTACGTAGATGGATATTTTGCCCCCCAGAAGCTCTAAGTATTACACAGAATAGTATCATTAGCATGATTTTGACTCCAACCAGTATTTACTACCCCTTAGAAATGATTAAAGTGACATTAAAATGTGAAAATCAGCTTATATTGCTTGCCAAAAACTGATTCATGCCTCCAGTATTGTATATAGATGGATATTTTACCCCCAAAAGCTCTAAGTATTACACAGAATAGTATCATTATCATGATTTTGACTCCAACCAGTATTTACCCCTTAGAAATGAGTAAAGTGACATTACAATGTGAAAATCAGCTTATTTTACTTGCCAAAAACTGATTCATGCCTCTGGTATTGTAGATAGATGGATATTTTGCCCCCCAAAAGCTCTACATATTACACAGAATAGTATCATTAGCATGATTGTGACTCCAACCAGTATTTACTACCCCTTAAAATGAGTAAAGTGCCATTACAATGTGAAAATCAGCTTATTTTACTTGCCAAAAACTGATTCATGCCTCCAGTATTGTACGTAGATGGATATTTTGCTCCCCTCAAAACTCTATTACACAGAATAGTATCATTAGCATGATTTTGACTCCAACCAGTACTTATTACCCCTTAGCAATGAGTAAAAGGACATTATAATGTGAAAATCAGCTTATTTTACTTGCCAAAAACTGATTCATGCCTCCAGTATTGTACGTAGATGGATATTTTGCCCCCCAAAATTCTATTACACAGAATAGTATCATTATCATGATTTTGACTCCAACCAGTATTTATTACCCCTTAGAAATGAGTAAAGTGACATTACAATGTGAAAATCAGCTTATTTTACTTGCCAAAAACTGATTCATGCCTCTGGTATTGTAGATAGATGGATATTTTGCCCCCCAAAAGCTCTACATATTACACAGAATAGTATCATTATCATGATTTTGACTCCAACCAGTATTTATTACCCCTTAGAAATGAGTAAAGTGACATTACAATGTGAAAATCAGCTTATTTTACTTGCCAAAAACTGATTCATGCCTCCAGTATTGTACGTAGATGGATATTTTGCCCCCCAAAAGCTCTACATATTACACAGAATAGTATCATTATCATGATTTTGACTCCAACCAGTACTTATTACCCCTTAGAAATGAGTAAAGTGCCATTACAATGTGAAAATCAGCTTATTTTACTTGCCAAAAACTGATTCATGCCTCCAGTATTGTACGTAGATGGATATTTTGCCCCCCAAAAGCTCTAAGTATTACACAGAATAGTATCATTAGCATGATTTTGACTCCAACCAGTATTTACTACCCCTTAAAAATGATTAAAGTGACATTACAATGTGAAAATCAGCTTATTTTACTTGCCAAAAACTGATTCATGCCTCTGGTATTGTAGATAGATGGATATTTTACCCCCCAAAAGCTCTACATATTACACAGAATAGTATCATTAGCATGATTTTGACTCAACCAGTATATTACCCCTTAGAAATGAGTAAAGTGACATTATAATGTGGAAATCAGCTTATTTTACTTGCCAAAAACTGATTCAAGCCTCTGGTATTGTAGATAGATGGATATTTTGCCCCCCAAAAGCTCTACATATTACACAGAATAGTATCATTATCATGATTTTGACTCCAACCAGTACTTATTACCCCTTAAAATGAGTAAAGTGCCATTACAATGTGAAAATCAGCTTATTTTACTTGCCAAAAACTGATTCATGCCTCCAGTATTGTACGTAGATGGATATTTTGCCCCCCAAAAGCTCTAAGTATTACACAGAATAGTATCATTAGCATGATTTTGACTCCAACCAGTATTTATTACCCCTTAAAATGAGTAAAGTGCCATTACAATGTGAAAATCAGCTTATTTTACTTGCCAAAAACTGATTCATGCCTCTGGTATTACAGATAGATGGATATTTTGCCCCCCAAAAGCTCTACATATTACAAAGAAAAGTATCATTATCATGATTTTGACTCCAACCAGTATTTATTACCCCTTAGAAATGATTAAAGTGACATTACAATGTGAAAATCAGCTTATTTTACTTGCCAAAAACTGATTCATGCCTCCAGTATTGTAGATAGATGGATATTTTGCCCCCCAAAAGCTCTAAGTATTACACAGAGTAGTATCATTATCATGATTTTGACTCCAACCAGTATTTACTACCCCTTAAAATTAGTACAGTGACATTACAATGTGAAAATCAGCTTATTTTACTTGCCAAAAACTGATTCATGCCTCCAGTATTGTACATAGATGGATATTTTGCCCCCCAGAAGCTCTAAGTATTACACAGAATAGTATCATTAGCATGATTTTGACTCCAACCAGTACTTATTACCCCTTAAAAATGATTAAAGTGACATTACAATGTGGAAATCAGCTTATTTTACTTGCCAAAAACTGATGCATGCCTCCAGTATTGTACGTAGATGGATATTTTGCCCCCAAAAGCTCTACATATTACACAGAATAGTATCATTATCATGATTTTGACTCCAACCAGTACTTATTACCCCTTAGAAATGAGTAAAGTGACATTACAATGTGAAAATCAGCTTATTTTACTTGCCAAAAACTGATTCATGCCTCCAGTATTGTACGTAGATGGATATTTTACCCCCAAAAGCTCTAAGTATTACACAGAATAGTATCATTATCATGATTTTGACTCAACCAGTATTTACTACCCCTTAGAAATGAGTAAAGTGACATTATAATGTGGAAATCAGCTTATTTTACTTGCCAAAAAACTGATTCATGCCTCTGGTATTGCAGATAGATGGATATTTTGCCCCCCAAAAGCTCTACATATTACACAGAATAGTATCATTATCATGATTTTGACTCCAACCAGTATTTACTACCCCTTAAAATGAGTAAAGTGCCATTACAATGTGAAAATTAGCTTATTTTACTTGCCAAAAACTGATTCATGCCTCCAGTATTGTACGTAGATGGATATTTTGCCCCCCCTAAAACTCTATTACACAGAATAGTATCATTAGCATGATTTTGACTCCAACCAGTACTTATTACCCCTTAGCAATGAGTAAAAGGACATTATAATGTGAAAATCAGCTTATTTTACTTGCCAAAAACTGATTCATGCCTCCAGTATTGTACGTAGATGGATATTTTGCCCCCCAAAAACTCTATTACACAGAATAGTATCATTATCATGATTTTGACTCCAACCAGTATTTATTACCCCTTAGAAATGAGTAAAGTGACATTACAATGTGAAAATCAGCTTATTTTACTTGCCAAAAACTGATTCATGCCTCCAGTATTGTACGTAGATGGATATTTTACCCCCCAAAAGCTCTACATATTACACAGAATAGTATCATTAGCATGATTTTGACTCCAACCAGTACTTATTACCCCTTAAAAATGATTAAAGTGACATTACAATGTGAAAATCAGCTTATTTTACTTGCCAAAAACTGATTCATGCCTCCAGTATTGTACGTAGATGGATATTTTGCCCCCCAAAAGCTCTAAGTATTACACAGAATAGTATCATTGTCATGATTTTGACTCCAACCAGTATACTACCCCTTAGAAATGAGTAAAAGGACATTATAATGTGGAAATCAGCTTATTTTACTTGCCAAAAAACTGATTCATGCCTCTGGTATTGCAGATAGATGGATATTTTGCCCCCCAAAAGCTCTATTACACAGAATAGTATCATTAGCATGATTTTGACTCCAACCAGTACTTATTACCCCTTAGAAATGAGTAAAAGGACATTATAATGTGAAAATCAGCTTATTTTACTTGCCAAAAACTGATTCATGCCTCCAGTATTGTACGTAGATGGATATTTTACCCCCCAAAAGCTCTACATATTACACAGAATAGTATCATTGTCATGATTTTGACTCCAACCAGTATTTATTACCCTTTAAAATGAGTAAAGTGACATTACAATGTGAAAATCAGCTTATATTGCTTGCCAAAAACTGATTCATGCCTCCAGTATTGTACGTAGATGGATATTTTGCCCCCCCCCAAAACTCTATTACACAGAATAGTATCATTAGCATGATTTTGACTCCAACCAGTACTTATTACCCCTTAAAAATGATTAAAGTGACATTACAATGTGAAAATCAGCTTATTTTACTTGCCAAAAACTGATTCATGCCTCCAGTATTGTACGTAGATGGATATTTTGCCCCCCAAAAGCTCTACATATTACACAGAATAGTATCATTATCATGATTTTGACTCCAACCAGTATTTACTACCCCTTAGAAATGAGTAAATTGACATTACAATGTGAAAATCAGCTTATATTGCTTGCCAAAAACTGATTCATGCCTCTGGTATTGTAGATAGATGGATATTTCCCCCCCAAAAAACACTAAGTATTACACAGAATAGTATCATTATCATGATTTTGACTCCAACCAGTACTTATTACCCCTTAGAAATGATTAAAGTGACATTAAAATGTGAAAATCAGCTTATATTGCTTGCCAAAAACTGATTCATGCCTCTGGTATTGTAGATAGATGGATATTTTGCCCCCCAAAAGCTCTACATATTACACAGAATAGCATCATTATCATGATTTTGACTCCAACCAGTATTTACTACCCCTTAAAATGAGTAAAGTGATATTACAATGTGAAAATCAGCTTACTTTGCTTGCCAAAAACTGATTCATGCCTCTGGTATTGTAGATAGATGGATATTTTACCCCCAAAAGCTCTAAGTATTACACAGAATAGTATCATTGTCATGATTTTGACTCCAACCAGTATTTACTACCCCTTAGAAATGATTAAAGTGACATTAAAATGTGAAAATCAGCTCATATTGCTTGCCAAAAACTGATTCATGCCTCTGGTATTGTAGATAGATGGATATTTTGCCCCCCCAAAACACTAAGTATTACACAGAATAGTATCATTAGCATGATTTTGACTCCAACCAGTATTTATTACCCCTTAGAAATGAGTAAAAGGACATTATAATGTGAAAATCAGCTTATTTTACTTGCCAAAAACTGATTCATGCCTCCAGTATTGTACGTAGATGGATATTTTGCCCCCCAAAAGCTCTACATATTACACAGAATAGTATCATTATCATAATTTTGACTCAACCAGTATTTATTACCCCTTAGAAATGAGTAAAAGGACATTATAATGTGGAAATCAGCTTATTTTACTTGCCAAAAAACTGATTCATGCCTCTGGTATTGCAGATAGATGGATATTTTGCCCCCCAAAAGCTCTACATATTACACAGAATAGTATCATTGTCATGATTTTGACTCCAACCAGTACTTATTACCTTAAAATGAGTAAAGTGACATTACAATGTGAAAATCAGCTTACTTTGCTTGCCAAAAACTGATTCATGCCTCCAGTATTGTACGCAGATGGATGTTTTGCCCCCCAAAAGCTCTAAGTATTACACAGAATAGTATCATTATCATGATTTTGACTCCAACCAGTATTTATTACCCCTTAAAATGAGTAAAGTGACATTACAATGTGAAAATCAGCTTATTTTACTTGCCAAAAACTGATTCATGCCTCTGGTATTGTACGTAGATGGATATTTTACCCCCCAAAAGCTCTAAGTATTACACAGAGTAGTATCATTATCATGATTTTGACTCCAACCAGTATTTATTACCCTTTAAAATGAGTAAAGTGACATTACAATGTGAAAATCAGCTTATATTGCTTGCCAAAAACTGATTCATGCCTCCAGTATTGTACGTAGATGGATATTTTGCCCCCCCCAAAACTCTATTACACAGAATAGTATCATTAGCATGATTTTGACTCCAACCAGTACTTATTACCCCTTAAAAATGATTAAAGTGACATTAAAATGTGAAAATCAGCTTATATTGCTTGCCAAAAACTGATTCATGCCTCTGGTATTGTACATAGATGGATATTTTGCCCCCCAAAAGCTCTACATATTACACAGAATAGCATCATTATCATGATTTTGACTCCAACCAGTATTTACTACCCCTTAAAATGAGTAAAGTGACATTACAATGTGAAAATCAGCTCATATTGCTTGCCAAAAACTGATTCATGCCTCTGGTATTGTAGATAGATGGATATTTTGCCCCCCCAAAACACTAAGTATTACACAGAATAGTATCATTATCATGATTTTGACTCCAACCAGTATTTATTACCCCTTAGAAATGATTAAAGTGACATTAAAATGTGAAAATCAGCTTATATTGCTTGCCAAAAACTGATTCATGCCTCTGGTATTGTAGATAGATGGATATTTTGCCCCCCAAAAGCTCTACATATTACACAGAATAGCATCATTATCATGATTTTGACTCCAACCAGTATTTACTACCCCTTAAAATGAGTAAAGTGACATTACAATGTGAAAATCAGCTTACTTTGCTTGCCAAAAACTGATTCATGCCTCTGGTATTGTAGATAGATGGATATTTTGCCCCCCCAAAACACTAAGTATTACACAGAATAGTATCATTATCATGATTTTGACTCCAACCAGTATTTACTACCCCTTAGAAATGATTAAAGTGACATTAAAATGTGAAAATCAGCTCATATTGCTTGCCAAAAACTGATTCATGCCTCTGGTATTGTAGATAGATGGATATTTTGCCCCCCCAAAACACTAAGTATTACACAGAATAGTATCATTATCATGATTTTGACTCCAACCAGTATTTATTACCCCTTAGAAATGAGTAAAAGGACATTATAATGTGAAAATCAGCTTATTTTACTTGCCAAAAACTGATTCATGCCTCCAGTATTGTACGTAGATGGATATTTTGCCCCCCAAAAGCTCTACATATTACACAGAATAGTATCATTATCATAATTTTGACTCCAACCAGTATACTACCCCTTAGAAATGAGTAAAAGGACATTATAATGTGGAAATCAGCTTATTTTACTTGCCAAAAAACTGATTCATGCCTCTGGTATTGCAGATAGATGGATATTTTGCCCCCCAAAAGCTCTACATATTACACAGAATAGTATCATTGTCATGATTTTGACTCCAACCAGTACTTATTACCCCTTAGAAATGAGTAAAGTGACATTACAATGTGAAAATCAGCTTACTTTGCTTGCCAAAAACTGATTCATGCCTCCAGTATTGTACGCAGATGGATGTTTTGCCCCCCAAAACTCTACATATTACACAGAATAGTATCATTATCATGATTTTGACTCCAACCAGTATTTATTACCCCTTAAAATGAGTAAAGTGACATTACAATGTGAAAATCAGCTTATTTTACTTGCCAAAAACTGATTCATGCCTCCAGTATTGTAGATAGATGGATATTTTGCCCCCCAAAAACTCTATTACACAGAATAGTATCATTAGCATGATTTTGACTCCAACCAGTACTTATTACCCCTTAAAAATGAGTAAAGTGACATTACAATGTGAAAATCAGCTTATTTTACTTGCCAAAAACTGGTTCATGCCTCTGGTATTGCAGATAGATGGATATTTTGCCCCCACCCCCAAAAGCTCTACATATTACACAGAATAGTATCATTATCATGATTTTGACTCCAACCAGTCTTTACTACCCCTTAAAATGAGTAAAGTGACATTACAATGTGAAAATCAGCTTATTTTACTTGCCAAAAACTGATTCATGCCTCTGGTATTGTACATAGATGGATATTTTGCCCCAAGAAACTCTAAATATTACACAGAATAGTGACATTATCATGATTTTGACTCCAACCAGTACTTATTACCCCTTAGAAATGATTAAAGTGCCATTACAATGTGAAAATCAGCTTATTTTACTTGCCAAAAACTGATTCAAGCCTCTGGTATTGTAGATAAATGGATATTTTGCCCCCCAAAAGCTCTAAGTATTACACAGAGTAGTATCATTATCATGATTTTGACTCCAACCAGTATTTACTACCCCTTAAAATGAGTAAAGTGCCATTACAATGTGGAAATCAGCTTATTTTACTTGCCAAAAAACTGATTCATGCCTCTGGTATTACAGATAGATGGATATTTTGCCCCCCAAAAGCTCTACATATTACACAGAATAGTATCATTGTCATGATTTTGACTCCAACCAGTACTTATTACCCCTTAGAAATGAGTAAAGTGACATTACAATGTGAAAATCAGCTTACTTTGCTTGCCAAAAACTGATTCATGCCTCTGGTATTGTACGTAGATGGATATTTTACCCCCCAAAAGCTCTACATATTACACAGAATAGTATCATTGTCATGATTTTGACTCCAACCAGTACTTATTACCCCTTAAAAATGAGTAAAGTGACATTACAATGTGAAAATCAGCTTATTTTACTTGCCAAAAACTGATTCATGCCTCTGGTATTGTACGTAGATGGATATTTTACCCCCCAAAAGCTCTACATATTACACAGAATAGTATCATTATCATGATTTTGACTCCAACCAGTCTTTACTACCCCTTAAAATGAGTAAAGTGACATTACAATGTGAAAATCAGCTTATTTTACTTGCCAAAAACTGATTCATGCCTCTGGTATTGTACATAGATGGATATTTTGCCCCAAGAAACTCTAAATATTACACAGAATAGTGACATTATCATGATTTTGACTCCAACCAGTACTTATTACCCCTTAGAAATGATTAAAGTGCCATTACAATGTGAAAATCAGCTTATTTTACTTGCCAAAAACTGATTCATGCCTCTGGTATTGTACGTAGATGGATATTTTACCCCCCAAAAGCTCTACATATTACACAGAATAGTATCATTATCATGATTTTGACTCCAACCAGTCTTTACTACCCCTTAAAATGAGTAAAGTGACATTACAATGTGAAAATCAGCTTATTTTACTTGCCAAAAACTGATTCATGCCTCTGGTATTGTACATAGATGGATATTTTGCCCCAAGAAACTCTAAATATTACACAGAATAGTGACATTATCATGATTTTGACTCCAACCAGTACTTATTACCCCTTAGAAATGATTAAAGTGCCATTACAATGTGAAAATCAGCTTATTTTACTTGCCAAAAACTGATTCATGCCTCTGGTATTGTACGTAGATGGATATTTTACCCCCCAAAAGCTCTACATATTACACAGAATAGTATCATTATCATGATTTTGACTCCAACCAGTCTTTACTACCCCTTAAAATGAGTAAAGTGACATTACAATGTGAAAATCAGCTTATTTTACTTGCCAAAAACTGATTCATGCCTCTGGTATTGTACATAGATGGATATTTTGCCCCAAGAAACTCTAAATATTACACAGAATAGTGACATTATCATGATTTTGACTCCAACCAGTACTTATTACCCCTTAGAAATGATTAAAGTGCCATTACAATGTGAAAATCAGCTTATTTTACTTGCCAAAAAACTGATTCATGCCTCTGGTATTGTACATGGATGGATATTTTACCCCCCAAAAGCTCTACATAGTACACAGAATAGTATCATTATCATGATTTTGACTCCAACCAGTCTTTACTACCCCTTAAAATGAGTAAAGTGACATTACAATGTGAAAATCAGCTTATTTTACTTGCCAAAAACTGATTCATGCCTCTGGTATTGTACATAGATGGATATTTTGCCCCAAGAAACTCTAAATATTACACAGAATAGTGACATTATCATGATTTTGACTCCAACCAGTACTTATTACCCCTTAGAAATGATTAAAGTGACATTAAAATGTGAAAATCAGCTTATTTTACTTGCCAAAAAACTGATTCATGCCTCTGGTATTGTACATGGATGGATATTTTGCCCCAAGAAACTCTAAGTATTACACAGAATAGTGACTTTAGCATGATTTTGACTCCAACCAGTACTTTATACCCCTTAGAAATGAGTAAAAGGACATTATAATGTGAAATTCAGCTTATATTGCTTGCCAAAAACTGATACTTGCCTCTGGTATTGTACATAGATGGTTATTTTGCCCCAAAAAACTATAAATTATACGCAGGATTGTGACATTTGCAAGATTTGACTCCAACCAGTAATTTTTACCCCTTAAAAAATGAGTAAAAGGACATTATAATGTGAAAATCAGCTTATTTTGTTTGCCAAAACTGATTGATGCCTCTGGTATTTTACATAGATGGATATTTTATCCCCAAAAACTCTAAATATTACACAGAAAAGGGACAATTAAAATAATTACTTACAAATTTCCCACAAATTACCAATCAACTTTTTTATAATTAATGTTGAATATAATTTATGTGGCACTTTGGCCATAGAAAGTTTTTTTTTTTTTAATGTGTTATTCAATTCAAAGAGCCCTTATCTTCATGTCAAAGTGTCTCTGATTGATAATAGTCCTGACGTTCCTGCAAATCACCTAACAACACTTTCAAGTAAAACCTGTGTGTGAAGTATTTAAAATTTCTATAATAAGCTCAGTGTATTGATTAATGTGGTATGATTATGGTGTAACATATATGTTTTGTTAAAGCAGATGCCCACAGCAACTGGAGCTACTTCTGAACAAGGTTCTTCACACTCTCTCATGGATAAGACCCTGTTGGACAAAGCTTCAGGCTCAGAAAACCCTGACCAAGAGGTACAATCATGTTTGACTTGTTAGTTTTAATGTTGCTAAAAGCATTCATCAGCAGGCAGGCGCAGGGCAGGTGTGCCTGTGTCTGCGCCTGGTCTACGAAATTAGAGCCCTTTATCTTCATGTCATAATGTCTCTGATTGACAAATTGTCCCGACAGCTCCACAAATCACCCAATGACAGAATTTAAGTAAAAATAGTTTGTGAAGTATTAAACTCTGCGCAAAAGTTCAGTGTATTGTTTGAGATGCGAACACTAAGGGACACTGTTTAGGGACACTAAACAATCACCCAACAGCAGTGTTAAAGTAAAAACTGTGAGTAAAGTACTTGAGACCTCTGCAGACAAGATATACTAATTAATTTAGTATGATTGTGGTGATTGAGTAAAGACTGACAAAAGACAATGTGGTATGATAGTGGTGTGATGGTCTGGGCTGATTTTTCTCTTCAAAGTAAAAGTTATTATCTAATAATCTATACCTAAAATCTAATTAATATGATCCCAATCAATCATCACAGGACAGTGTATAAGTAAAAACTGTGCATAAAGCATTGAAAAGCTCTGCAAAAAAGGTCTATGTGTTGACAAATATAGCATGATTGCAATGTGATGGTATGGACTGATTTTTAATTTCAGATTAAAATCCATTATATTAAAATCTCTCTCTAATATCTGATTAAAATGTCCCCACAAAGCACCAAAGAGAGTGTGGACAGATTTTTGGTTTCAAACTGAAAGTTACTGTCTAATAATCTGTCCCTAACACACAATTAATACGAGGTCCCCACAAAGCACCAAACGACAGTGTACTATTAAAAACTGTGTGTAAAGAATTGGAGAGCTCTGCAGAGAAGTTTACTTTATTGATAAATGTAGTATGATATTGTTGTGATAGTGTGAACTGATTTTTCTCTTCAAAGTAAAATCTATTATCTAATAATCAATCCCTAACATACAATTAATACGAGGTCCCCACAAAGCACCAAACGACAGTGTACTATTAAAAACTGTGTGTAAAGAATTGGAGAGCTCTGCAGAGAAGTTTAATGCATTGATAAATGTAGTATGATATTGTTGTGATAGTGTGGACTGATTTTTCTCTTCAAAGTAAAATCTATTATCTAATAATCAATCCTAACATACAATTAATCTGAGGTCCCCACAAAGCACCAAAGCGACAGTGTACTATTAAAAACTGTGTGTAAAAGAATTGGAGAGCTCTGCAGAGAAGTTCAATGCATTGATAAATGTAGTATGATATTGTTTGCGATAGTGTGGACTGATTTTCTCTTCAAAGTAAAATCTATTATCAAATAATCCATCCCTTACACATACAATTATCTGAGGTCCCCACAAAGCACCAAACGACAGGGTACTATTAAAAACTGTGTGTAAAGAATTGGAGAGCTCTGCAGAGAAGTTTAATGCATTGATAAATGTAGTATGATATTGTTGAGATAGTGTGGACTGATTTTTCTCTTCAAAGTAAAATCTATTATCAAATAATCCATCCCTTACACACAATTAATACGAGGTCCCCACAAAGCACCAAACGACAGTGTACTATTAAAAACTGTGTGTAAAGAATTGGAGAGCTCTGCAGAGAAGTTTAATGCATTGATAAATGTAGTATGATATTGTTGTGATAGTGTGAACTGATTTTTCTCTGCAAAGTAAAATCTATTATCTAATAATCAATCCCTAACATACAATTAATACTGAGGTCCCCACAAAGCACCAAGCGACAGTGTACTATTAAAAACTGTGTGTAAAGAATTGGAGAGCTCTGCAGAGAAGTTTAATGCAATTGATAAATGTAGTATGATATTGTTGTGATAGTGTGGACTGATTTTTTCTTCAAAGTAAAATCAATTATCTAATAATCCATCCCTTACACACAATTAATATGAGGTCCCCACAAAGCACCAAGCGACAGTGTACTATTAAAAACTGTGTGTAAAGAATTGGAGAGCTCTGCAGAGAAGTTTAATGCATTGATAAATGTAGTATGATATTGCTGTGATAGTGTGGACTGATTTTTCTCTTCAAAGTAAAATCTATTATCTAATAATCCATCCCTAACATACAATTAATACGAGGTCCCCACAAAGCACCAAACGACAGTGTATTATTAAAAACTGTGTGTAAAGAAGTGGAGAGCTCTGCAGAGAAGTTTAATGCAATGATAAATGTAGTATGATATTGTTGTGATAGCGTGGACTGATTTTTCTCTTCAAAGTAAAATCTATTATCTAATAATCCATCCCTTACACACAATTAATACGAGGTCCCCACAAAGCACCAAACGACAGTGTACTATTAAAAACTGTGTGTAAAGAATTGGAGAGCTCTGCAGAGAAGTTTAATGCATTGATAAATGTAGTATGATATTGTTGTGATAGTGTGAACTGATTTTTCTCTTCAAAGTAAAAACTATTATTTAACAATCCATCCCTTACACACAATTAATACGAGGTCCCCACAAAGCACCAAACGACAGTGTATTATTAAAATCTGTGTGTAAAGAATTGGAGAGCTCTGCAGAGAAGTTTAATGCATTGATAAATGTAGTATGATATTGTTGTGATAGTGTGGACTGATTTTTCTCTTCAAAGTAAAATCTATCATCTAATAATCCATCCCTAACATACAATTAATGCGACGTCCCCACAAAGCACCAAACGACAGTGTACTATTAAAAATCTGTGTGTAAAGAATTGGAGAGCTCTGCAGAGAAGTTTAATGCATTGATAAATGTAGTATGATATTGTTGAGATAGTGTGGACTGATTTTTCTCTTCAAAGTAAAATCTATTATCTAATAATCTGTCCCTTACACACAATTAATACGACGTCCCCACAAAGCACCAAACGACAGTGTACTATTAAAAACTGTGTGTAAAGAATTGGAGAGCTCTGCAGAGAAGTTCAATGCATTGATAAATGTAGTATGATATTGTTGTGATAGTGTGGACTGATTTTTCTCTTCAAAGTAAAATCTATTATCTAATAATCAATCCCTAACATACAATTAATACGAGGTCCCCACAAAGCACCAAGCGACAGTGTACTATTAAAAACTGTGTGTAAAGAATTGGAGAGCTCTGCAGAGAAGTTTAATGCATTGATAAATGTAGTATGATATTGCTGTGATAGTGTAGACTGATTTTTCTCTTCAAAGTAAAATCTATTATCTAATAATCCATCCCTTACACACAATTAATACGAGGTCCCCACAAAGCACCAGTGTACTATTAAAAACTGTGTGTAAGAATTGGAGAGCTCTGCAGAGAAGTTTAATGCATTGATAAATGTAGTATGATATTGTTGTGATAGTGTGGACTGATTTTTCTCTTCAAAGTAAAAACTATTATCTAATAATCCATCCCTTACACACAATTAATCTGAGGTCCCCACAAAGCACCAAGCGACAGTGTACTATTAAAAACTGTGTGTAAGAATTGGAGAGCTCTGCAGAGAAGTTTAATGCATTGATAAATGTAGTATGATATTGTTGTGATAGTGTGGACTGATTTTTCTCTTCAAAGTAAAATCTATTATCTAATAATCAATCCCTAACATACAATTAATCTGAGGTCCCCACAAAGCACCAAGCGACAGTGTACTATTAAAAACTGTGTGTAAAGAATTGGAGAGCTCTGCAGAGAAGTTTAATGCATTGATAAATGTAGTATGATATTGTTGTGATAGTGTGGACTGATTTTTCTCTTCAAAGTAAAATCTATTATCTAATAATCCATCCTAACATACAATTAATCGAGGTCCCCACAAAGCACCAAGCGACAGTGTACTATTAAAAACTGTGTGTAAAGAATTGGAGAGATCTGCAGAGAAGTTTAATGCATTGATAAATGTAGTATGATATTGTTGTGATAGTGTGGACTGATTTTCTCTTCAAAGTAAAATCTATTATCTAATAATCCATCCCTTACACACAATTAATACGAGGTCCCCACAAAGCACCAAGCGACAGTGTACTATTAAAAACTGTGTGTAAAGAATTGGAGAGCTCTGCAGAGAAGTTTAATGCATTGATAAATGTAGTATGATATTGTTGTGATAGTGTGGACTGATTTTTCTCTTCAAAGTAAAATCTATTATCTAATAATCAATCCCTAACATACAATTAATACGAGGTCCCCACAAAGCACCAAGCGACAGTGTACTATTAAAAACTGTGTGTAAAGAATTGGAGAGCTCTGCAGAGAAGTTTACATTGATAAATGTAGTATGATATTGTTGTGATAGTGTGGACTGATTTTTCTCTTCAAAGTAAAATCTATTATCTAATAATCAATCCCTAACATACAATTAATACGAGGTCCCCACAAAGCACCAAAATGACAGTGTACTATTAAAACTGTGTGTAAAGAATTGGAGAGCTCTGCAGAGAAGTTCAATGCATTGATAAATGTAGTATGATATTGTTGTGTAGTGATAATATAGGATTTTTTCTCTTCAGATTAAAATCTATTATGTTATAATCCATTAACTACTGATCAATAGGTCACAAACAAATCACCAAACAACAGTGTACTATTAAAAACTGTGTGTAAAGTATTTGAGAGCTCTGCAGAGAAGTTCAGTTTATTGATTAATGTAGTATGATTATGTTGATATATCGTGGACTGATTTTTGTCTTTGAAGTAAAATCTATTAATTTCTAATAATCCGTCTCTAAAATCTGATTAAAAGGTCCCCACAAAGCACCAAATTACAGTGTTTTAAGTTTAAACTGTGTTAAGAATTGCTCGTGTATTTTTAGGTGATATGATTTTGGTGTTATACTGTAGATTGATTTTTTGTCTTTAAAGGAAATTTATGATCTAAAAATGTATCTCCAACATTTTTACAGATGCCTAAAACTTCAACTGTTTTCACCCTTAACAAAGTACCTCACCTGCTCTCCAAGATGAAACTCAGATGGACAAAACTTTGGGCAAAAAGATCTGAGCAAGGTACCATCTTGTTTGATATTTTTACTCCAATGTTAGTAAATGCAGTCAGCAGTTTCCAGGCATCTTAAAATGGTTTACCCAGAAATTGATTTAGGTTCTAAATGCAGGATTCCCAGGTGATTTGATCTCATTTAGCACCAAGTCTTTTATGATGACGAAAAACAATATGTTGAGATATTAAGATTTCTGGATATCAAAAGATATGTTGTTTCTCTTCATGGGGACCCGAGTCTCTCATTCTTTAGTTTCTCTTTACACAATTTAATCTCAAACACTGCTGAAGATATTATATGAGACCGTGAAGTCAATCCCATGTCAGAGACATACTCAGTGCAAATTAAAGATTGATTTTCATATAAAAATACACTGCCCTGGCCACAAGAACTCACCACCAAAGAACGGGACACACACTCTAATATTTCATTGACCACCTTTAGCTTTGATCATAGCACGCATTCACAGTGGCAATGTTTCTTTAAGCTTCTGCAATGTCACAAGATTTTTTTTTTTCCATCCAGTGTTGCATTAATTTTTCACCAAGGTCTGGCATTGATGATGGAGAGTCTGACCACTACACAAAACTTTCTCCAGCACATCCCTAAGATTCTCAATGGGTGTAAGGACTGGACTCTGTTATGGTCAATCCATGTGTGAAAATGTCATGGATGCAAAATGCATGTCTCGTACCCACTGAACCACTCTTTCTCAATTTGAGCCCCATGAATCCTGGCATTGTAATCTTGGAATATGCCCGTGCCATTAGTATGGTCATCTTGAGTTTGGGTCTACGTTTGCTCCATATGAAAGAGCTAAGCCAGGTGATCAGGTCCTTTACCACCCTATTTGAAAAAAAAATTGGAATCGTTTGGACAGAGTAATCGAGGTAGTATATTCATTTTAACCAAGGATATACCTCCTAACCAAGAAAGTGGTCAAGAGTTCAATTACTCCAAGTCTTGTCTCACTTTTTCAAACAGGGGGACAGAGTTTGCTTTTGTACAGTACATTTGCTTGAATTTAGGGGTTATACATATTCCTAAATATACAAAACCCGTATGAGACCATTTAAAGGGAAAGGAAGGCAAAGCAGCTGGTGATTTAACCCTTCTTAAACAGACGAACATTTTTTCCACGACCACAGGATGTGTCTTTGACGTGGTTGTTTAGGAAATGTGAAGCTACTCATTGCATCAGCTGGGGTAAAATAACCTGTTGCCATCTTAAAGATAATTGCCCATGCAGAAAATATGCAACAGGAGGCTCATACGAATTGTATTTGTGTAGTTAAATCCAGGTGGCAACTTCTTTTTTGGCCAGGCAGAGTACATCCACAACATTTCACCAGAATCAATCCACTTTAACAATATGCTGAACTTTTCTGCAGAGATCTTACATACTTGACAGATAGTTATTACTCAGAAACAAAGTCATTGGGTGATTTGTGGGGATGTTATGACAACTGTCAGAGACATTTTGACAAAAAGGGATTATTCAAAGTGATACACACATTTAAAGTAATGCTTACATAAGCATTTTACTTATTACAACTCACTTGCAAAGATCTTTACTCATTGATCATACTGTTGCTGGGTGATTTGTGGGCACTTATTTCACCCGTTTGTAGACATTTCTACTTTAACATCAGGACTTTGTGAAATCAAAAATATATAGACAGTCACCCTAACATTATCACTCTAAGGAGCCAGTAGATTCTGTTTCTTTAACGAAACTTTTTTTAAGAGTTTCCCTACTGTTTTTAAGCTGATGATCTTCATGTCCCTGCCACTCTGGTCTCCTAAGTTTGAGCAGAGAAATGTGAAGTCTGATTGCAATACCAAGGCCCAGTTTGAAGCAGTAATATTACCAGACATTTTGGCGAGAAGATACATATTTAAAAATGCTGCAAAAAAGTGCAATATAATGTGCAAGGTGGTGTGAGGTGGTTGGATTGTGTTGAAATATATGGGATTGATTTCTGACCTAGACTAATGTTAATTTACTATTAATTTTCCTCTGAGAATGGGTTGGATAGATGAATAAATGGATGTAATAACACTAAAAAATGTGTGTATATATATATATATATATATATATATACATGTATGTATGTATGTGTGTATGTATGTATTCATATCTTTATCTTCTCTTAAATGTCTTGTCTTAAATGTTTTTTTTTTGCTTTTGATTAACCTGCACAGAGACCCTGGCAGTGCGAGGAGAAAGGTGTTGAGAAACACATGAAGCGATTCATCATTTCTGGTAAAGTGCCGGCAAAGAATGACTGTGGGAAACATTTGAAGGCTGAACCAGAGGCTCTGAAGAACCGGGACTAGTCCACTTTGAAATACTATGTTTACAAGAAATCACAGCCTACAAAAGGAAAAAACAGTTTAAGTAGGAAGGATAATTAACAGAAGCTTGTTCTGTGCTCTAGATTTAGTCCGTTCCAGATTCCTCAACTTCATTACCTTCAAGTTCTCATTCATAAAACTTTTTCCCATTTCCTATCGCATACACAAGTCAGTTTCTCAAGCACTTTATAACTGTTTTGAGTGTTATTTATTTGACAAAGCCTTTTGTTTTCATTTTTAAAGGCTGTTCTTAAGTTTGTCCGTGATGTCAGGATTCAATTTTCTCTGCACTGTTGGCAGTCTTTTTCTATACCAGAGGTAACTAAATAAAAAGTTTCAAGGAACACCTTGTTTCAGCTGGATTCTGGTTGATTTCAAGCATTACTGTATTTGTTTTGTATGATATGGCATATTTACAGAGAACACTGTTATGATTGCAGAGCAGTAACCAAGGGATACATTACATAAAGAATAACTTTGTGATTTAAGCAGGGTCCCCAGAAGTCTCACTGGAATTGGTGTAAATTATGCAAATCATATTTAAATTTAGTCCCCATGAATCATGTCTGCCCGATTTTTCCAGAGTCCCCACTAAGCATGAGCTGCACATGACTTTGTAAATCCAGAGATTTAAAGTTGTGTATAGGCTAACAACAGTGTCAACATTGTGCCTGATTTTTTTCATACCTGTAGAACCTTTGGAAAGGGTGGTCCCCGAAAGGGATGATCAGAACTTTGGTCCCCAAACCAAATGAAAACACGTATAGGTGTGTGTGTGTGTGTGTGTGTGTGTGTGTGTGCTGAAGCCCACGTGTGCAGGAATGCAGCCTCAGTGTCACAGCTGTGCCTCCTGTCACTCAGACTGAGGCCGATGAAAGGATCTTCATTCCTCCTTACTCCCACTGCCTCATCACCTGATGTGTTCCTTCTCAGCTCTGACAGCACGCTGACCCCCCTCCCCCCTGTCAGCACCCACGTATAATCTGACCTGTCACTGAGGCCCATTCTACCCCAGGCGAGACCCTGCAGCTGGCTGCCCTGTGGTCAGAGTGAGGAGGAGAGTTAAAGGAACAGGAGATGTTTTATAGGTAAAAATGTAGCTAACCTTCCCAACTCCATAATTTCACCATGTGATTTATTGCTATAATAGTTCAATGGATCTTAAATGACAACTGTATCTGAAAAACTTGCTTTTTTTGTCAATCTTTGGAGAAGTCAAATATATTCCTCCCTCAAAGATTTTCAGGGTTTTGTTTTGTTTTATTTTTCAGACAAATATGGCAGTGTAATCACTAGACCCATCTTTTGACTCTTAGAGAAAGTAACAACTTTTTGTCAATAAATTAATCAATCAGATGTGCCAAAATCATCTTCTGTTGTTTTCTTTGTGGGAGCTTCCAATCAGGAGCTGACAAAGGTCGACGGGAAACTAAGGGCCTGTTGACATGACAATGAAATTGCATGAAACCTGAAAGTTTTTGTTGCATTTGCACCTTCAGATACTTGACAATGGTGCCTGGGATACCTTCTTCTGCCTAGAAAACAGGGGCTCATGGCACATACACAGCACTATTTCAGATATTTGTCTACACCAGAAAGCATAAATGTGCATGTACGTGTTGTAACACTGATGTTTTACTACAAACTTACATTGCCAACTACTGGCAGGGCATGCGCACTACTGCATTTTCAGTTGAGCATCATCTCCGTGTGAACGCAGAGCGCTTTGAATGTTCAATGGAAATGCATAAATGAGCCCTAAATGGCTGTCAGCTCCCAGTAAACTTAGAAAGGAAATGTTACTGATGTACTATGGTTCTTGGTGTCATTTGGGCCCAAAACTCAGGCAGATTACAAAAAGTGAAGAATAGCTCAATGTTTTTTGGGTTGATGTCCACAAAGTCAAGAATTTGTTCTGTGTTAGAGATATATTCTGTACTCCATTATAATAAAGGTTGAAATCGATGGTTAAACTAAAACAAAACAAAACAATAAAAAAGCATAAAAATGGTGAATAAAAGTTTATTACTGAAAAAAATCTATACGCTGATCAGCAATCAAAACCTGACCTGGTCCCCCTCTGTATATTCTGTCCCTTTCTATCCGAACCAGCAGGAGCTTCTTCAGCAATTTGAGCAAGAGGAGCTTGTCTGTTGGATCAGATAATATGTACCAGGCTTTGCTATCCATATGCATCAATGAGCTTTGGCTGCCCATGACCGAGTCACCAGTTCACCACTCTTTTTTCCTTTCTGTACCACATTTGATAGGATCTGACCCCTGCAAACAAAGAATAGCCCGCAGAGCTGCAGTTTTGAAGATGCTCTGACGAAATTATCTAGCCATCACAGTTTGGTTCTTGTCAAACTTGTTCAAATCTGTAATCTTGTACAGTGTTGTTCTTTAATGCTGTAAAATAAAATGTATTCTTATTATAATCATTATTAAATCCTCACGCTTTTTCCCTCTCCTAACAATCAACTTTGAGGACAACATGTTCACTTGCTGCCTAATATATCCCACCCATTAGCAGCTGCTGAGATGATCAGGGTTACTCACTTCACCTCTCAGATGTCACAATTTAATGCCTGGTCATTTTTGATCCTTCGATATGACTGTGATACAATAACTTAAAAGCACTGGACACTGGATTTTAACAGTCAAACAACAATCACTTCAAACGAAACAGAGTGTCAGTAATCTAGCAGAGATGTTATGTGAATGGACTACACTGCAAAAACAGCCCTACTAAAAATAAGCAAAGTATCCTTAAATTTGTTACAATTTTCTTGTTTGGAGCAAAAAAATCTGCCAATGGGGTAAGCAAATTTTGCTTGGCTAGAATTCTTAAAACTAGCTTATAAATCTAGATGGAATCTGTCTTGAAACTAGATAAAATTGCCCTGAATTTAGGAAAAGTTTGCTTATTACAAGCATAGAAAGTTATTTTTTAAGAAAAGTTCACTTAAATTTTGTGTTCTGCTTTTTGATTTAGCTTATTTCAAGAATGTTTTTACTTACAGTTGTAATTTAAGAATTAACATGTTTTTCATTTAGTAAAAAAGTCTTGGAATATGATAGATTTTCTTAAAACAAGACAATGTCTTTCTGATTTAGCTGGTTTAAAGAAATTATCCTCCAACTCCAAGAAAAACAAAAAGCAAGATTAACTTAGAATAAGACATAATTTCTTAAAAATAAAACTCAAATGTGTTTTTTCTAAAATCAAGGCACCAGGAGCAATCCTGTTTGCTTGCCATTTATTAAAAAGCCGTTTTTTGTGCTTTTTTAAAGGAATATTCCAACATTTTCATTGTTTCGGTGTCTCACCTCAGTCCCCAGTCCATAACAAGCAGGTAGAGACCAGTCTCTTGACTGTACTTCCAGTACCAATTATTTTAAGAGACTTCCAACCAAAGCCGCTAGCTTAGCTGAGCTGGAGTGTACGGGTTAAAATAAGTAAAATAATCTTGTTCTTCTGTTGGGACTTCTTTCAAACCACTGTTGTGGCTTGTTACCAGCAACACTTGCTTAATTTTAGCTGTACTTTCTTATTAAGATTTTGTTAGACATATTCTCTCGAAATAAGACTTTTTTTTCTAACACACTTGTCAAGATAATTTTTCTTTTAAGGGTAAAATATAAGAACAAATTTCTTAAAACAAGCTTTTTTTTCTTTCTTAGAAATCCTTTTTTGCAGTGTACCTTCTCTGTGTTGCTCTAAGGCAGGAAATTCTTAATTGTGACCGCGTGGCAGAGAGAGGCCTGTGTGAGTGACATGCTTCATGGCTTTGCTGTTATATCAATCAATCAATCAATCAATGTATTAGATATGCTCAGGACTCAAAGTGTATTGGATCTCTCAGTTCTTTATACTGTCTTAACCCTTTACAAAACTATCACAATTGTGCCCCTTTGTGGGTTAAATGGGGAGATTCTATCTGGATGCCTGTATTTTGCTGGTAGGCCACTGCACTGAACGAAGTCCACATCAAAGAATCACTTGAGTGCTGTCACCCATTTATTGTCACAAGGCACTGGTGTTCAGAGGGGCAAAGGTATGCAAAGGTAAAAGTATTAAAGACATTTTCATACAATAAAACAGTTTTTGCAGGTTTAAAGACACTCCCATGCTGCTACCATGACACTTTGACATGACCAGCAAACTATTTGCTTCCCCAGCTAAAGATCTGCTTCTCATCATCTGCCCTCTTATTGGGTATTAATGATGATGCCCCGCCATGTGGTTCAGCATAAAAATACCACAGTGGTCCCACATTCTTATTTACAAATGCTTGTCCAGATGTGAGCTTTCTTGTCACATCTCTCTGATAAGACACGGTTTCACTGGGTGGTGCTTTTCTCAATTTCTGCACTCTTTCTCAGAGAAGAATGAAGCTGGTTTCTGTATGTTGTCGCAAATTATAAACTAATCTTGATTTCTTTCAGTGTCTATAAAGACCCACCACCCAGCAAGTGTTTGTTCGTCACTTCGTACTGAAAAGCGAACTGCCCATGTGGTGAAGCTGCTTCCAAAGCCTCCCAGTTGACCGACACTCCATCCACAGTTGTCTTCCCTGGTGTCGCATATGCTCTTCAACCTGTCCTCTGGACACTCTGTGATAAAAGAACATTTTTTGTTCCTTCAAAAAAGATGTTTCAAAGGACAACTGCATTATAAAAATAAATGACCAAAGTTGGTCTTTGTTCTTCACTTTGATGTTGTGTTCAGTCCATGGTTCAACCAAAGATGAACAGTGTTTTGCATGTAGCTCTCATTTTAACTCCAGTCTTCCAACTTTTGTGGGCCAAAGACCACATATTTTTGGGAACATATTGATTTGTTCTACTTTATCACAATGTGTACAAACATTAATTGATGGTTATTGTAATAAAATTGCAAAAATATTATATGTTTTTTTGTCATTTTAGTCCAGCATTCAGAGGAAAACATCATTTCCATCACACCACAAAAAAAGTGGTTTTCAAAAAAAATACTTGCATTATCAATCTTGAACATCAACATTCATTAATCACTATGTAATTAGTGATTTAACAGTTGAAACAAACTGCCAGACTAGCATATAGATTCATTCCTGTATCCATCATTATCTATCCATATGCTTGTGACCTTTCTGCTGTAGTATAGCATGCCATCAACACAAATGGTATCACATATAAATATCTATTTTTTTGTAGTTTGTGTATATATAAAGTATAAAAATAGAGTTGGAGTGTTTTGCACAATTTAATACGAAGCATATTAAGCAATATAAGCCAAAAAAAATTGCATTTATAACACTAGCGTTGTCATTTCCATCACAACATGTCTTTTCCATCACTGTAAATAAAGTGATGGAAATGACTGTTGTGGAAATGACAATGTTTAGCTATTTTAAAAAAAAGTCTGTTTGGCATTAAAAAAAACCTCAAAACCTGGCATAATATGGTATTTTTCTCATTATTTGAACAATCAAAGAAAATATGAGCTGCTTGGAAACGAGGACTAATAAACCTACTCATGGTTTTGCAAATCTTTTCCTTGTTTTTCTCTTTCTTCCACAGAGCTAATGCTGCTCTCCTGCCATGAACTCCCCTGCCATGGGTCAACTGATGTGACTGCAGGTATTATACACCAAAAAAAAAAAAAAAAAAAGAAAAGCACCACAGTCCTCTCCCATATTGTGATTTTCAGCATAAATATTAGTCCTACCTTTATTTCATGTACATATTTAGATTCCTTGACCATGAAAATATACCATTAGCAATTTGTTTCATAATGATATCTATCTTAGTTCAGTATTTATTCATGAAAATCACATTTTTCGTCATGGTGGATCCAGACAGTGATCCGGATCAACACCAAAATTGAATCAGTTCTTCCGTTTCCCATGCTGAACATTTCCTGAAAATTTAATCAAAATCCATTCATTACTTTTTGAGTTATTTTGTTCACAGACAGACAGACAGACAGACTAACAGACTCTCAAGAAAACAAAATCTCCTGGCGGAGGTAATAAAAACCCTGAAATTACATTTTGTGGTGTTTGGTGGAAATGACAGTTACCCCCAGGGACACATGTTCTTTTTATGAAAAATAAACAAAATATTAATATGTCTGACAAGCATATGATTTATTTCATTAAAATAAGGACTTTTTGTGTCATTTGTCAATAAAGTTACTGTTGAATCTGAATTAATTTAATCTTATGAGGGACTGAAAGTCATTTCCATCACTGTAAATAAAGTGATGGAAATGACTGTTGTGGAAATGACAATGTTTAGCTTTAAAAAAAAAAAAAAAAAAAAGTCTGTTTGGCATAAAACAAACTGAAAACCTGGCATAAAATGGTATTTTTTCTCATTATTTGTACAATCATAGGAAATATAAGCTGCTTGGAAACAAGGACTTATAAACCTACTCATGGTTTTGCAAATCTTTTCCTTGTTTTTCTCTTTCTTCTCTTTCTTCCATAGAGCTAATGCTGCTCTCCTGCCATGAACTCCCCTGTCATAGGTCAACTGATGTGACTGCAAGTATTATAAACCAAAAAAATATATAAATAAATAAATAAATAAAAATAAAAACCCTGAAATTACATTTTGTGGTGTGTGGTGGAAATGACAGTGACCCCCAGGGGCAAGTGTTCCTTTTATGAAAAATAAACAAAATATTAATATGTCTTACAGGCTCATGATTTATTTCATTAAAATAAGGACTTTTTGTATCATTTGTCAACAAAGTTATGTTGAATCAGAATTACTTTAATCTTATGAGGGACTGAATGTCCAAAATCTGGCCAAGGGACAAAGGACATATAGTAAAAAACCTTAATATATAACCATGTTTTATATATTAAAAATAGTGTTTTATGATTCATGTATTTTTTGTAAGTTCTTTTTTATGTATCAAGAAAATGTAGCAGAAATAAAAAATGACCAAGGTGTTTTTGTTCTTCTTATTTCTGTCCGGGACACATTTGATAGTTGGAGAATCACCATCTATCAAAGTTGTGTGAAGATACATAGATGTATAGTGTGTATACATATACATATATGTATACACAAACACATACATGTGTGTGTTTATATTTAATTTATAGACATATTTAAAAACCAAAAAAAGGAAGTGAAGACAGAAAGACAGGGATATAAACCACTTCTTAGCCTGAGTAACGACACCGAAAAGGGCCCAGTGAAATTACCTCCACCATAAATCTCCACAGTCGACAACCAACTCAGACTTGGAGGAGAAAAAAATTTCCATGAGCTGAAAAAAAACCCAACCTATTCAACCATGGCTGGTAGTCACTACAGTTAGCTAGTTTTATTGTTCAGGTCGGGTGTCTTCCGAGGTCAGAAGCAGGGGCACACTGCTGGCATTAAACAATTTAAACATTCAGTAGGGAATGAGTCCGTAAGGGAGACAACATACGTCACGTGACCTATGTCGATCATGACGTTTGGCGTCATCAAAACATGGTGCCTTTATTGTGAAAATCCGCGAGGCTCCATCGTGGGAAAGAAGCCAAAATATCACCGTATATTAGTTATGAATTATGTTAATTATGTAGCATATTGCTGTGATTGTTAATTTCCTCTACTTAAACTCCGCCTTCTCATACAACACGCATCGTTCGAAACGCAATGCTTTTATTTTGAAGGCAGTTACGCCCCTGGACTTCCTTTTTTCAATTTTCATTGTACAAGTTGGATAAAGGGAACGTCGGTCGCTTGGCACTGCTGTGTTGCGCCAGATTGCATTTCACTCCATACGTCACTGAAATAGGAAATACCCCCAAAAATGAGTGTTTTCTATTTGCAATGTGTACTTTATAAACGGACGTGAAGGACAGAGAGAAGAAATGTCCCCTTCTGTGCATCCAAAAAAAAGTATTGCAACATATATTTCTCATGTCAATTTACCACCACTGCTTAAACTTCAAAAGGGGTATCCTATCTCACAATCAGACTAAGTATCCCTAAAGTACATGTGGACATGAGGACAAAGTCTAATCAACAAAATTATGCTAGTTGCTAATTGCAAAAGACAATGCACATATTAATTTATACCATAAAATAAAAGAAACGTGAATTCATATTTTAAATTTCCTTCTAGAAACAAATGGAGGAAGGTGAAGGACATGCCAGAGGCGCTGGTCTCAAAAATCCAAAGTAACTTTTTAGCATGACCATTTCATGGATTTAATGGTCTCAGAAGGAAATGTATTTTGTGAGCTGCAGCTCTCTGGGTAATGATAGAAAAGAATGGCCAGAAGATTTGGAGCTGCTAGCAAAACAACATTACCTTGAACAACCATCATCTAAGATATGCATATGACCATTTCTTAACATCCAACACACTGAATTATCAAACAATGGGCTGTCGCAGCAGAAAACTACACCAGGTGCTATTCTTGTCAGCTAAGAGTAGGAAACTGGAAGTACAATTGGCATGGGCTCACCAAGCAGGGCTACCTGATTGGATGGGTCTGGGGTTCCATTCAGATGAGTCAATTAGGGTCAGACTTTGGCGAAAAAAACATATAACCACGGAGACATCTTGCCATATATCAGCGACTGTGGTCAGTGGCTGAGTAATTGACACGTTGTTGGCATTCTATTGAACTAAATTGAATACAGCAGTATTTTTTTTGTTTTGATTTGATTTTGATTTTTACTTTCTACTGTATTTGTGTCTTTATTCCTTGGCTTAGAAAAAATTGAAAGAAGAATTATATAAATTAAAAATGAATGAAAGTTGGTTGAAAAGTGAGCCATTTTTAATTGTTCCAAATGAGAGAGAGGCCAGTAACAACAGATGTTTGTCTTACCTGGTAACAGTAAGTACGGAGAGTGAGGTTTAACATAGGATAGCTCCCTGGAAATTGCAGAGCTGGACAAAGGGTCAGGTATGTTCGATATGTTTTTTTGGCACACTTTGGATCCCTAAGTACCAATAGAGTACATATATAATTGAATAGTATAGAATAGAGTCTTGTTAAAACAACACAGCCTACCTGAGTATTGTTACTATGTCCATCCCTTCATGATCACACAGAGTACCCATCTTTTGATGGGTTCTTTCAGCAGGATACTGCTCCATGTCACAAAGCACAAATCATCACAAACTGGTTTCTCGAACATGAAAAAGAGTTCACTGCACCCCAATGGCCTCCACAGTCACCAGATCTCAATCCAGTAGAGCATATTTAGGATGTGATGAAACAGGAGATTCTCATTATTGGCTAAGGATGACAAATCTTGAGTGTGATGAAAATATCTCTGAGGAATGTTTGCAACACCTTGTTGAAATGAGGCCACAAAGCTCGTAGCTCCACTTTGGTACATCATCCTCATAGACTGGAGCTTGGCAAGATGGAGCTGCTCGAATCAGACCTTGAATCAGGCAGATCTAGCTGCACTGCAAGGTTAATAAACTACATGGACATCCACAAATACCCAAAAGCAAATGTAGAACATAATTAATCAAACATATTGTCCTGAGCTAAAAAAGTTAGATGGCAAACTTGTGACCTAATTTATTATGCAGGTTTTTCAGGACGAAATTTTAAGAAAATAGGTAGTGGGGGTTTCAGATGGAAAATTTCTCCTTCAGGGTTTTTGTTGTCAACTGCCAAAATGAAAGACCAAGATTTCCATCAGTCTTGCTGTCACACAAGAAGAACAAGCTTTAGCTTCTGGAACACAGTGTATTCTGGCATTTAACTGTTTGCATGTAATGATTTACACACACGCTTAGCATTTAAACATGCCTAAGGCCAATGTCTCGACTTAGTTGACGGCTCTCCAGCTGCCAACATCACTTGAGTCATATGAACTGAATTTGACCAGACATACTGCTGATGCTTCTACAGTTACGCCCTCCAGCTCTATAACATTACACCTGTCAGAGTGCAGGATGTCACAGTTATTGTGCCCTATAGTAAAACACAAGTCTGCTGGGCCCAATCAGAAGAAATCCGAAGAGTTAAAATTCAGATCTTGATTGTAGAGCACACAATGTTAAATTTGGCTGATTGAGATGATAGGTTCAAGTGCATCAGGTGTTACATTTAAACAGTTCCTCCTTTACAACAAGCTTTAGACACAGATGACAGTGTGTTTCAGTGTGGGGGCTGTGATACAGTGAGCTGCAAGCTGTGGATGGGCCGACCCCATTAGAAGCAAAGAGGGTGGTGTGAGGGGGGGTTGTTGGCATGGCTGTGGCCTGGGCTGCTCGCTCGCAGGATAATTTACGGCCCCTTCATCCTAGTGGAATGTGTTTGTAGCCAGGCGTAATGGAGGCCATCCATTCTGGCTGTCAGCATTGGGAAACACTTTTTTAGCCAGCTATGGGAGGAAATGTTTGACATGGAGAGGGCAATGCTGTTTCTATGCATGGTAGCCTGCAAGGAAATAGATCTTGTGGGCTTCATTGTTTGTGAGGTTATGAAAGATGCTGTTTGTTTTTAAGATTTCAATTTGTTTTAACCCCTAGTATGAATTACTCTACAGATAAGTTTACATAAAAATAATACACCAAAGACTGATCATTTTTCATTCACCCTTATCTTGACATTTGCTGTGTATGCAGACCTGAAAAAAGTACCTTGTTGTGGTTGCAGTTATCCAAATGACTCTGAAGAAGTTAGTGATGGAAATAAGGTTTTTTATTTATCTAGATCAGTGTTGAGATCTGGTTTTTCATCTCCTGCATGGCTCTTCTTCTGGTACCATTTGACATATAATTAACATCCAACTGTTATGTATGCATGGATTCCAATCAAATTATGAGCTTTTAATCTAATTTATTGGCTTTTTCTATGATCAACTGTAACTTGATACACCAGGTAGACCTTCGTTATTTTTCACAAGTCCATCTTGGCAACAAAGGGGGCAAAACCTTTCAGGAACACCCAACTGGTGATTGGGCAATTATTCTGTCAAGCATATTTATTACAGGCCAATCAGATAATGTTGTTAGGCAGGCATTAATGTCACGTTGTATAGTAGAAAACATGAGCCATTATGTTTGAACAAACTGTTGGCAAAAAATGTTTTAAATGGAGCTAGATTTTTCACTTAATCGAGAAATGTTTTGGTAGCACTTTATGATACAGCCCGCGTCTTATAGTGTAGTTTCCTGTCTCTTACAGTGTAGTTTCCTCAACTGTTGGGGTAACTCTCACACATGTACAATGACATTTTGCGTTATCTATGGGGAAGTGAAACTCGCGTCTTACAGTGTAAGTCCTGGAGTCTTACAGTGTAGTTTCCCGTGTCTTACCATATACTTATCAAAACAGTGTAATTTCCCTGGACATATGCTTTTACTGTGCAAACCTTGATGTGCCACTTCCTCTTAAGAATCAGCATACAGATTATGTAGACCAATGAAAAACTTACAGCATTATGAGGACATGCAGATATATAAAATATCTTTATTTTTTTTTAACACACAGAGACCCCACATAATTCACACTAACTATCCAGTACTTCCACTGCCACAACCCAGCACTTTACCTGTAACTATTGGTCAACATCTGGAACCTTGCTGGATTATAAAGTGAACACTTGTTGGCTTTACTTACTGTGTAACTACCTAGCACTTTACCTGTAACTATTGGTCAACATCTGGAACCGGGCTGGATTATAAAGTGAACACTTGTTGGCTTAACTTACTGTGTAACTACCCTCGACTTTACCTGTAACGACTGGTCAACATCTGGAACCGGGCTGGATTATAAAGTGAACACTTGTTGGCTTAACTTACTGTGTAACTACCCTCTACTTTACCTGTAACGACTGGTCAACATCTGGAACCGGGCTGGATTATAAAGTGAACACTTGTTGGCTTAACTTACTGTGTAACTACCCTCTACTTTACTGTAACTACTGGTCAACATCTGGAACCGGGCTGGATTATAAAGTGAACACTTGTTGGCTTAACTTACTGTGTAACTACCCTCTACTTTACCTGTAACGACTGGTCAACATCTGGAACCGGGTTTGACTATAATATGAACACTTGTTGGCTTTACATACTGTGTAACTACCCACTACTTTACCTGTAACGACTGGTCAACATCTGGAACCAGGCTTGATTATAAAGTGCACACTGTCCTTCCTTCCCTTTCATGCTGGTACCTGGTGCTTACACTCCAAGTATCCAAGATTTCCCCTGTAAGTACCACGGATTATGAAATATTGTTTCCTTTACTAAATCAATTTATTTTGAAAACAATAAATACCTGAAACAGAACAAAATAATTAAAACATTGTGCATTATTATGAATATTGTTATCAGACAAAATATTTTTTATTTATGTCAACAAAGTATAATGTATGTAACAGCAATACTAATTTTCACAAACAAGCATAACTGTACCCAATTCCCAAAAACAACATTTAAATAGCCAAAAAAGTACTGTCGACCCAGATTCTCTACAAGGACACCAAACTTTACCTGCAATGCTTACCTTGATACATGTACTCTCAGGATGTTCTGACTACTATGTAGACAAAGTTGTTCTCTTTCTTGACCTTTTTGCATTACATACATTTTTACTCAAATGTCATGCTTATTCATTATTTAACACTGAAATGCATTTGACAATCATCAGTCAACTGTAATTGCAATCACAGTACACTTTTCATTCAGAAAAAAACATTACAGTCATGGAGTGGGCATAATTATTACATGTAAAACAGAGATCTTTTCAAAATATAAACACAAATAATTCAAAATAAATGAAACTAAAAAGTATAAAGCAGTTAAGTGGAAAAAATCCTTTTCTATGTTAGCTACATTTAAATAACTTTTATATTATCTACACCTTGTGCTGCACAAAAAAATGAACACCAAGTGTAAAGTACTAAAGTAATCTTTGTGTGATAGAAACTCTCCTTTATTAATATTTACTTCTTTGTGAGGCATTGTAAAAAATCCCTCCCGTAGCCCTCCCCACCACATTGAGCAGGTACCTGCCTCAAGTGCTCTCCCATCGCTGCTCAGACCTGTTCCTCCCTCACCTCTGGGAAAGGCAATGGGAAACTTGCAGAGAAATATTCTTTTACCGAGAACAGAAAAGGCCGTTTCATTCAAACCACTGACAGTTATACTGTCATGTGTACAATGTCATGTTATTAAAATTCAATTTCTGTTCATACCTGTCCAGGATCCGATATGTGCAGGTCTTGAGGTCCTTCCCACTAAGGCGAGACATTGATTTGATCTGTATGATATTATCAAATTATCAACGGTTTCAAATGTATGGATTCTGTATTATTTGTAGCATCTCTATTTGACTTACTAGTGAATGTTTAATGTTTGGGCACTTCACAAGTTCACAAGACGTTCCCTCGACCTCCTTCACAGTCACTAAGGGTACATGAAAAAAAACAATATTATTGGACCTAAGTCTCCATGGCATGAGTAATCAATTGAAAAAGTCATTTGGGGGTTGAAATACTCCATTAAACAAAATATGCAGAAGGGAGTTAGTGAAGAGATAAAACAAAACAAAAGGGGAAAACAAATAAGGATGAATATTATTTGGTCAACCAATCCAGCACAAATGTACTGTAGCTTCTTTAGTTAAAGGATCCGGTATTGCAAAAACATTCTCTCTTATCATAGGCTAGGGCTAAACAGAGCTGAGGAGCGAGTATGACATCAAGTTACATCTTACAGCTATAAAAGTGTTTTTTCATAATGCTGGCCTGCATTATCTTTTTAATTTTGATGGCAATGTAACTAGGCAATAAAAATATTACTTTTTGTATTCTTTAATGCTGGAATCTATTACAGAACTTGGAGAAGATTTTTGTTATTTTAATTTAACTGGATAAAATTAAAATTAACTTAGCATCTGATGGATTCCTTATGCTATCATAGCCCAATGTCACATTGGTAAACATTTACCCCCAGAAATGTATAGTACCTCCACTACCTGATCTGTGTGTGTCACATACATTTTCCAGTATTTTAAGTGGGCCATAAGTGCTTAATTCACTTTTTATTTTACTGATATAGATGTGTTTTGGCCTAATCACATGGAATTGCGCGCTATTACCTCAAAATGAAGTCACATTGAGACTAATTAATCTTGTGTTCCATTCTGGGCCACAACTAAGGGAAAAAGCAAGTAATAACGTGCTACACACTCAAAAAAATCAATATCACAATGAAAAAAAAAAAATTTTACAAGTGATGGTCTGCCTTTAAAATATCACTTGAGTATTTAATGAAGTATTGACATCAATGTATACTTCATTTTCGACACTGAACAATAAAATGTTTGAAAGTAGCTTAACTAGAAGCTTTTAACCTTGGCTCCAACAGAGAGAGCAGGCCTTTAATTGATTTTATGACAGCACCTTTGAAAGAAAAACAAATCACCAACTGAGCAGACTGGTCCATGCTGTTGAGCTCATGCTGGCTAGGCTAGCAATGCGCTTGCCCTCATGCTACACACGGAGGACTGTCATTGTGACGATAAAAGAGGGGTTGCATTAAACGAATATTTTCTGTCACTGACTGCATTTTTTGACGAATGACAGAAAGATTTCGAGGCTGTCTGTCTTGATAGACAGGAAAAAGAGGGACGATCCAGTGTGCCATCATACTCATGCATCTACATGAATAAAGAAAACCCTTTCTGTTTTGCACTCTACATCATGGAGGAGGTTATTTAACCTGTGTAAAAACCCCTTCATAGCCATAATCACTCCATTTGTCACTCAGAGCTGACTGCATTATACTCTCCACACACTTGGAGCAAGTTCTGGAGCCGTCACTGCATGGAAAGTGTGACACAGTTAGTGCGTAAAAGACTGCTCTTACTGCTACTGGTTACTGTTTTGTATAAAAACACCTGCAAAGCTGATCTAATTGAATGTAGAGAGGACTGCGTCTGTCAAATGAGTAAAATAGCACATGCAATCCATTCATCATTTTGCCTTCATGATTATGCAGAATACATGCAGATTATCAGAATGTGCATAACACTGAGAGAAGGAGATGAAAATGTTATCATTGAGCACCTGCAATGTGGTTTGAGGACTTCACATAAGAGGTTACTGACGATAAAGCTGTGTAAGATTAGGTTTAACTGTAACCAAAAAAAAATACAAATGAAAGATACGACTATAGCATGAGGGAAACTGACAATCTTGACTGTCAAAATGACTAACAACAAAAAAGATTACCCCAGGTGTGTTCATTTGCTGTTAAACTCCATGGTGCTCCATCTGCAGCAATGTACAACCCAACTTCCCTTACCTGCCCTTTTCTACAGATGCAGGGCTGCTTTCCATCGCTGTGGCTAATGTTCACATTGTTCCAGCGCACGCCATGTATGCATACAACCCCACTTCAAAACTATTCCTTTAGGAAACATCTGTGTGTACTGCAAACTCTGCTAACTATTTGTCATTGAGGTTTAGAAAGTCTGTTTATTGCTCTGTCATCATGTTAATTCTGTTTATACAGATCTATATCAACATCACATAGTCTTTTCTCTGTTAATGAGTAGTAATAACATTTGACGGGAGGAAAAAGAATCCTTGCTTTGACAAGATCAATGTTTCCCACAGCTACAAAGCCTTGTTATGAGGACACATATTTGGAAAGGATAAAACAGCTGTGCTCTGACAAAGTCTTGGAACAGATCTGACAGTAAACAGCTGCACAAAGACAGGAGACAGGAAGGACAATTTTGGTAAAAGACGTGGGGAGAGGAGAGCAAGACCAGGAGCAGCCTATACAGGGAAGAACTGACACTGAATCCTTGGCTTTGACTCATCCTAAGGCTATTGTGAGAACTTCAGAGTCATTGGAAGTCAATGAATCACACTTGATGAGTGTCAAAGACCTCTGTGTAAGGTTTGTCAATCCTCTTGAGAATCTGCAGGCCTCAGGCACAAAGGCCTTTCTCAAAGCATTCCCTGCACCCTTTCATGAATACGTTGTCTCTGATAGGGGGCTTGAAGTGCAGAATGATTGTGTAATTAAACACCCTTAATGCCACAGTTGCTGATTTACTGAGCAGGTGTTACCATTATGTTGCAATGAGTTTGTGTCCATTGCATCATTGTCACCCTTTGGTTTGACTCCATGCCACAGCACCCATCACTTCCCCCCGCACTGTGCCTCACCCCTGGGCAGTGGAGTCCCAGAGATGTGGTGTCAAACATGTGTGTGTTCTTCCTTTTCTGGGAGTACTAGGTGAACCATAGTGTATGGAAATAGTGCATGGAGGAAAACTGCAAAAATGCCAGGCTGTTTTTGAGCTCTCTGTACTATTAAACTTTAGATTTAATTTTTCAGAAAATGCTAATATGTTTCACAGCAGACATGTTGTTATGCATCCTGTGTGACTGAATCAAGCCCTGTGAAGACTATTTTGATCTCAGGATGCGTGTCAATCTCTCCCAAAAATAGTAGAATCACTCTTCGCCACTTTGGACCAGGTATGAGGAGGTTCAAATGCAGTCAAGTTAGAAATGCTAACTTTGCGCCTTCTTGTCCTCGTTATCAGAGAAACATACCCCTTGGCACAAACAAGAGCGCTTTACCATTTGCATTTCATCACTCTAAGTTCTGGATGTATAAGTGACACATGCATTCACTGAAAAATGAAAACACCTGAGCTTGACACCAAACACCTTTGAGCTGTGCCATTTATAGGGCTCTTAGGGTTTAATCTACTAAAGGTTTGTGTGTATAAAAACACCTGCAAAGCTGATGTGATTGGATGTAGGGAGGACTGGGTCTGTCAAATTAGTAAAATAGCACGCACAATCCATTTATCATTTTGCCTTCATGATTATGCAGAATACATGCAGATTATCAGAATGTGCAAAACACTGAGAGAAGGAGATGAAAATGTTATCATTTAGCACCTGCAATGTGATTTGAGGACTCACGGCAGAGACAGAAAATCTTTTGTGTATCACCATTTTTGCACTGTCAGAAACAGCATAATCAAAGTTTTTCCATTATTAATTGTAATTTTTTGATGAATGACAGAGGGATTTGGAGGTTGTCCATCATAATGAAGCGGAACGATCCAGTGTGCCATTATATTCATGCAGGAACATGCATTAAGTAAACCCTCTACATTTTGCACTCTAAATACATCATGAAGGAGGTAATTTAACCTTTGCAAAAAAGATTTCCCCTGATGATTTGTATCACATTCTAGCCCCTCCTTCAGATGAGGGACACCCTCTGAGCCCAGGGTCTGTTCAGCTCACAGGCAACAGTATTGGAAAAAACATATTCAGACTTTGCAGCCACAGTAAATGTTAGAGCACAACTCTGGAAAGCTTCAACCACATCCACTTCCCAAGACAGATGTAGTCAGACACAGCTCATGAGGACTAAAACAGCCTATTCTGATCAGGGCTGAAACAAAGGGGTTTAAATGTCTGCCTAAAACTCATATCTTAACAGGTTTTTGGGCTAGAAACTTTAGGAACAGGTCCTGAGAACACCTTAGACCAGGGTATATCCCCTGAAAAAGTGTAGAATTCAGAACCTTCAGATAAAGTGAGTCTTGATGGACATCCTTGTGGGAGCAGTTAATAAAGATATATGAGGGCAAAACTGGAGAACTGGGACACTCTTTGGTCTTGCACCCCTCAGCAAGAATCAATGGGAACAAAGGCACAAAGCGAGCATGCTTAAACAGGGCCTGCTCTGGGACCAAAGCACCAAAATGTCTGACCAGCATCACATGTCTTCCTCAGCAGAGGTGTCACGTTGACCTTCACAAAGAGCCACATGAGAGATTAGGAAGCACACATGAGCAAGGGAGTGTGTGCTCAGCATGTGTATCTGTTTAAATGACTGTGTGCCCATACATCTGTGTGTATGTGATGAAGGTTGGTCGCAACTTTAATTAATTCCCTCATTCCCTTTCTAGCTTGGCTCCTCCTCTCCTTGTCGAGCCTTGGCAGGTGATTCGTGTTAGCTGTACAGCAAGCAAAGGAGTGACTGTTCCTGACAATATAATTTACGTTGTCTGTAAAGAGCGATTGGAGCACTGCAGCCTTATTTATGCCACATTAGAGGATTTGCCTGTGCCGCCTTCTCCAGGTCCAATCAATCAGAAAGCTGTTTTTCAGCACTGCTTTATTGGAACTTGCCCTTGAGAGAGTTCTGCGTAGCTGGGAGTGTGTTTATCTCTGTGGTTGACAGTGTGTGGCAGCACTATTTGTGTGTGTATTAATGCAAAGGTATGGTGGCCCTGAAAAGCAAAACACACAAAAAAAAGAAAACACGATAGCAATTTAGTCAGGACCACTTGACCATGTACTGAATCTAGCTTTATTTGCAGTTGTAAAATTTGATTTGAAGTTTGCGGTATGACCCTTATGGGGACTCTCCCTACAACTTCTAGATGTCTGTTGTTGAAGCCTTAGGGGCCTTCAAGACTTGTCACAGACGCTCAGGGAGGGGGGGATGCAGTACAGAATGTCCATGCACGCCATGCACGCCATCAGCTAAATATTTGCTTGGCTATGCTGAAACAATATGCAGCATTTTGATGGGTTGTCATTCAGAGGTTTGAGTGAAGGATTATTTTCTTCACCCCTTCTTCTCCATCAGAACCGTTCGTAATATTGCCAAAAATACCTACAGGTGGCTTACTGAAGGCATCAGTAACTACCGACACATGTCTATTTGACCACTTGACTGAAATGGCTGAAAGTGACAAAAATCAGTAATTCAGAAATCATCATTAAGAAGATGCTGTGATGGAAGAAGCTTGCCAAGCAACTTGAAGAGTTGACCGGCTAGAGCAGCTGAAAAAATGTGCGATTAGACAACAGCAGCTTGGAGGAAATCGGATGTCTGTCTGCAGAGGCAGGATACTTTAGTTCAGCTGGTTGTCAATGGCATGATGGCAAAATGGCAATCTTGACTTAGTTTCCTTTCAGAATGTGAAATTGCTCAATTAAAACAGTGGTCTAATTAAAAAAAAAATGTATGTAAATTTGTAACATGCAACACCAACTTCTAAAGGCACAAATATCTTTAATATAAGTAGAAACTACAAATAAACACAGAAAATAAAAAATGACAGATTTAATATAAACAAAACATTAAAAGCATAAAAAATACAAATTTAAAGATAAATAAAAAAACAGAGAAAAAGAAACAGATAAAATCTGATAAAAAAAATAATGTTATAACATATGAATGCAAACTAGATTAACTTAACTAACATACAACTGTAAATCATAAAAAACACAACCAAAAGTAGCCAAATAAACTAAAGCTAGTGCTATTTCCAGCCACACACTGTGTAATGAGTTTTTTTTTATTAGGGGTGTTGTCATAGTTGTAATTTTTGTTGTTTGAAGTAAATTTGTTTCTATCATTGTTGTGTTTCCACTGTTATTTTTTTACACTGCTGTTGTTTGTTGTTGTCTGTAGTTTTTTTTTACTTGTGTTTTCATATTTGCTGCTGTGTTTGCCAAAATGTTGTTTTTTTATCATGCTGGTGTGCAGTTTGATGTTGTAGTTGTCTCTTTAATTTTTATTTGTTCTGATTTGTTCATTTTTCTTCCTTGTTGGAGTTTAAAATTTGTTTGTGTTCTAAATGAAAGTATAATTTTTATTGCTTATGTTTCTGTGATTTCATTTTGTTGTGTTTTTCTTATTTGACTTTTTGTTGTTGTTGTGTTTCTTATCAGATGTTGGTTTGTTGTGTTGTGCATTTTTTGTCTCATTGTTGTGTTTAGTGATTCTATGTTGTGTTTTCTCTTTGGTGTTGTCATTTGTAATTTGTTGTTGTTGGTTTGATCCACCTCAATAAAAGGTCTTGGTTTCTGTTCTCCCACAGAGGTTGGTTTCTTCAGTCTAATGAAGTATTTAGATGAATGGGCTGTACTCAGGCACAGGCTGAACTACAGCTGTAACTTCAGGAGGGAACAATGATTACTGGACTTTTGTCATATCAGTGAGCCTGCACAGCAGATAAACGGGCACTGTCCTGCTGTTCCGGTGGGTCTTATTCATCCTATCCTCCACACAGAGCTCGAAAATCCTCCCCTCTTTAGCTGTCAGGTCTCTCTCTATTGACTTGTCTCCCTTTGAAACAGTCCCAAATTACAGTCAAGCCTTTCCCTTGGCATCTATTTCACCAGATAGCTGTCTCCATAAGTGAGTAAGATGCAAAGTGACACGGACACCCACACGCAGTGCAAGCATGGTATGGGGCTTAGTGTACGGGAATATGCATGGGAGGGTTCTGGCAGAGGAATAGTGTAATAAAAGACACCAAGTAGCTCATTTTTCACAGAGGATACAAAATGTCGGGTCCGGAAAGACACGTTGGTGCTGCGAGGTGGCAACACATGCGGCTCCAAGTGCAACTCATTAATCATGAGACAGGGAGCAACAGCGAGGGGACCAGCATCCATCTGTAGTGCACTTATGAGAGTATTATAAACTTGTGGTGCAGCTGGTTGACAGAGAGAGTAAACTGTCGAGCAGTGCTGCGTACAGTGTGCCCTTACAAGGTCACCAAGCCTGAGGCACCTGTGCAGACATACTGAGGGGCTATCTGTCAGCTGGCCTCAGAGATGGAGTAAGACATTAACTCAGAACAGTGGTCTGAATTTAGTTCAAATCATCCACCCATCCATTATTTATACCGCCTATCCTTTTGGAGTCACAGGGGCCTGGAGCCTATCCCATCCGACATTAGGTGAGAGGCGGTGTACATCCTGAACCTAGCCAATCACAGGTCCACATAGAGAGCCTGTCTATTTGACAACAAAGTCAGAAGAAACTGAAGGCTTTCCCTTTGTGCTTTCAATAGCGCATTGAGTTCACACGGAGATGGTGTGAATACAGTGCGCATTCACAAAGATCCATGACTGAAAATGCTGTAGTGTACATACCAGGCCAGTAGATGGCAATGTAGGTCTGTAGTGAAACAGCGGTGTTAAAACACATGTATACTTTCCGGTGAAGACAAACTTTTCACAAACAGCAATGGTGTGTGCCCACATGAAAAATTAGTTTTTTGGCTGAAAAACTATCTGGATATTTTCTTCTGGATAACAAACCAAGTTTAATAAGCAGCACACATTGCTTGGTGGATTGCCGAAGTTGCTGTTGCTGTTATTGTTCCTAGGTGTGCTCAACCTTTGTCTTAAAGAGTACTGTGCATGCACCCCATGTTGCTGTTCCTAACAACACTAATTTCTGTTTACACAGAGATGAAAATGTAAGCATTTTCAAAACTTTTCACTCTGGACCTTTGTTCACACACCTTTCTTGTGTAAAACAGAAAGTGCAAATGCAACTATGCAATTCAGTCATTTTCATTTTCTTGTAAAATACCCCAGAGAAACAGACAACCATTTACACTCATAGGGCGATCTGAGGTCACCAATCAAGATAATGAGGATTTTGGTCGGTGGGAATGCCCGGAGAGAACCCACACATGCACAGGGACAATATGCAAACCTCACACAGAAAGGGGATCAAACTGGCCACCTGCTTTCTGGGAGGCATGTGCACTACCTGCTGTACCACTGTGATGCCTTAAATTAAAATTTAATTATTAGAAAATTAAAACAGAATTTTGGTTTAAACTTGGGAGGAGCAACTGAAAATAAGGCTGGTGTAAAAGATCAACATAGAATAGTTCAAAATCATCCAGATCCGTTTAGCACCCATAAATCCATACCCCACACATATCCACAAATCCTACCTAAACCCCCCACCCTACCTACATGTCTCAGGGACATGGGGTAATTTAGCTTTTAATGAATTAATGCTGCTTTGAAAAAGACAATAAATGAGGGTAGGGTGTGGGCCGAGGTGCTGTGTCAGTGTGTGTATCTAATGACTGCACGGGGCAGAGCAGCGAGGGTGGATGATAAATTAGGCAGGAGTGAACTTTACACCCACCCTCAGCTCTGGGAGTGCGAGGGAGGGAGACTGTGCAGGAGTGGGAGAGGAGAGAGAGAGATGACAAGGCTGATCACAGTGATGGAGTGTCTGAGCCGCTCTTGGCTGCACATCACTGTTTGCTCTTATTCACATTCTCGACCTGTTCAGACACAGACAGAAACAGAGACGTCAGAGCTTTTTAGAGACGTCTGCTAATTCTGTAAGCGCAATAAAAATGCATATTTCACTCCACAGATAACAGAGCTAAATATTTTTATAAAAAACACATCACAATGGATGATAAAACACATAAAACAATACAAAATACATGTTTATGCAATTTAAGCAGAAGCCCCTACAGTGTGGCCCCAAAAAGATCTGTTGATTATCCCGTACTGGTTGAAATAAAGTGGTTGGCAGATTAAAAACCGATCCACAGTGGCAGGTAAGCAAAAAGGCTAATTTCTAACCCTGATTTGTTGGAATCAGTCATAATGCATCCAAAAACAATTTCATACCTACTAAGTTTGATCTGGGCCAAGCAGCTTGTGGAGAGTTCACTTCACTGGAGTGAAAGCTCACACGAGTGCAGAGAAAAGAACTGAACTGTGGTCCACCAAGAAATGGGGTTCTTGGTTGTAGCTGACCAGAGTTTGGTTCGGGGTTGGTGTAAAATAAATCTGAAACAAACAAGGACCAAGAAAGCAAGAAAACCAAAAGAGAGTGAATAATTGCATGGGTTTGGCTGAATATCACTACAGAAAACACATAACAAAGCTAACCAGCATTGCTGGCATCACCAGCCTCTGGTTCTCTTCACAGATAAACACCTATATATCTGCAGGCAATATGTTGACATAACACTTTGGTCAATATGCAAGTGCCATGCAAAGCTGCCTAAATGCAGGTTTATCTTTATTTGTCCTGAACTGCTTGATGCTAAGCTATGTTATAACTGATTGAATATTTCTTGCATTGTAGCCTGAGTCTACACAGATGTAATGACCTTTCCAAATTTGTGTGAATGTCTTGATGGTAAATGGAAATTTGTGTAAAGCCACTTTGAATTGAGGGATTAAATATAAAAAGGTGGAGAGGACTGATGTTTATTATTACATTAAATGTAGTTTCAGTTTGCAGATTCCAGCTGAAAGGTATGGCACCTGGAATGGTCTTCTCCTGTAGACCATCTCCTTCAAAATTCAGCGTGTCATGCTTTCAGAAATGGTCTTCTGCAGAGGTTATTTGAGTTGCTGTTGCTTTTCTATCTTCCTGAGCCATTTCAGCCATTACCCACCAAATCTTTTCTCTTTTTTAGACCATTCTCTATAAACCCTTTCATGTGCATTCCAGGAGATCAGCTCTGTCTTAAATAGACATACCAGCCCATCGGGCACAAACAATCATGCCATGTACAAAGTCACTTAAGTCCCCCTTTCATCTGTATTCTGATGCTCTGTTTAAATGTAAGTGGGTCAGTTTGTCTTCATGCTTAAATGCAAAGAATTGCTATCATGCAATTGACTGATTGGCTTATTGTGTTACAAGCAGCTGAACTGGTTAAGCTTAAAGTGGCTTCCGGATAAATGTCTGTCCTGTCTTCTGTATCTATCTTACAGAAATATGTTTACATGTGAAAGCCTTAAAAGTTTACTGTTTATGACCTTTTTTATACCTCAGTATAAAACTGCTGTTAAACTTCTGATGAACCTTAAATGCCCCCACAGGAAACTCACTATGAGCGCCAGACAACTTAATTGGTTTGGCTGCATGTAATTTTAATAGCCCCTGTAATTAGCTTGCTTATTATGAAGAATCTCGTCATAAATCATGTAAAACACGGTTACATATACATTTCCTGTCATTAAAGAATGTTGTTCTGGTGCTGCGGCTCTGCTGCTCAGAGTCACATTCAGGAAACCTGGCGTCCTGTTGTGTAAAGCAGCTCCGATAGTAAAAAGAGAAAGAAAGCAGAGAGGCACAAACACAAAGCGAAGCCTGGAACATTAATTACCTGTGACATTTTTATTGTTGTGATTTATTTGTGATTTTTGGACAGCTGATTTAAATCAATATGAGGGAGTGAAACAAATTCTAACAACCATCAGATCAATCTGGGGGAGTTTTTAAATCTAATGATCATAAATTTTGTTTCCACAGACTTGACAGGCTGGAAGATTGGTGAGAATTTTAATTGTGCTGATAAATAACAGCAAACCATTAGTCTTGTCTGCAGTCGAAGCACATTTTCCACTCATTAATGCTTCCTACTTTTTTTGCATCATTTTCTCCTTGTTGATGGAACTTTCTTGAAAATGAAACACGTTTTTGACAGGCCATTGATTCACCACAAGAAAAACAAACTCAACAATGATGTTCACTGAGAAGACCTCCAAGATGAAGCACACACATGAATGAACACACACCCTCCTGCTGCTCCTGCCCTTTCCTCCACAGGTGTTACCCCAGGTGTAGTATCAACCTGGTGTAACCCTCATCTCTGTCCATCTGATTAACTACTGTGACAAATACCACAGTCTGCACCACAGGAGGGAAGAATGAAGGTGTAGTCATGGATTTATGTTAGGTTTGGTATATCAATACATGTGTTTACAATGCTTAACAAATTTAGTACACCACCATCCAATGCCACATCTGTCTCAAATGAACAGCATACAGTAGGTAGTAGGGTCTTGGTATTTCCAGCAACTTCACGATACATACGTATCCCGATACTAAGGCCACGATACGATCCGTATCCTGATACACGTAAATTGTGAACGTTGACTATGCTCTAAGCAAAATTTTTGAAAAGTTTAGTTTTTTCTTATAAGAAGAAAAAGAATAAGGATGACTTTTAAGTGGTTCTACAACTTGAGAGACATAAATTCAGATCCTCAAAGATGGTAGACCTAAGTTCAAAATTAGAACATATGCTTCATGATGTAGCTCGTCTTCTACCTTGAACTGTGCCATTGTTAACATTACCCAAAGTGTATTTACAACAGCTGTTAGAATATTTAGGCCGTATCGATTCTGTAGAACCCGTATCGATACACGTATCCCAAAGGAGTGCGATATGATATTTTGCCATATCGATATTTTGAGCACAGGCCTAGTAGGTAGTTACCAAAATCATTTTTAAGTTTATGCAATAGTTAATAACACTAGCATGTAGAAGCTCTTTGACAGAAATGTACGCATTAAAAAAAAGATACGATGGCAGAGAACATCAGTATTTCTTTATTAAGATGTCATATATTACTTATTTACTTGCATTCTTGAACAGAAAAATAACTTTTGCAGTATAGAAGTCATGCTTGATTATTTTTCACATCTTGGAGAATCCCAGTGAGCTGCTAAACTTGGGTATAAAAAGTCGAATTCAGTTTGAGTTTCTTCAATCCTGTTCAACATGTCCCAAAAAATTCCATTTTAAACAAATTATTGAAATATAATTTTGTTTTGTTTTTGCCCTGATGTTTTTGATGATTGCTACTTTTTGTGCCTTTTACAATGCCCTCTTGAGGATAAATAAAGTGGTTGATTTGTTGAATTTAATTAAATATTTCTTTTAAATGTATGTTTTCTCAAATTCATAGATCCTTGGAAAGATGTTGCCTGATTTGTGGGTCTGGATTTCTGCTGCAACACTTAGTTGGTAAGGTCATATTTTAGTGTAAAACAATGTAAAAACATTGATCCACCTTCCCTTAAATAACAGTTTGGACAAGTGGTATAATAATGTTGTGAATATTTTCTTATCAGTCTTACTGCCCAAATTCCAGAAAGATGTTTTAGCAAATAGTCCTTGAGTTTTAGAAATTTTGTATTAAATAAAACAATAACCTGGTGGCAGTTATTGTGGCAAAAATGTCAAGAGTGACAAAAGATTGTTCAAGTAACTTAGAAATATGTTTATCAGAAAATGGAGGGAGTGATCAATTACTGGCCACTTTATTTATCATTACTTTATTTACTTACTTTTTTAAAATTTGCAACCATAATGGATGTGTTGTTATAACAATTGTGAGGAGTCATTGAGCGTAGTGCCCAGTGTCTTTAATGGAGCCCTACAGTGGTCCTGCTGTCAGAAATGTAAGAGCAAGGGAAAAATGACACACCGCCTACAAATCAGCAAAAGTTGTAATTGTTTCATGAATAAGATTAGATAAAATTGGCTTACACATGTTCTTGTGCAAAGATCTTTAAGTGTGTAAATCATAGCTTGAGTTCTTATATGTAAATCAATGTTGACAACCTCAAGCAGACAGCCTGGGACCCCAGGTTGGGAAACAAGGGTCTGGACAGCAACGGTGTTCCTCTTCATCTTTTGACTGCTCTCCTCCATCCTTTCTTAAATTCTTGCTTCTTTCAGTCTCTTCTGCTGTCCGCCTGAAGATTTACCTGTGTCTGTGCTCTTTGTTCCCTCCCTATGTGACGGGAAATAGTGGAGGCTGAAGAAGCTGCTGTTTGAGGCTAAAGCTATTTGATTCTGTCACAGCTGTCCTGTGGAGGAGGGATGGGGACTAAAAATGGGGGGAGTGACAGAGGGGCTGATCACTGCATTCATCTAGACTACACAGGCCTGACATGACAAAAGATGGAGAGCGGGGAGAGGCTTCTCGTCTGCGAGGGGCCAGAGAACTCAGAACTATATTTTTTGGAGTCTGTCAGGCTGTCCAATAGGGGAGCCCGATATATGAACTATCTAGCACTGATGTAATGTGCCTCATAAATCTGATTTAATTACTCAGCGTGGGGACAGCCAGTGGGAGCCCGCGCCAGGATTTATGGCGTCTCCTTGGCATCTTAACGACTCTGTGCTTTTAATATCATTACCCTGTAATTTATTATGCTGCCAGGGTGCACACCCAAACCTTCAGCATAACTCTTGTTTATTTATGCCCATTTAAAGGCCACTTCAGTGACACAGGCATTTAGCACATTTCAGCTGGGCTTTAATCATTTGTTCTAATGAGCCCATTATGTGGTGGTGTCCTCTGGCTGGCTCTCATGGTGGCTCAATAGTTGAAGCCGGGCCCTGAGAATCCAGAGAGGTGATGGGATAGGTCCTGTTGTGCAGCTCAAGCTCCAGGTCCAGTGCTCCTTGGCACTGCCAGGGATCCCTGGCTGAATAAAAACATTTAGCTTAGGGTCTTGAAACCACCTCAGCCCCATTTAAAATACAGTGGTTGCTCAAACAACACCTTGTTTGCATGAAAAAAGGGGGAAAAAATCCCTACTATATCCAACTCTTAAAGTAACCATGTATTATCTTGTCTATCTTGACATGTCTTTAAACATTCTCAAGACTTTTATTAACTCTTACACACATTTAAATTCCTTCATACCACAATAATGTGTAAAGTAAAATTAATAAACACATTTAATACCCTCTTGCCTGGCTCTACACCAGTTGATGCCAGATTTTTGATACAGTTTGCCCCGCTCTGCAGTTTACAGGGCATGACCAGATTTCAGGCTTTTTACAACCAAAGACTTGTTCAAACAATCCTGAATTGTGTACCATCAATTTAAGTTGTGATTGCGGTTGGGTCATAGCCTCTCTGGTCTGAACTTGTTAATATTGAAAACCCTCAAATCAAGCTGCCTACAGAGTGATACCCTTAATATCCAATAAGTGCAATCAGATCAGAAGAGGGTTCCAAGCTGATTCTACATATTTAACATCAAGTTTCAAGTTTCTTCCCCTTTAACTCTTTGTTTTTGCCGAAAACAGATCTTACACCAGGACAGCCAGCTGAGGATGTTGATAGTCAAGGTACACAGTAAAACTAATGTTGGACCACTTTTGATTAAAATGTATATGCAGCATAAGTTTTATTGTCTTTTCCATTCTTGATGTAAAATGAAAGAGAAGACCATGGCACTAAGGAAAGTCATTCGATTTTGTGAGGTTATGTGTCTTTTGTCAGGAAAAGGGTCTCACAATCTGGATAAATTGTCAATGTATAGAGCTTCAAATATGTCACAAGCTATGTTATTGATTTTTAAAATGACAAAAGCTGTAGAAACTGTTTGAATTTCTGATGACAGTAAATATTGAAACATGTTGGAGTTAAATTTTAGGGTGCACATGACTGAGTGTGAGTGAAAATTGGCGTTTGTTTTCTATTATCAGGATCATGACTATATAACAGTGCTGGGCAATTACATTATCTCCAATGTTTAATCTGCCATGAAATGGATTATCTGGAAAGTTATTACCAGTTTCTTGGCTAACAAACAAATCTCACCAACTCAAACTACCAACCATAGTGTTGGATAAATAAAAGTGATGCAACTGAGTTACTTTTCACTGACAGCAAAGGTGGAGTCCCTACCTCTGCATATTTCCATTTGACACTTACAGATACAGCAGCTTAAAGCTTTCCCACTTTCCCTGACAAGGTCTTAGCTGGTCCTTGACAGGTCCATGACCATTAAGAAAGGTTGAGACAGTGCCATCTTGTCAGGACAGCATCAGGTCATGGAGACATCCTGCAAATGCATAAATGGGCATGTTTTCAAATGTATTTATTAGCACAACCTAAGATTAGTGCAGAGGCTTCCAGTGGCTTGAAGTTGGCAGGCAGCTTGCAGGGACAGGAAAATTGGAGTGGCTGTATCAGTAAAAAAACAGATAGATAAACACAGATTAGAACATACAGACATACAAACACATGAGGGCCGGTACTTTAGTCTTACAGTTCGCTCTAACATCATTTGAGAAGTGCCCATCCCCTCCAGACACACGCCATTGTGTCCTTGAGCAAGTACCTAGTCCATACTAACAAGTGTTTATCAGGGCAAATGTAAGGAACTATGGAGCCCCACTGGTGACATTGTATAGAAAAAAAATAATGCGTGGCCACGACAAAGTAAGGCGAGGCCACGAGATTGTAACGCGTGGCCACGAGATAAATAATGCGTGGCCACGACATAGTTAATGCGTGGCCACGACAAAATTCACCTTAAGTATTGAGATCTGCCAGTTTCAGAGCAATACAGAGACTGTAGCCTCTTAATATGGACAACTTTGAATACATTGATCTTTATTTTAATTTGGGAGTGAACTACAATGACATTCTTAAATCACTTGCGATTAGGCATGGAGTAATTCTTAGCAAGAGACACTTAATTCGGTTGCTCTAAATGACTGCCGTCACACCATCTGTGCTTCGGATAAATGCGGTCACGCCATCCAGGTTTCAAATTCTGTTGCGCACTTTGCTCAAATTTTAGGGTAGGCCAAATGTTACGGAGGCATGACGGTGGTGCGTTCAGTGGCACCGTGGAAAAATAACTGTTAATTTCCAGACAATATTACTGCAACCTTATTGAGAGCACATCAAAATCAGGCATTTGAGGCCCATTTTTACTATAAGCAAATATCAAAAAAGTAAATAAAAAAAAAAATTAATTTGTACTTATGATCTTGCAGATCCAACAGCATATTGTAAAGTACATTCCCAGGTAGGCCTACCTCTGTGCTTATTTCCAGACAAATTTACTGTAGAATTATTGATTGAGAGCATTTCAACAACAGGCATTGGAGGCTCATTTTTATAAACGGCAAATATTGAAAAAATCATAAAAAAGTCAAATTGTACTGTGATCTGTACAATCCCACAGAATATTGGAAATTGCATTCTCTTGAACCTCGGTGCTTATTTCCAGACAAATTTATTGTAGCAAAATTGGTTGAGATCATTTCAGGCATTTAAGGACAATTTCTATAAATGGCAAATATTGAAAAATTCATAAAAAATCAAAATTGTGCTATGATCTCTAAAGTCCAACAGTCTATTGGAAATTGCATTCTCAGGTACATCTGTGATTATTTCCAGACATTTTTACTGTCGCATTATTGATTGAGAGCGTTTCAACAACAGGCATTTGAGGCTCATTTTTATAAATGGCAAGTATTGAAAAAATCATTAAAAAAATCAAAATTGTACTATGATCTCTAAAGTCCAACAGAATATTGTAAAGTACATTCTCAGGTACATCTTTGCTTATTTCTAGACGATTTTACTGTAGCATTATTGGTTGAGAGCGTTTCAATAACAGGCATTTGAGGCTCATTTTTATAAATGGCAAATATTTAAAAATTGATAAAAAAAATCAAATCTGTACTATGATCTGTAAATTCCAACAGAATATTGTAAAGTCCTTTCTCAGGTACCTCTTTCCAGGAAAATTTCCTGTAGCAATATTGATTGGGTACAAACTGAAATCAGGCATTTGAGGCTCATTTTGACTGATTGCAAATATAAAAAAAATCATAAAAAATCAAAATACTACTCTGATCTTCTATGTACACTCTTCTGGAGTGAGATGTCTGATGTTTCCCCAGGGATCTGTTGGAGCCACTTCTCCAGTGTGGGGGTCACTGCCCCAAGTGCCCCGACGACCACAGGCACCACTGTTGCCTTCACCTTCCAGGATTTCTCCAGCTCCTCTTTGAGCCCTTGGTAATTCTCTAGTTTCTCGTGTTCCTTTTTCTTGATGTTGCTATCACTTGGGATGGCTACATCTATCTATACAACGGCTTTCCTCTGCTGCTTATCTATGATCACAATGTCCGGTTGGTTGACCATTACCATTTTGTCGGTCTGTATCTGGAAGTCCCACAGGATCTTGGCTTGGTCATTCTCCATCACCTTGGGAGGTGCTTCCCATTTTGACCTCGGGGTCTCCAGTTTGTACTCTGCACAGATGTTCCTGTACACTATACCGGCTACTTGGTTATGGCGTTGCATGTATGCTTTTCCTGCCAGCATCTTACACCCTGCTATTAGGTGCTGAACTGTTTCAGGGCCCTCTTTACATAGCCTGCACCTGGGATCTTACCTTGTGTGGTACTTCTGGGCCTCTATTGCTCTGGTGCTCAGGGCCTGTTCTTGTGCCGCCATGATTAGTGCCTCTGTGCTGTCCTTCACTCCAGCCCTCTCCAGCCATTGGTAGGATTTGTTCATATCAGCCACTTCAGTTATCTGTCGGTGGTACATCCCATGCAGGGGTTTGTCCTCCCATGATGGTTCCTCTGGTTCCTCCTTCCCTGTCAGTTTCCACTGTCTGAGACACTCACTAAGTGCTTCATCTCTTGGGGCCATCTTCCTGACATAGTCATGGAGCTTGGATGTTTCATCTTGGATAGTGGCTCTGATACTCACTAACCCTCTGCCTCCATCTCTGCGCTTCGTGTATAGCCTCTGGATACTGGACTTGGGGTGGAATCCCCAGTGCATGGTGAGCAACTTCCGAATTTTAACATCTGCGGCCTGAATGTCCTCCTTTGGCCAGCTTATTACCCCAGCAGGGTATCTGATCACTGGCAGGGCATAGCTGTTAATTGCCCAAACCTTGTTTCTGCCATTGAGCTGACTCTTTAGGACTTGCCTTACTCGCTTCAGGTACTTGGCCATTGCTGCTTGCCTAGTGGCCTCTTCGTGGTTGCCATTTGCCTGTGGTATGCCAAGGTATTTGTAACTCTCCTCCACATCTGCTATTCTGCCCTCTGGGAGTGTTATGCCCTCTGTATGGACTACCTTCCCTCTTTTTGTCACCATTCGGCCACACTTCTCCAGTCCGAATGACATTCCAATGTCATTGCTGTAGATCCTGGTGGTGTGGATCAGTGAATCGATATCTCGCTCGCTCTTGGCGTACAGCTTGATGTCGTCCATGTAGAGGAGGTGGCTGATGGTGGTCCCGTTTCGGAGTCGGTATCCGTAGCCAGTCTTGTTGATTATTTGGCTGAGGGGATTCAGGCCTATGCAGAACAGTAGTGGGGACAGAGCATCTCCTTGATATATACCACATTTGATGGAGACTTGTGCAATTGGCTCGAAGTTGGCCTCAAGGGTGGTGTTCCATTGCCTCATTGAGTTTGCAATGAAGGCTCTTAGAGTCTTATTGACCTTGTACAGCTTCAGACATTCCAGGATCCATGTGTGTGGCATTGAGTCATAGGCTTTCTTGTAATCAATCCAGGCAGTGCACAGGTTGGTCTGTCTGGTTCTACAGTCTTGAGCGACTGTTCTGTCTACCAGCAGCTGATGTTTTGCTCCCCTGGTATTCTTACCAATGCCTTTCTGTGTCTCTGTCATGTATTGATCCATATGCCCACTTATCTTTGCTGCAATGATGCCTAACAGGAGTTTCCATGTTGTGGAGAGGCAGGTGATTGGCCGATAGTCGGATGGGACTGTTCCCTTCTGGGGATCCTTCTGGATCAGGACTGTGCGGCCCTTGGTCCGCCATTCTGGGTGGGTCGCATCTCTCAGCAGTTGGTTCATTTGTGCTGCTAGGCGCTCATGGAGTGAGGTCAGCCTCTTCAGCCAGTAGGCATGGATCTTATCCAGGCCTGGTGCTGTCCAGTTTGTCATACCTGAGACTTTTTCTTGGATATCTGCTACTGTGATGGTCACGGCATCTTGTTCAGGGGGATGGGCGTGGTCTACTCTTAGATTGTTTAGCCACTGTGCATCGCTGTTATGTGATGCTTCTTTATCCCATATGCCTTTCCAGTACTGTTCAGTCTCCAGCCTTGGTGGGTTAGCTCTTGTGTTATTACCCTGCCACTGAGAGTACACTTTAGCTGGTTCAGTAGAGAACAGCCTGTTTATTCTCCTGGCCTCTATCTCTCTCGTGTACCTCTTCAGTCGGGTGGCTAAGGCTTGGAGTCTTTGTTTAGCAGTTTCCAAGGCCTCAGGTATGGGCATCTGTCTGTACCTCTTGGGTATCTCTTTCCTGGTTGCACCATTCCGGAGTTTGGCTGACAACTGGCTGACCTCTTCCTGTGTCACCTTGATTTTAGCCTCCAACCTTCTCCTCCATGGTGGGCTTTGCCCTTTGTTCTCCTTTGCATTGCCCATCTTGTGTCCAAGCATCTCAAGGATCACTGCTGCTGTACTGTATGTCAGCTCATTAGTCTCAGTGATGTTTGCAGTGGGAATCGTTTCTATTACTGCATTCACATTGGCTAAGATCTCTGGAGGTACTTCACTAATCCTCGCTAGTCGGTGTCGGGGTTGACAGGCGCTCATCCTAGCCATTATCTTATCTCTCAGGTCAGTTAGCTCTTTGCTCAATTCTGTATATGAATTCAAATTATTGCTCAATTATTGCTTAAATTAAACTCTCATGAGCTATTTTTGTTGTTATCATTATAATTGTCCAAACAAATGTACCTTTAGTTGAGCCAGGCATTAAAATTAACAAGAAATTGAAGAAAACAAGGGTGGTCTAATAATTTTTTCCATGACTGTATATATGAATCCAGCTTCATGCCAATCATAGGGCCGGGTCTCCTTACTTCACCAGGATGTGGTGTCCAATCCCAGCTCGTCTTTTTGGTTTTAAAGCCAGTATTCCTTCCTGAAATAGCTGATGAACAGGGTCTTGTAGCATTGTTCAAAAAACAGATATTAGTGGAGATAGAAGAGGAGATAGTACTTCGAACATAGAAGATCAGAGTAGTATTTTGATTTTTTATGATTTTTTTTTATGTTTGCCATCAGTCAAAATGAGCCTCAAATGCCTGATTTCAGTTTGTACCCAATCAATAATGCTACAGGAAATTTTCCTGGAAAGAGGTACCTGAGAAAGGACTTTACAATGTTCTGTTGGACTTTACAGATCATAGTACAGATTGGATTTTTTTAAATCAATTTTTAAATATTTGCCATTTATAAAAATGAGCCTATAATGCCTGTTGTTGAAACGCTCTCAAGCAATAATGCTACAGGAAATTTTCCTGGAAAGAGGTACCTGAGAAAGGCCCTTTACAATATTCTGTGGGCTTTACAGGTCATAGTACAGATTTGATTTTTTTAAATCAATTTTTAAATATTTGCCATTTGTAAAAATGAGCCTCAAATGCCTGTTGTTGAAACGCTATCAACCAATAATGCTACAATAGAAATGTCTAGAAATAAGCAAAGATGTACCTGAGAATGTACTTTACAATATTCTGTTGGACTTTAGAGATCATAGTACAATTTTGATTTTTTTGTGATTTTTCAATACTTACCATTTATAAAAATGAGCCTCAAATGCCTGTTATTGAAACGTTATCAACCAATAATGCTACAGTAAAATCGTCTGGAAATAAGTACAGATGTACCTGAGAATGTACTTTACAATATTCTGTTGGACTTTAGAGATCATAGTACAATTTTGATTTTTTTGTGATTTTTCAATACTTACCATTTATAAAAATGAGCCTCAAATGCCTGTTGTTGAAACGCTCTCAATCAATAATGCTACAGTAAAAATGTCTGGAAATAAGTACAGATGTACCTGAAAACGCAATTTCCAATAGACTGTTGGACTTTAGAGATCATAGCACAATTTTGATTTTTTATGAATTTTTCAATATTTGCCATTTATAGAAATTTTTCTTTAAATGTCTGAAATGCTCTCAAACAATTGTGCTACAGTAAATTTGTCTGGAAATAAGCACAGAGGTTTCAGAGAATGCAATTTCCAATATACTTTGGGATTGTACAGATCATAGTACAATTTTGATTTTTTATGATTTTTTCGATATTTGCCGTTCATAAAAATGAGCCTCCCAAGCCTGATTTTGAAATTCTCTCAATCAATAACGCTACGGTAAATTTGTCTGGAAATAAGCACAGAGGTAGGCCTACCTGGGAATGTACTTTACAATATTCTGTTGGACCTGCAAGATCATAAGTACAAATTAGATTCTTTTTTTAATGAATTTTTGATTCTTCCTTATAGTAAAAATGGGCCTCAAATGCTTGATTTTGATGTGCTCTCAATCAATAATGTTGCAGTAAAATTGTCTGGAAATTAACAGTTATTTTTCCACGGTGCCACTGAACGCACCACCGTCATGCCTCCGTTACATTTGGCCTGCCCTAAAATTTGAGCAAAGTGCGCAACAAAATTTGAAACCTGGATGGCGTGACCGCATTTATCCAAAGCATGGACGGTGTGACCGCAGTCATTTAGAGCAGCCGAATTACGTGTCTCTTGCTAAGAATTACTCCATGCCTAATCGCAAGTGACTTAAGAATGTCATTGTAGTTCACTTCCAAATTAAAATAAAGATCAATGTATTCAAAGTTGTCCATATTAAGAGGCTACAGTCTCTGTATTGCTCTGAAACTGGCAGATCTCAATACTAAAGGTGAATTTTGTCGTGGCCACGCATTAACTATGTCGTGGTCACGCATTATTTTCTCGTGGCCATGCATTAACTATGTCATGGCCACGCATTACTATCTTGTGGCCTCGCCTTACCTTGTCGTGGCCACGCATTATTATTTTCTATACAATGTCACCAGCGGGGCTCCGTAAGGAACAGAAGGGAAGAGGTATTGGTTGAAACACAGACATGGAAGGAGTATCTTTCATTCCAGTCTCATCCAAATTACAATGTCCAGATTCAATAAATGAAAACAGCTTCAACGGAGTGAGCAACTTGAGCTGTCTGCTTCTCTCCAGGCTGTAGCTTCAGCTTAGTCTGGCTGATATTTTTCATGAATTGCTGTTAACTTAGCTCATCACATTTCAAAGTAGCTTTCCCATCACTGGTCATAGGTAATACTTTGAGGTAATGTGTTCAAAATATAATAGTATATTGTTGGTAGTGGGCCCTTCGAATCTTCCCGTCTTACTTTATTCCCTGTAAAGCTCCCTTGCCAGCATCAAGCTCTGGCAGTGATTGTCTGCAGAGTAGCATCAAGTTCAGACTGTTCTTATCTGGCAGGACCCATCAGCAACCCTGAAAGGAAGTGTCTTTTCTTTCCCTTTATCATCGTCTTCCTGACAAAAGTTCATGAAAGGCCCTCACCATTCCCCCTTCCCCATTTGCCTTCATTGTCCTTTCTATTTCTTTTGGCTCACCTCTCAATAACCTGTCACATCTTCTTTTCTCTGTTCATCCAGTTTGCCTCTTCACTTCCCCCCAATTTATACTCGTCTTCTACTCACTTGTCTGCCTGATGGAAGAGTGAACTGAAGATGAGGGAGGACAGAGACAGGGTTGTAGGGGATTAAAAAAAAAAATGAGTGTGGGGTGAGGACAGGCTCGGCATTTCTGCTGCCATGTCATGCTAATGGTTTTCAGATCAGGCTCCATATTACACCCCGGCGATAGCCCGTCTCTCCCGTTTGCCTAATGCTACCTGCTAAATGCCTGTGCAACCGCCACTGACAGTGACATATTAGTTTTGCGTCCCTCTGCAATCTGATACCTCTGAGTTTGCCACCGTACTAAAGGTTTGATTAATGTTGTTCCATTTGGAGCCTGTAATTGGCTGCGACTGAGTGCAGAATAATCAGGCGTTCCAATTCAGAGCAGTGAGCGAGAAGAGAGGGCGAGAAAAGGGGGCAGCGATGCTAACGAGCAAGCTAGTTAATTAAGCCCGCAGCACAGTGACGACAGTTACTGATGACTCCCATGACAAACCAGCCCCTCTCCACCTCCTCCTCTGCTTGCTCCTCTCATTTCCTCTTCACACATACCTAATGCTGAGGTGCAGTGAGGCACTGATGTACAATTCACACAGCTTGTACTTTTGAGTAAATCTGGTGAACACTGGGGAGGTACATGGCTGAAATATCAAAGGTTCAATTATGACTCTGATTTCTGTCTTTTTCTTAAAGCTCAGTAACATGACCACAGGCTACTGCTAGTTTTAACCTTAATAAAAGGATGTTTTGCACCTTAAAGTCCTGACCAGGGTTCACCTTTTTGTTACTTTGTAAACATTTTTTCAGGGTGGTTTTGTTCTCACACAACAATTTTGCAAGTGGATTCACAGACTTTTCATGGCGGATGATCATCAACCATGTATGTTGTGTATCTCTGTGTTTTACATAGATTGGTGTGTTATCTGACATCGGCACATGGGTGTGTAAGCTTGACTGTTTTGGCATTAAATGTATACTATATTTCTAAAAGTATTGTCACATCTGCCTTCACACACATATGAACTTGAGTGGCGTCCCATTCTTAATCTAGAGGATTTAATATGATGTTGGCTCACTCTTTGCAGCTATAGAAGCTTCAACTCTAGACTTTCCAATGGTTTAAGAGTGTATATGGGAATCTTTGACCAGTCTCCCAGAAGTGCATTTGTGAGGTACCAAGCACGGATGTACCTGAGAATGTACTTTACAATATCCTGTTGGACTTTAGAGATCATAGTACAATTTTGATTTTTTTGTGATTTTTTTCAATACATACCATTTATAAAAATGAGCCTCAAATGCCTGTTATTGAAACGCTCTCAATCAATAATGCTACAGTAAAAATGTCTGGAAATAAGCACAGATGTACCTGAAAACGCAATTTCCAATAGACTGTTGGACTTTAGAGATCATAGAACAATTTTGATTTTTTACTAATTTTTCAATATTTGCCATTTATAGAAATTGTCCTAAAATGCCTGAAATGCTCTCAACCAATTTTGCTATAGTAAATTTGTCTGGAAATAAGCACAGAGGTTTCAGAGAATGCAATTTCCAGTATACTTTGGGATTGTACAGATCATAGTACAATTTTGATTTTTTTATGATTTTTTCAATATTTGCCGTTCATAAAAATGAGCCTCCAATGCCTGTTATTGAAATGCTCTCAATTAATAATGCTACAGTAAATTTGTCTGGAAATAAGCACAGAGGTAGGCCTACCTGGGAATGTACTTTACAATATGCTGTTGGACCTGCAAGATCATAAGTACAAATTAGATTCTTTTTTTAATGACTGTAAAAATGCCTGATTTTGATGTGCTCTCAATGAATAATGTTGCAGTAATATTGTCTGGAAATTAGCAGTTATTTTTCCAAGGTGCCACTGAACGCACCACCATCATGCCTCCGTAACATTTGGCCTTCCCTAAAAATTTGAGCAAAGTGCGCAACAGAATTTGAAACCTGGATGGCGTGACGGCATTTATCCGAAGCACAGATGGTGTGACCGCAGTCATTTAGAGCAGCCAAATTAAGTGTCTCTTGCTAAGAATTACTCCATGCCTAATCGCAACTCCATGCACATCGGAAAATGGGTGTGTAAGCTTGACTGTTTTGGCATTAAATGTATACTATATTTCAGTCAGTCAACTCACGTTCAATTGTTCTATTGTAGCTGCATATACATGTTACAGGTTTGGCGTCAAGGCTCCAGTCTCATTACTCCTTTGCAGAAATGTTTACATGAAGGCATGGAGGAGTGATGAGCAAAACATATGAGAACACCCCCAAAACATAACTGATAGGAGCCTGGCGCTGCTGATGAGATCTATGTGTGGCTATTCCCCCCAGCACCTGCTGTGAGAGGAATATACTACCTAGTGAACTACTATGAGTGGGCCCAGGCACCAGCCGCCGTGTCGCCATTCCCCCCAGCGCCCGCTGGGAGGAATATACTACCTAGTGACTACTATGTGTGGGCCCAGGCACCAGCCGCCGTGTCGCCATTCCCCCCAGCGCCCGCTGGGAGGAATATACTACCTAGTGAACTACTATGTGTGGGCCCAGGCACCAGCCGCCGTGTCGCCATTCCCCCCAGCGCCCGCTGGGAGGAATATACTACCTAGTGACTACTATGTGTGGGCCCAAGCATCAGCTGCTGTGTCGCCATTCCCCCCAGCGCCCGCTGAGAGGAATATACTACCTAGTGACTACTATGTGTGGGCCCAAGCATCAGCTGCTGTGTCGCCATTCCCCCCAGCGCCCGCTGAGAGGAATATACTACCTAGTGACTACTATGTGTGGGCCCAAGCATCAGCCGCTGTGTCGCCATTCCCCCCAGCGCCCGCTGAGGGGAACATACTACCTAGTGAACTACTATGTGTGGGCCCAAGCACCAGCCGCTGTGTCGCCATTCCCCCCAGCGCCCGCTGAGGGGAACATACTACCTAGTGAACTACTATGTGTGGGCCCAAGCACCAGCCGCTGTGTCGCCATCCCCCCCAGCGCCCGCTGAGGGGAACATACTACCTAGAGAATGCAGATGCAAGCATGATGAATTGGTACATACTTAACCCCAGCACACCACCTGATATGCAATACAGAGTTATGTAGCAAGTGGATACGATTTTAAATACTAAATGCAGGAACTTATGAGCTTTGAGCAGACAGGATGACTTTCTCGTGAAGTCTCCTTAGCGTTGCAGAAAGCACACCACCTGATCTGCAGTACAGAGTTATGTAGCAAGTGGATATGATTTTAAATACTAAATGCAGGAACTTATGAGCTTTGAGCAGACAGGATGACTTTCTCGTGAAGTCTCATTAGCGTTGCAGAAAAGCACACCACCTGATATGCAATACAGAGTTATGTAGCAAGTGGATACGATTTTTTAAATACTAAATGCAGGAACTCATGAGCTTTGAGCAGACTGGATGACTTTCTCATGAAGTCTCCTTAGCGTTGATGAGCAGAAAAGCACACCACCTGATATGCAGTACAGAGTTATGCAGCAATTGGATGCAATCTTTAAATGTCAAATGCAGGAACTCATGAGCTTTGAGCAGCCAGGATGACTTTCTTGTGAAGTCTCCTTAGCGTTGATGTGTAGAAAAGGACCAGCGCGCCAGGGATTCCAGTGTGGAGGTAGGCAGATGAAGCAATGCTGTGATGGTTACACCAGTCCTCAGGAAGTGAGGGGAATAGAGTCCGGGAGGCAGGCCATAGCTCAACAGAAAACTTGCAGATTGAAGAGAACCAGGATCTCGTCATAGGTTTGTGACCGTTGATGAACCAGGGGATGATGGTTGAGAAGGGGAACGATAATGCAGATAATTCATCATAGAAGAGAAAGGACAAAAAATTTTTAGTTTTGCAATTTGATATGAGTGCATTGGTGAGATCTGTCAGATTTGAGTGCTTCAAGGATAAGGCATACATGTCCTTTCTATTTTCAAATCAGAAAAGGTGAGATCATACTGAGGATTAAAAGAGACCTGGTTCAGAGCAAGCATCACTACTGGGTAAAGCTCATAGAGGGCAGTGGATTTAGGATCCTTGAGGGTCAGTATTTTGTTCGCCAGACATCTACAAACCACTCATTATAGAAACCCCCAAAATCAACAGATGGAGCAGCGTCAGCATAAAGCTGGAGAGAATCTGAAGACTCAATGTAGTCAAAGAAAGAAATTCTATTCCATTCATTGCAGAGCAAAGACCAAACTGCAGATCTGAACGACAGCCTTCATTAAAACTGCTGTCTTTTGGACTGTGGCTGGCGGAGCAAAGCAAAGGTAGTTTTCACATGTACAGAATTCAGCATTGAGCCTCATAAGGATGTAAAGTGCTAAGGCTACTAAGACAGCAAAAGGTTACTTAACAGAGAAATAACTCTGAATGCCACTTAATGCTTAAAGATGCTACCGAGATGAGTGGAGTGGAATGACTTGAAGGCATCTGTATTGTCTGCTTCCCCCAGCCATGCACCAGCCCCATCTGATTAATGATTGCACAGCGTTAACTACAGAATGAATGAATTTGAATTTGAATTTATTTGGTCCCCCGTAGGAGAAACTTGTCTAGCAGGAGCCTTCCCCCATGTCGCCTGCAGAGCAGCGCCATGTTTTTCATGAAGCACAGTATAAAGACAATGATTCAGGTGGAATTAGGCTGTTTGCTTCAGACTGAGGTATCCTGAGGAGCTGAGAGATGTGAGATATTTTAGAGTGAATATTCCTTGTCAAGACCCCCATAGGGCTCACCCTGAAATAGAGAAGGGGGATTTTGAGAAAGGACCAACCATGCAGCCTTTGAAACTTCTTTTGATGGAGCCTGTCCTCTATTTCTGGATCTAGCACGGCTGACTGAAGATTTTCAGACAGGGGTTATTATTTATTTAATTATTCAAATATTATTATTATTATTATTATTATTATTATTATTATTATTAAGTGCTATGTTTTTTTTTAATATACATTTTATGTATTAATTTATTTTAAATTGATTAATTTATTTATTTCATTTTATTTTTTATTTATTTTATCAAAGTTTTTTTTTTTTTTTTTCCCAATTTATTTATTTATTTATTTATTTATTTTAAACTTTATTTAACCAGGTTGGTCCCATTAAGATCAGCAAATCTGCAGCAAACACAGACTCAACAGTACAAGGAAGAGAGAAAAACAATAAACGCCATCAGTTAAGCTGTGACATTCAGAACTCTGTATTCCAGAGCTTTCATTGCAGATTTAAAAACATTCAGAGATGCTGAGCTCTGCAGCTTAAATTCAGTCTGCAGATTATTCCATGCAGAAGGTGCAGAGAACCTAAAAGCCCCTTTCCCAGATCAGTTCGGACTTTGGTAACAACAAACTGCATAAAGCTCAATGATCTCAGGTTATGTAATCCATCCATCAAGATTAATAAGGAGGAAAGATAATCAGCAATTTTATCAACAATGGCTTTGTAAATGAACACATACCAGTGCCCACGTCTACGTGCAATTAAGAAAGTCCAACTGACTTTAGATTATAAGTTCAGTGATGACTCAGAAATCCACAGTTTGTGATAATTCTCAGAGCTCCATGATAAACACTGTCCAACATTTAAAGACTGAGCAGAGGCACTCATGTATAAAACATCAGCATATCAAGAAGAGGTAAATTTAGACTCAATAATTCTCTTTTTAACAAAAGAGAAACAGGACTTGTTTCTGTAATAACCAAGAAAAACCTTCAGCTTTTTAGCAGCATGCTGATTATGCTCTTTAAAAGCCATATTCCCTTAAAAGAGAACCACTGTAGGAAAGACCTGACTTATAGCTAAGTAGGTGAGAGATTCCTCTCTGCATTGTGGATTTACTTAACAATGGTGTCTCGAAACACCACAGGCCTCTTTAAATTCTGCCAGAGTAAGGAACTTGAACATTCTTGTATCACTATCCTTAGCTTTACCTTTACCTTTGTGCTGTAAAATTATTAATTGTTAATACTGATTATACCTCCATCTCATTCAGAGTCTCACTTTACTTAATTGTTACTTATTTCTTTCACAAGGAAGTTTATATTGCTTAAAGGAACTGCATGTTACAACCCCTCTCTTTTCATTGGTTGTATTTATTCTATTGTACATTATTTTAATTCTGCTTTGTTTTAGATTAGTTAAATTAATGCTCCTTTATTCTAATGTCTTAATCAGATATTTCCACTGCTATAGTGTGTATGAGAGCAACTAAAACGACCGAATTCCCCTTGGGGATTAATAAATATTACTGAGTCTGACTTAGAACTACTGAAAAGTCTTCACACCTCGTACTGTATTTTTGTATGCAAATTGAGAGCCACACAACAGATTCTTCACCAAAATAATATTATGACCTGTTGAGATAAGAGCAAACTTTCATTAATTACTTTAAATAATTATGTACTAGGGTATATGATTAACCATAGCATCTCAGATGAATGAATAAAATAGATAAAATATGATTAAAATAATGATACGAGCAGATGATCTAACATACCCTGAAGAAGACATAATTCAATCATTGTGTCAAATGTTAAAGATTACGGAATGAGATTACCGGAGCAGATTTGATTCCTTAGAGAACCAGGAATGGCAGCAGCAGCAGGCTGGAGCTGAGAACCCGTGGCAGGAATGGAACTGCAAATCCCAGGGTCCTTTGCGGTATGCCGTCAACCAGGATGCAACAGGTGTCGGGCGTAGCTATGGAGACGGGAGAGGGACCCAGGCGGCTCACATGGCGTGGCGTTGTTTCCATGGTGTTCAGCGCTGATTTAACTTCGTGCAGACCGGGCGGACGCGTCTGTGGAGAAGCTGGAATCTGGCTGCTTCGCTTGGGAGGCAGCGCCGGGCTCCAGCTCAGGAGGGACGATGGCAGTGCGCTTTACCTGGCGCATACCTTCCCCCCGGAAGGAATCTGGAGTTCTGCTGGATCATCAAACAATCGAAAACGTCTTCGTGGCTGAAGCCGGCTGGCGCGGTGATGTTACGGGCGTAGAGCTCTTCCAAGAGGCGGCGCACGGATCATCCGGAGGGTTGTTTGCGGATGTGCGGGAGATCTGGCGAGGACGAACGGGTCCGATTCACTCGCAAAGCGAACTTCAGGGACTGAATCTGGGGTTTCAGGATGAAGCCCAGCGCCCTCCCATGACCGCTGAGACTCACTCACTGATCGGAGACGACGAGAGACATCAGGATCACCGGAGCAAAAGGTATGATGACAAACGCATGAGAGAGCAGCTGAAAGAACACGCAGCAAATCAGTGTCTGGCAGCATAGACGTTTGCCGAGCAGAGGGAGAGATGGGTAAACTCCCAGTTTAAATACACCGCCAAATTGAGAGGTGGAGAGTGTGATTGGAGGATTGATGTAAGGAGTGTGACGTCTGATATGTGAATGTGACATGTGAATAGCAGCGCTGCTCGAGTTGTCTGCCTGAACTAGCTCGCAGGCTTCGCTTCTAAAAGTATTGTCACATCTGCCTTCACACACATATGAACTTGAGTGGCATCCCATTCTTAATCCAGAGGATTTAATATGATGTTGGCTCACTCTTTGCAGCTATAACAGCTTCAACTCTAGACTTTCCAATGGTTTAAGAGTGTATATGGGAATCTTTGACCAGTCTCCCAGAAGTGCATTTGTGAGGTCAGACACTGACATTGAACTAGAAGATCTGGCCCACAGTTGGTGCTCTTATTCATCCCAAAAGTGATCTATGAGGATGGGGTCAGGACTCTGTGCAGGCTAGTCAAGTTCCCCCTCACCAAGCTCGCCCATCCATGTCTTTATGGACCTTGCCTTGTGCAGTCATGTTGGAACAGAAAGAGACCACTCCAACTGTGTTTCCACAAAGTTGGGAGCACTATGTTTTGGTATGCTGAAGCATTCAGAGTTCCTTGTCAAGATGGATCTGCTTGGTTAAGAATATTGAGTCAGGCAGGTCCAGCTGCTGTGCAAGTTTAGTAGATTGGAGCTCAGGACAAAAGGTGTAACCTGAAAGATATAATTGATAATTCTATATATTTCACTCGTCCATTTAGGTAAAAGCCCATAGAAAATGTTTGGGAAAGGGCAGAAGAACCTTCTAAATGCATATAGTATATATATACTTATATATATATATAAGTAGGTAAAGGGACAATTTTTCTGTAAATCACATTTTTTAAATGGCCAATAAGTTTACCTTGGCTCACGCTGCTGCTGCAGTATAGAACATAAACTACAAGCCGCTTGGTAGAACAGATTATCAGCGCAACATGAAGTGGAATGAAATTGCTATTTGTTTATATTTAATGAAACAAGCTGATACAAATGCCACTTCAGGTCAAGAACAATTGGTGTTGATTGGATCATAGCGGATACATCTGCCTTTTTAAAGACACAATATCAGACAGATCCAGCTGCACTGCATGGGTAAAAAAGGTGACTTCTGCCTGTAAAGACTGCCTCTGAGTGGTAAATGACACCAGATCCAATTTTTTTAAAGGCTGGTGAGTGTATCAGTGTTGAACACACTAAGTGAACATATCCACGGCTGTATTACAAAAGAACTGGACATTTACATTCTTAACACATGAATCAAACATGAGTGTACCTCACTCTGGAGGCAGTGAACAACCACTCACATTTGCAAATGCAGCATGCGTTTGGGGTTTGACAGAAGAACTGTGAAGCTCTTTCTGAGCGTGCTGTATGATCTTATACCCTATTACAATGAAATTTTCATAGGTAAGCACATCCTCTGTGTTTTTCAAAGTAAATGCTTGGTTATTATTGCTGACTGGTTGGACTTCCCTCGTTCTCACATTGTGTCTTTAGTATCTCTGTCAAGGACATTACATTTTTGGTGGTGTTTGCTTGTTAGCAAGGTGACACTGAAGTTCTCTACGCATTTTGCTGAAAATTTCAGGAGATGTTGCTCATGGCCCTTCTCAGCAATGATTAGATTTTGGTGGTGATCCAGATCACTGCCATCAGTCAACAATCATTTTTACTAAACAACTGGCAAACCAACATGATAAAAATGATTCCAAGACCAGTACAGTTGCTTAGAGCAGCAATATATGAGCTACCTTGGCAGGGGCTTGTGCTCTCTGAGATTTTTCCCGTTTTGAAAGTGTCTTCTGGATTATGGGTAAAGATACTTCCAAAACTGTTCTGTTTAAAATTCATAGTAAAGTTCATGTACACACAAACACATGTAAAAGGCTCACTGGCTATTTACAAACTATAACTGATCACAAACATATCATCACAGGTGAGATTTTAGCTGTGTGATCATTCTCTTTTTTGACCATCCTTACGGGCATTCTCTGCATACAATTCATCTTTTCATCTGCACATTTGAAAAGCACTCTTGTTTTTAAATGTAAATTATACTGTTGTTTTACAAAAATATAATCATTAGCCTGTTGTGCATTTTCATTAGATTGTGACTGAACTTTAAGATATGCCTGAAACTAGTCCCCCACTGGTGTGCATGTCTACACAAGAATGTGAGTGATTCTGTGTTTTGTGTTCTCCGTCACCACTGTAAGTGAGGTGAAACATGTTTATATGTAGGGGATTTAATGTGACATTTTGTCAAATGAGACTTTAAACAGGAAGTTTTCAACATTTTTTTTATTCTGGCCAAGGCTGTTGTGTTATAGCAGTTTATAGCATGTTTGCTGCCTTTGTCTGAATACAGTAAAGATCGGGGTGGACAACACGTGGCCAAGTGCAACCCCCCTCCTTCTCTCTTGATGTAGCCTGCCAGTCACTCAAAAATATAAAAACAAGCATGTTCATGAAGAACCTTAGTTAATGCATCAAAAATATAAATATCTATAAGAAAGTTACGTGTAAAATTTAGTACGCTAAGGCCCTGTCCACAAAGAGTGTAAAACATTTTCATGCTGAAAATTTAATGTCCACATGAAAACACTGAACAATATAGCAGATATGCCTGGCCTGCAAGTGACAGCATGATGCTGCTGCATACATCATGAGAAATGTGAACAAACACTGGTGTATGCGGTTTTATGTGTCCTTGTTGCTCATGGTGGTCATAGAGGACCTGTGGATTTTGCTGTTCAAGCCAACAAGCTAAGTAGCTTCTGCAGCACAAACACAACACCATAGGGTTGACTCCCTTCAGTGTAAGGGAGAGGTTAGTTCATGACTTCATTGTTCTGAAGCTAACAATATTCTTTGTCCACATGGAAAGACACTGGGACTTGTTTTAAAAAATATACTTTTCTCGGTCATCTAAAATACTGTTTCCATGCCGATGAAACACTTACACAATTAGAGAATTGTATGGATATGCCTGTATTCATATCTGTGTGGACCCCAAGTAACGATTTACTAATTAAAAAATAAGCTTCACGACACTAAAGCTACAGCCTGGAGAAAAATAGCAAGCTAAGTTAAAGCAACAAGTCAAAACTCCATCATTATAGAAAATTACTCTGAAAAATGACATTATTATTATTTTATTAGTATTGTGAGTTAGATATTTAGACTGGGGCTGTTTTGTTTACCTAGGCTGCAAAGACATTTGTGAAGGAAAATAAAATGTCTTTTTCCTGCATACACTCATGAAGGTATTAGGTTTCTGCAGCCAGCCTCATGTGGACACTTGGGCACAACAGGTTTTGATATTTCCACCAAGCAGTCTGCAAACCATGATTTACTTTATTTACTGAGCTGTGTGGTACAATAATTTGATTACTATTTGATTATGTGTATCTGTAGATGTTTATCACAAAATAAAGATACACACCTGCAAAGTGAAACTCTTCTTTGGGAAGTTGAATCAGTTTGCACATCACAGTGAATGACATGGTGTTGGCTGAGGAAGAACATTAGGTAGCCTTGCTTTATCAGACTGCATATCTCTTTATCACTTTGTTTTACTGATTTGCAATATAAAGAAGGTTTTACATTGACTTGTATCTTTCCACTTCCTCTAAGATGACAACAAACAGCAGAAGAAACCAACAACTTAGGTTTGAAGTCTTAATATGCAGAATGTGAGAAAATAAAAAGTGGCTGCTGAAGTACAATGTGACCCCTAACTGACTGCGTGGCAAAGCATCAGCCATTAACATAAAAGATGAATAAATGCCAAAAACTTCTCTGAAAGCAGCGGCATGTTAAAAGGGATGTCTGCTTTTTTGCTATGGTAAAAATAATTGCGAGTCAGTCATCAGGTTATGCATTTGACAGCTTATTTTGCTGAAGGCTGCCTCTGAAATGTAAAACAGCAATTAAATGAGTGTGGGATTCATCATGTTCATGTCGTGGCCTTGTCTACTGGCATCACCCTCAGACGCTGAATACTTCCCCAGACACACAATCAATCACACCCTGTCCGACAGTGGAGCCACCACCTCTCTATTAAACTCTAACACTTTTAGAGTGCTGCAGTAATTGTTACATTTATTGACTAGTCAATGAGTGTCATTTTGCTGATAGATTGTGATGTTCTTTATCTTTAAAGATCAACATCAGAGAGACTGACTTTTCACTTCAGATTAATTAACTTGGATCATATCTAATTAACAATATCTAATATATCTTATTTGCAATTTTTCTAAATTTTCAAAGTTTTGAAACAGGACATATTACCACAATAACTGAATAAACAGTGAGTTCAGAGGAAAACGTCATCAAATCCAAAATTAAAGTAGTTGACGGAATAAATGGCTTTATTTATTGATTCAGTGCTGTTGAAGAAGAAGGGTGAAGACAGCTGTGCAATGGACATAGGATGGAAAGACAGAGCAGACAGACAATTTGAGGTGTGGTGTTGCAAGGTGTGTTCGAAATTTGCCAAGTGCACTTTATTGAGATTTCCTAAGAATGCGTCCTCTGGGGTCATACCTGGTTCTTTGGCCTTCCAATATCCTGCTGGAGGCTGTCTTTGAGCTAGTGGACTGACGGGAATGTAAAACTGCATGCTAGGTTGGCGATGCCTCAGTCTGTGCTGTGTTCCAGCTTGACACAGAAGGCCTCTTGAACAAGTCTTGATGAGGTGTCCATATTCTCTGACCAGTGTGTTAAGCTTGCTCTCTTTAAAAAAGACATCTGTATCCATCTGAAGGAGGTGGACAGTGGAGTCCTGTCCAGAGGAGTAGGGCTTCATGTCTGCGCAGCTGTGAATAGGGTCAACTGAGTGCTGGCTGTGTAAGTTGTCAGGAAGCTTTGTCACTGGTGCCTGGTGGCATGTCATTAGTTTGACAAGCATGTGAATGGAGCTCCACAGTCAGAGTGAGTCATGAAAGCAGGCTTTTCAATGACCCACAGTGGCAGAAGACAGTCATGCCAGCAACGACGAGGATGGGATTCGAACCCACGCGTGCAGAGCACAATGGATTAGCAGTCCATTGCCTTAACCACTCGGCCACCTCGTCGTCTTTGACTGGCTCCTGGTTGGCAAACAAGGGGCAAAATTGATCCGAAAAATCATCCGATAAGTCTTACTCGTCAGGCCTTTGTACGCAGTGCTGGAGGTGAAGCTACAAGGGGAATTAGCTGAGATGGTAGAGCGCTCGCTTAGCATGTGAGAGGTAGCGGAATCGGCGCCCGCATTCTCCAGGTATTTCTTCTTTGCTCTCCCCTGGTAAGTAAATGACAGGTGAAGACGGCTGTGCGATGGACAGACAAAGCATAACATTCTGAGGTGTGGTTCTGCAAGGTGTGTTCGAAATTTGCCAAGTGCACTCGTTTGAAATTTCCTAAGAATGCGTCCTCTGGGGTCATACCTGATTCTTTGGCCTTCCAATATCCTGCTGGAGGCTGTCTTTGAGCTAGTGGACTGACAGGAATGTAAAACTGCATGCTAGGTTGGCGATGCCTCAGTCCACCAGTTCTGTTCCAGCTTGACACAGAAGGCCTCTTGAACAAGTCTTGATGAGGTGCCCATATTCCCTGACCAGTGTGTTAAGCTTGCTCTCTTTAAAAAAAGACATCTGTATCCATCTGAGAGAGGTGGACAGTGGAGTCCTGTCCAGAGGAGTAGGGCTTCATGTCTGCGCAGCTGTGAATAGGGTCAACTGAGTGCTGGCTGTGGAAGTTGTCAGGAAGCTTTGTCACTGGTGCCTGGTGGCATGTCATTAGTTTGACAAGCATGTGAATGGAGCTCCACAGAGTCAGAGTCAGTCATGAAAGCAGGCTTTTTAATGTCCCACAGTGGCAGAAGACAGTCATGCCAGCAGCGACGAGGATGGGATTCAAACCCACGCGTGCAGAGCACAATGGATTAGCAGTCCATCGCCTTAACCTCTCGGCCACCTCGTCGTCTTTGACTGGCTCCTGGTTGGCAAACAAGGGGCAAAATTTATCCGAAAAATCATCCGATAAGTCTTACTCGTCAGGCCTTTGTACGCAGTGCTGGAGGTGAAGCTACAAGGGGAATTAGCTCAAATGTTAGAGTGCTCGCTTAGCATGTGAGAGGTAGCGGAATCGACGCCCGCATTCTCCAGGTATTTCTTCTTTGCTCTCCCCTGGTAAGTAAATGACAGGTGAAGACGGCTGTGCGATGGACAGACAAAGCATAACATTCTGAGGTGTGGTTCTGCAAGGTGTGTTCGAAATTTGCCAAGTGCACTCGTTTGAAATTTCCTAAGAATGCGTCCTCTGGGGTCATACCTGATTCTTTGGCCTTCCAATATCCTGCTGGAGGCTGTCTTTGAGCCAGTGGACTGACGGGAATGTAAAACTGCATGCTAGGTTGGCGATGCCTCAGTCCACCAGTTCTGTTCCAGCTTGACACAGAAGGCCTCTTGAACAAGTCTTGATGAGGTGCCCATATTCCCTGACCAGTGTGTTAAGCTTGCTCTCTTCAAAAAAAGACATCTGTATCCATCTGAGAGAGGTGGACAGTGGAGTCCTGTCCAGAGGAGTAGGGCTTCATGTCTGCGCAGCTGTGAATAGGGTCAACTGAGTGCTGGCTGTGTAAGTTGTCAGGAAGCTTTGTCACTGGTGCCTGGTGGCATGTCATTAGTTTGACAAGCATGTGAATGGAGCTCCACAGAGTCAGAGTCAGTCATGAAAGCAGGCTTTTTAATGTCCCACAGTGGCAGAAGACAGTCATGCCAGCAGCGACGAGGATGGGATTCAAACCCACGCGTGCAGAGCACAATGGATTAGCAGTCCATCGCCTTAACCTCTCGGCCACCTCGTCGTCTTTGACTGGCTCCTGGTTGGCAAACAAGGGGCAAAATTGATCCGAAAAATCATCTGTTAAGTCTTACTCGTCAGGCCTTTGTACGCAGTGCTGGAGGTGAAGCTACAAGGGGAATTAGCTCAAATGTTAGAGTGCTCGCTTAGCATGTGAGAGGTAGCGGAATCGACGCCCGCATTCTCCAGGTATTTCTTCTTTGCTCTCCCCTGGTAAGTAAATGACAGGTGAAGACGGCTGTACGATGGACAGACAAAGCATCACATTCTGAGGTGTGGTTCTGCAAGGTGTGATTGAAATTTTCCAATTGCACTCGTTTGAAATTTCCTAAGAATGCGTCCTCTGGGGTCATACCATATTCTTCGGCCTTCCAATATCCTGCTGGAGGCTGTCTTTGAGCCAGTGGACTGATGGGAATGTAAAACTGCATGCTAGGTTGGCGATGCCTCAGTCCACCAGTTCTGTTCCAGCTTGACACAGAAGGCCTCTTGAACAAGTCTTGATGAGGTGTCCATATTCTCTGACCAGTGTGTTAAGCTAGCTCTCTTTAAAAAAGACATCTGTATCCATCTGAGAGAGGTGGACAGTGGAGTCCTGTCCAGAGGAGTAGGCCTTCATGTCTGCGCAGCTGTGAATAGGGTCAACTGAGTGCTGGCTGTGTAAGTTGTCAGGAAGCTTTGTCACTGGTGCCTGGTGGCATGTCATTAGTTTGACAAGCATGTGAATGGAGCTCCACAGAGTCAGAGTCAGTCATGAAAGCAGGCTTTTTAATGACCCACAGTGGCAGAATACATTAATGCCAGCAGCGACGAGGATGGGATTCAAACCCGCGTGTGCAGAGCACAATGGATTAGCAGTCCATCGCCTTAACCTCTCGGCCACCTCGTCATTTTTGACTGGCTCCTGGTTGCCAAACAAGGGGCAAAATTGATCCGAAAAATCATTCGAGAAAGTCTTACTCGTCAGGCCTTTGTACGCAGTGCTGGAGGTGAAGCTACAAGGAGAATTAGCTCAAATGTTAGAGCGCTCGCTTAGCATGTGAGAGGTAGCGTAATCGACGCCCGCATTCTCCAGGTATTTCTTCTTTGCTCTCCCCTGGTAAGTAAATGACAGGTGAAGACGGCTGTACGATGGACAAAGCATAACATTCTGAGGTGTGGTTCTGCAAGGTGTGATTGAAATTTTCCAAGTGCACTCGTTTGAAATTTCCTAAGAATGCGTCCTCTGGGGTCATACCATATTCTTCGGCCTTCCAATATTCTGCTGGAGGCTGTCTTTGAGCCAGTGGACTGACGGGAATGTAAAACTGCATGCTAGGTTGGCGATGCCTCAGTCCACCAGTTCTGTTCCAGCTTGACACAGAAGGCCTCTTGAACAAGTCTTGATGAGGTGTCCATATTCTCTGACCAGTGCGTTAAGCTTGCTCTCTTTAAAAAAAGACATCTGTATCCATCTGAGAGAGGTGGACAGTGGAGTCCTGTCCAGAGGAGTAGGCCTTCATGTCTGCGCAGCTGTGAATAGGGTCAACTGAGTGCTGGCTGTGTAAGTTGTCAGGAAGCTTTGTCACTGGTGCCTGGTGGCATGTCATTAGTTTGACAAGCATGTGAATGGAGCTCCACAGAGTCAGAGTCAGTCATGAAAGCAGGCTTTTTAATGACCCACAGTGGCAGAATACATTAATGCCAGCAGCGACGAGGATGGGATTCAAACCCGCGCGTGCAGAGCACAATGGATTAGCAGTCCATCGCCTTAACCTCTCGGCCACCTCGTCGTCTTTGACTGGCTCCTGGTTGGCAAACAAGGGGCAAAATTGATCCGAAAAATCATCCGAGAAAGTCTTACTCGTCAGGCCTTTGTACGCAGTGCTGGAGGTGAAGCTACAAGGGGAATTAGCTGAAATGTTAGAGCGCTCGCTTAGCATGTGAGAGGTAGCGGAATCGACGCCCGCATGCTGCAGGTATTTCTTCTTTGCTCTCCCCTGGTAAGTAAATGACAGGTGAAGACGGCTGTACGATGGACAGACAAAGCATAACATTCTGAGGTGTGGTTCTGCAAGGTGTGATTGAAATTTTCCAATTGCACTCGTTTGAAATTTCCTAAGAATGCGTCCTCTGGGGTCATACCATATTCTTCGGCCTTCCAATATCCTGCTGGAGGCTGTCTTTGAGCCAGTGGACTGACGGGAATGTAAAACTGCATGCTGGGTTGGCGATGCCTCAGTCCACCAGTTCTGTTCCAGCTTGACACAGAAGGCTTCTTGAACAAGTCTTGATGAGGTGTCCATATTCTCTGACCAGTGTGTTAAGCTTGCTCTCTTTAAAAAAGACATCTGTATCCATCTAAAAGAGGTGGACAGTGGAGTCCTGTCCAGAGGAGTAGGCCTTCATGTCTGCGCAGCTGTGAATAGGGTCAACTGAGTGCTGGCTGTGTAAGTTGTCAGGAAGCTTTGTCACTGGTGCCTGGTGGCATGTCATTAGTTTGACAAGCATGTGAATGGAGCTCCACAGAGTCAGAGTCAGTCATGAAAGCAGGCTTTTTAATGACCCACAGTGGCAGAAGACAGTCATGCCAGCAGCGACGAGGATGGGATTCAAACCCATGCGTGCAGAGCACAATGGATTAGCAGTCCATCGCCTTAACCACTCGGCCACCTCGTCATCTTTGACTGGCTCCCGGTTGGCAAACAAGTGGCAAAATTGATCCGAAAAAAATCATCCAAAAAGTCTAACTCGTCAGGCCATTTTACGCAGTGCTGGAGGTGAAGCTACAGGGGGAATTAGCTCAAATGGTAGAGCGCTCGCTTAGCATGTGAGAGATAGCAGGATCGACACCCGCATTCTCCAGGTATTTCTTCTTTTCTCTCCCCTGGTAAGCAAGTGGCAGGTGAAGACGGCTGTGCGATGGACAGACAAAGCTTAACATTCTGAGGTGTGGTTCTGCAAGGTATGATCGAAATTTGCCAAATGCACTCGTTTGAAATTTCCTAAGAATGCGTCCTCTGGGGTCATACCTGATTCTTTGGCCTTCCAATATCCTGCTGGAGGCTGTCTTTGAGCCAGTGGACTGACGGGAATGTAAAACTGCATGCTAGGTTGGCGATGCCTCAGTCCACCAGTTCTGTTCCAGCTTGACACAGAAGGCCTCTTGAACAAGTCTTGATGAGGTGTCCATATTCTCTGACCAGTGTGTTAAGCTTGCTCTCTTTAAAAAAGATCTGTATCCATCTGAAAGAGGTGGACAGTGGAGTCCTGTCCAGAGGAGTAGGGCTTCATGTCTGCGCAGCTGTGAATAGGGTCAACTGAGTGCTGGCTGTGTAAGTTGTCAGGAAGCTTTATCACTGGTGCCTGGTGGCATGTCATTAGTTTGACAAGCATGTGAATGGAGCTCCACATAGTCAGAGTCAGTCATGAAAGCAGGCTTTTTAATGACCCACAGTGGCAGAAGACAGTAATGCCAGCAGCGACGAGGATGGGATTCAAACCCATGCGTGCAGAGCACAATGGATTAGCAGTCCATCGCCTTAACCACTCGGCCACCTCGTCGTCTTTGACTGGCTCCTGGTTGGCAAACAAGGGGCAAAATTGATCCGAAAAATCATTCGAGAAAGTCTAACTCGTCAGGCCTTTGTACGCAGTGCTGGAGGTGAAGCTACAAGGGGAATTAGCTCAAATGGTAGAGCGCCCGCTTAGCATGTGTGAGGTAGCAGGATCGACGCCCGCATTCTCCAGGTATTTCTTCTTTGCTCTCCCCTGGTAAGTAAATGACAGGTGAAGACGGCTGTGCGATGGACAGACAAAGCATAACATTCTGAGGTGTGGTTCTGCAAGGTGTGATCGAAATTTTCCAATTGCACTCGTTTGAAATTTCCTAAGAATGCGTCCTCTGGGGTCATACCTGATTCTTTGGCCTTCCAATATCCTGCTGGAGGCTGTCTTTGAGCCAGTGGACTGACGGGAATGTAAAACTGCATGCTAGGTTGGCGATACCTCAGTCCACCAGTTCTGTTCCAGCTTGACACAGAAGGCCTCTTGAACAAGTCTTGATGAGGTGTCCATATTCTCTGACCAGTGTTATAAGCTTGCTCTATTTAAAAGAGACATCTGTATCCATCTGAGAGAGGTGGACAGTGGAGTCCTGTCCAGAGGATTCGGGCATTATGTCTGCGCAGCTGTGAATAGGGTCAACTGAGTGCTGGCTGTGTAAGTTGTCAGGAAGCTTTGTCACTGGTGCCTGGTGGCATGTCATTAGTTTGACAAGCATGTGAATGGAGCTCCACATAGTCAGAGTCAGTCATGAAAGCTAGGCAAGGCAAGGCAAGGCAAGTTTATTTGTAGAGCACAATTCATACACAAGGCAATTCAAAGTGCTTTACAGAACAAGAAAAATGCATTGAAATCACAGTACAAAATAGAATCAACATTAATCATTATAAAATCACTTTAAAAAATCATAATACAAAATAAAATCAACATTAATCATTATAAAATAAATTTAAAAAGAAGAGTGCAGATCAGATTCTTTCAGTCATATGCATAGTTAAATAGAGCTGGTTTAAGCCTAGATTTGAACATTGTCAGAGTAGAGGCCTGTCTCACATCTTCAGGAAGACTGTTCCAGATTTTAGCTGCATAAAACTGGAACCCTGATTCTCCATGTTTAGTCCTGACTCTAGGCACCAGCAGAAGGCAGGCCCCCGAGGTCCTCAGAGTTCGAGATGGTTCATATGGCACTAACATGTCAGAGATGTACTTTGGTGCTAGGCCATGGAGAGATTTGTACACAAGCAGAGCTGCTTTAAAGTCTATTCTCTGAGCCACAGGAAGCCAGTGTAGGGACCTGAGCACAGGACTAATGTGTTCGTACTTCCTGGTTCTGGTCAGGACCCGAGCAGCAGCGTTCTGGATGTACTGCAGCTGTCTTATGGCTCGTTTGGAGAGGCCGGTGAGCAGGCCGTTACAGTAATCTAACCTACTAGAGACAAATGCATGGATAAGTATATCTAGGTCAGGTTTAGACACTATACCTCTGATTTTCGCGATGTTTTTTAGATGGTAAAAGGCTGCTGATGTTATTGATTTTATATGGCTGTTAAAGTTCAAGTCTGAGTCCATTATTACCCCGAGATTTCTAACCTGATTTGTAGGTTTTAGAGAGAGAGTCTGGAGGTGACTGCTGACACTTTCCCTTTGTTTCTGTGGACCAAACACGATGACTTCAGTCTTGTCTGAATTTAGCTGGAGAAAGTTGTTTTGCATCCACACACTGACCTGTTGGATGCAGTGACAGAGTGAATCCACTGGTCCATGTTCACCTGCTGTCAGTGAGACATAGATCTGAGTGTCATCTGCATAATTGTGGTAGGACACATTAGTACTTTGTATTAACTGGCCTAAAGGCAGCATGTAGAGATTGAACAGGAGGGGTCCCAGGCTTGACCCCTGGGGCACCCCACAAGTCAAGGCCATGTGGTCTGAGACACAGTTACCAATTTCTACAAAGTACTTCCTGTCTTCTAGATAGGACTTCAACCAATGTAGGGCAGTCCCCGAGATGCCCACCCAGTCCATTAGTCTCTGTAAAAGGATCTCATGATCGACAGTGTCAAAAGCAGCACTCAGATCTAGCAGGACTAAGACGGAGACTTTGCCTGCGTCAGTGTTCAGGCGGATGTCATTTGTCACCTTGATAAGAGCGGTCTCAGTGCTGTGATGGGGTCTAAAACCTGACTGGAAAACATCGAATGAGTTGTTCATTAGGAGATAGTCAGTGAGCTGTTGGTAAACAACTTTTTCAAGGACTTTGCCTAAGAACGGCAGATTTGAGATGGGCCGGTAGTTGTTCAGTACTGTGGCATCAAGACTGCTCTTCTTTAGGAGAGGCTTTATGACCGCAGTTTTCAAGGCCTTTGGAAATGTTCCAGATTGTAGTGACATGTTAACTATCTGAGCAAGTGGTGGTAACAAACTACTCAGCACGGACTTCAGAAATCTAGTGGGTAAAACATCGAGGCAGCATGTGGATGAACTCAGACTGGTGATGATCTCTTGGACAGTTTTGTCAGTTACAGGTGCAAAATGTGTCAGCTCGAAGTGTTTAGGTGGCTGCAGGGTTGTTATTGGTGCTGTGGAATTGATGGAATTTTTAATAGTCTGAACCTTGTTGCAAAAGAAGACTGCAAACTCATTACACTTAGATGTGGAGATTAATTCCAATGGCAGTTGAGCTGGAGGATTTGTTAATCTGTTCACTGTTGCAAATAAGACACGCGAGTTGTTCCTGCAGTTTTCAATAATTTCAGTAAAGTACATCTCCCTTGTTCTATGTAAGATCTGATTGAACATGTACAACTTTTCTTTATAAATTTCGTAATGAACATGGAGTTTTGACTTTCGCCATTTCCGCTCGGCCCTCCGGCACTCCCTTTTCTGTGCCCTGACCGAGTCGTCATTCCTCCATGGTGACTTCTGCTTATTTTTAGCCATTTTAACTTTCACAGGGGCAATGGTGTCCAGAACATTCAAAACACTTGAAGTAACAGAGCTCAACAAATCATCAACATTAGAAAATGAGACATTTTCAAAGTTAATCATTTCAAGGAACAGAGCACCTGTGCTGTTATTTATGTGTCTCCTCTGTACTACTGCAGTACCAGCCGGTGGTGTGGGAGAAACAGACAGGTCAAAGAAGACACAGAAATGATCAGACAGGGCAACATCAACCACATTGACATTTGAAATATTAACCCCTTTTGTAATGAGCAGGTCCAGAGTGTGCTGTGCTCTGTTATGGGTGGGCTCACGCACATGCTGAGTTAGGCCAAAGGTTTAAAGGACAGCACTGAGCTCTTTAGCATTTCTGTCACAGACATGATCCACATGTATATTAAAATCACCTGTAATGACCAAACTATCAAAATCAGTGCATACAATTGAAAGCATCCCGGTAAAATCATCAATAAAATTTTTATAGTGTTGCGGGGGCTTGTATAGGACTATATAGAGTATGGACGGGGATAGTCTTATCTCCATTTTAAAGGACACATACTCAAATGATGAAAACACCCCAAATGACAACCTGTGCGTAACCATATGATCTCTAAATACTGCACAGACACCTCCACCCTTTTTGTTTTCTCGTGTTTCAGATTCAAATTTGAAGTTGGGTGGAGTTGATTCCATTAAAACTGCATTACCTGTGTTTTTGTCAAGCCATGTTTCAGTTAAAGAGACTGTGAGGAGTTTTTAAGTAATTACAAAAAAAGTCTCACTTTTAGATGTATGCCTGATCGAAATACACACTTATCGATGAGTTTTATAGCATCTAAATAGGTTATCTATAAATGCTATTCTTTAGCCTCCTGGTCGGGTCGTACAGGGCTGGACTGGCCTGGATACTCAACTTCGGGGAACCAGACAATTAAAACTAGAGCAAATTTATATTATTTTATTATTTATATTACACGTCTGAGAGCGCCGGGCTGTAAGTAGCGATATATAGCCGTCTACAACTACGATAATAACTTTTCCCCGCATTGCTTGTCGTCACACATCAAAAACTACCGCTATGTAACTAGAAAGAGATACATTACCTCGTCGCTTTGCATCCTGTAAGTTGTTGAAAAAGAACTTGTAAAGCAATGCAGAGTTCCGACAAAGATCCATGCTGCATTTACCACAACAAACAAACACATTTGGCTTCACGTCTCCGGTGCGTTCAAGTTGTAGTCAGAAGTAGGAATTTTGAGCTCCGAGTGGGAAACTAAAACTGGAACGTCCCCCAAAGTCGGAATTTCCTACTGGGAACTCGGTGAAACCTCGCCACCCCGAGGTGTCAATCAAAGATGGATGCCCCCAGTGTGAACAGTTATTTAGCTCCTGTAATAATCCATTTATTTGCACTTCTGACTGGGATGTGTCGCTCTAGATCAGCTGTATACATAGTATTGTTAGATTTATATTAACAAAAATGCTGCCATAGTGATAATCACATTCTTCCTACAACAACGCAGGGCGTGCTAACAACAGCTAACAATAGCCTGGTAGATCGGCACGCTTTTTTCTGACTTCAACTGGAACGCCGATGAGTCGGATATGTTGTCACTCCCATTTCCGAGGTTACTGGAACGCAGCATTACGCCGGCGATAAATTCTCCTCATACCACCTTTAAAAACATCAAGTCAAGTTTATAAGAAGTGATCAAATTATTAATTAAAAATGATTTGTTGGACAGGGATCTAACATTGAGCACAGCAAGTTTCAGATTAGTTGCAGTAGGACAGGATATTATCTTCTTACAAGGGATATGGATTAAATTTCTCTGATTGGACAATCTAACTGTCCTTCTGTAATTTAGTCTATGTGGTGTGACTGTAGATATGGCACTAGGGGAAAATGATGTCTCACAGGGCCCCAGCTTGATACTACCTTTATCATGACTGTAAGTCCTGGGACAGCAGAGGCCCTGTTCATCCTAGCGCTTAGGGATACCAGCTCTGGGGGCAGGCAGGGGAGGACGAACAGGGAGGAGTTTGGGTGATGGACCAGATGAGAGCCGAGGGGGAGGGGCTGGGGGAGCTTGTGTTTGTGAGGGGGAGTCGAAGTTCCTGTCGAGGAACTTCGACAGAGGCACAGTTTTATACGGAGAAGAGTTTCGACTAGTTAGAGACAGTCTTGACCTTGCTATATTAGGGGTGAGGGGAACCATCTTGATCCCTGATTTGATAAGGCCTTTAAGATGGTTGGGAAGGCCCATGGGGGAAGGTGGGGATGGAAAGGAAAGGGACAAGTCTCTAGAGGGGGTAGATGTAGCAGGGGGGTCCCAGGGCTGGTCTGTGGGTAGGGGAGGTGATAGGGGTGCTGCTGGGTCTGAAACTTCTGCTAGGGCCTTCACAGACGAGTCCAAGGCCTGTGATGGGGGCCCGGGGGAAGGTAGAGCCGATGGCGGGCCTGGATCCTTTTGTGGGGCTGGTGGAGGCTGTTGTGGTGCAGCTGGTGCTGTATCCTTCACTGGGGGTGGTGGAGGTTGTTGCAGTGGAGGCTGTTGCGGTGCAGGCTGTTGTGATGGAGGCTGTTGTGGCGGAGGCTGTTGTGATGGAGGCTGTTGTGGTGGAGGCTTTGGTGGCGGAGGCTGTTGTGGGGGAGGCTGTTGTGGCGGAGGCTGTGGTGGCAGAGGCTGTTGCGGTGCAGGCTGTTGTGGCGGAGGCTGTTGTGGTGCAGCTGGTGATGAAACTGCAGCAGGGATGCTTCTCTCATTCCTCCTTTCTCTCACTGGTTGCTCAGGACCCTCTCCCGGCCGATCCTGATGCCTCAGAGCGTGGAGGAGGTGCTCCGTTAGCACTCTCCTCCCACCTCTGCACAGGTGTGGACCCCTTCCCTTGAGCAGGTCCTCTCGTTTCCAGAAGAGATAGAAGTTCTCAATGTAGTGCAATCCTCTGTGCGCACACTCTTTGGACAGCCATGTGTTCAGCTGAAGCAGCCGGCTGAACTTGTTAATCTTCCTGTCGATGTTCGGAAGAGGTCCACTGATGAATGTTTTGACCTCCACTTTATCAAGCTCCTTGAAGAACTTAGTGAAATCCCTTTTCAAGACTTCAGTCTGTTCCTTTCTGATGTCCACTGCACCCACGTGCACGATCAGCTGTTTGACTCCTCGGTGTGTTGACAAAACTTTTGGGAGGAGTGTTGTTATCTCAGAGACAGTGGCACTGGGATAGCAGCATGTTTGGATTATTGTATGGTTCAGGCCACTGATAGCACCGTCTCCTAGCAGCAGCGTATCTCTGACCTTGACGTTTGGTTCAGATTGTCTGTCTGCCTGCTGTCTTTTGCCGACTTTATGGCTCCTGTTTAGTGAAAACAATCCGTTTTCTCTCTGTTTGTAAGAATAATTGAATTCATTAAAATCAGTCTCTGACAGTGGCAAAAATCTGTTCGAAAGCTGTATTTCAGGTGATTTCACGTTGGTATTAGCATTGTCTTTCATCGCTTTGTGCTGCTTTGGCTTAGCACCAAGTTCTCTCCAAGATGAGGCATTTTGGTCTTTACAGAGTTTTGGAAAAGACATAGTGTCACTCAGGTTTAAGATGAAAGCAGCAGGTTTGTCACCTTTTTTACTGAAAGTACCTGTGGACTTCTTACCACCGGATGTCACTGGAAGCGTCTTGTGAAGTCCTTTTTCAGATTCTAAAGCAAAAATCCGTGCTTGTAGCTCATTAATTTCCTGTTGATATCTCCGACAGCGTCCACAGTAGGAATTTGTTTGGTTTCTTCCCCCGGACATGTCGCTGGCTCGTCAGATCCGTTAAAAATCTTAAAATCTTCAAAATCTTGGTTTATGTAAAATAAATCATGAAATGATGGGTGTAGAGATTTCTCCAATATTTATAGAAGTAATAAAATGATTAAAAAGCATAGTTAAGAAGGAAGCAGGCTGGAGCAAGCAGGGAAGCGTCAGCACTCTTCCAAAGCAGGAAGTCCCACCCAAAGTCCCAAAGCAGGCTTTTTAATGACCCACAGTGGCAGAAGACAGTAATGCCAGCAGCGACGAGGATGGGATTCAAACCCATGCGTGCAGAGCACAATGGATTAGCAGTCCATCGCCTTAACCTCTCGGCCACCTCGTCGTCATTTACTGGCTCCTGGTTGGCAATCAAGGGCCAAAATTGATCCGAAAAATCATTCGAGAAAGTCTAACTCGTCAGGCCTTTGTACGCAGTGCTGGAGGTGAAGCTACAGGGGGAATTAGCTCAAATGGTAGAGCGCTCGCTTAGCATGTGAGAGGTAGCGGGATCGACGCCCGCATTCTCCAGGTATTTCTTCTTTGCTCTCCCGTGGTAAGCAAGTGGCAGGTGAAGACGGCTGTGCAATGGACAGACAAAGCATAACATTCTGAGGTGTGGTTCTGCAAAGTGTGATCGAAATTTGCCAAGTGCGCTCGTTTGAAATTTCCTAAGAATGCGTCCTCTGGGGTCATACCTGATTCTTTGGCCTTCCAATATCCTGCTGGAGGCTGTCTTTGAGCCAGTGGACTGACGGGAATGTAAAACTGCATGCTAGGTTGGCGATGCCTCAGTCCACCAGTTCTGTTCCAGCTTGACACAGAAGGCCTCTTGAATGCTCCTTCATGAGGTGTCCATATTCCCTGACCAGTGTGTTAAGCTTGCTCTCTTTAAGAAAGACATCTGTATCCATCTGAGAGATGTGGACAGTGGAGTTCTGTCCAGAGGAGTAGGGCTTCATGTCTGTGCAGCTGTGAATAGGGTCAACTGAGTGCGGGCTGTGTAAGTTGTCAGGAAGCTTTGTCACTGGTGCCTGGTGGCATGTCATTAGTTTGACAAGCATGTGAATGGAGCTCCACAGAGTCAGAGTGAGTCATGAAAGCAGGCTTTTTAATGACCCACAGTGGCAGAAGACAGTCATGCCAGCAGCGACGAGGATGGGATTCGAACCCACGCGTGCAGAGCACAATGGATTAGCAGTCCATCGCCTTAACCACTCGGCCACCTCGTCGTCATTTACTGGCTCCTGGTTGGCAAACAAGGGCCAAAATTGATCCGAAAAAAATCATCCGAGAAAGTCTAACTCGTCAGGCCTTTGTACGCAGTGCTGGAGGTGAAGCTACAAGGGGAATTAGCTCAAATGGTAGAGCGCTCGCTTAGCATGTGAGAGGTAGCGGGATCGACGCCCGCATTCTCCAGGTATTTCTTCTTTGCTCTCCCCTGGTAAGCACGTGGCAGGTGAAGACGGCTGTGCAATGGACAGACAAAGCATAACATTCTGAGGTGTGGTTCTGCAAAGTGTGATCGAAATTTGCCAAGTGCACTCGTTTGAAATTTCCTAAGAATGCGTCCTCTGGGGTCATACCTGATTCTTTGGCCTTCCAATATCCTGCTGGAGGCTGTCTTTGAGCCAGTGGACTGACGGGAATGTAAAACTGCATGCTAGGTTGGCGATGCCTCAGTCCACCAGTTCTGTTCCAGCTTGACACAGAAGGCCTCTTGAACAAGTCTTGATGAGGTGTCCATGTTCTCTGACCAGTGTGTTAAGCTTGCTCTCTTTAAAAAAGGAGTCTGTATCCACCTGACAGAGGTGGAAAGTGGAGTTCTGTCCAGAGGAGTAGGGCTTCATGTCTGCGCAGCTGTGAATAGGGTCAACTGAGTGCTGGCTGTGTAAGTTGTCAGGAAGCTTTGTCACTGGTGCCTGGTGGCATGTCATTAGTTTGACAAGCATGTGAATGGAGCTCCACAGAGTCAGAGTGAGTCATGAAAGCAGGCTTTTTAATGACCCACAGTGGCAGAAGACAGTCATGCCAGCAGCGACGAGGATGGGATTCGAACCCACGCGTGCAGAGCACAATGGATTAGCAGTCCATCGCCTTAACCACTCGGCCACCTCGTCGTCATTTACTGGCTCCTGGTTGGCAAACAAGGGCCAAAATTGATCCGAAAAAAATCATCCGAGAAAGTCTAACTCGTCAGGCCTTTGTACGCAGTGCTGGAGGTGAAGCTACAAGGGGAATTAGCTCAAATGGTAGAGCGCTCGCTTAGCATGTGAGAGGTAGCGGGATCGACGCCCGCATTCTCCAGGTATTTCTTCTTTGCTCTCCCCTGGTAAGCACGTGGCAGGTGAAGACGGCTGTGCAATGGACAGACAAAGCATAACATTCTGAGGTGTGGTTCTGCAAAGTGTGATCGAAATTTGCCAAGTGCACTCGTTTGAAATTTCCTAAGAATGCGTCCTCTGGGGTCATACCTGATTCTTTGGCCTTCCAATATCCTGCTGGAGGCTGTCTTTGAGCCAGTGGACTGACGGGAATGTAAAACTGCATGCTAGGTTGGCGATGCCTCAGTCCACCAGTTCTGTTCCAGCTTGACACAGAAGGCCTCTTGAACAAGTCTTGATGAGGTGTCCATGTTCTCTGACCAGTGTGTTAAGCTTGCTCTCTTTAAAAAAGGAGTCTGTATCCACCTGACAGAGGTGGAAAGTGGAGTTCTGTCCAGAGGAGTAGGGCTTCATGTCTGCGCAGCTGTGAATAGGGTCAACTGACTGCTGGCTGTGTAAGTTGTCAGGAAGCTTTGTCACTGGTGCCTGGTGGCATGTCATTAGTTTGACAAGCATGTGAATGGAGCTCCACAGAGTCAGAGTCAGTCATGAAAGCAGGCTTTTTAATGACCCACAGTGGCAGAAGACAGTAATGCCAGCAGCAACGGGGATGGGATTCAAACCCATGCGTGCAGAGCACAATGGATTAGCAGTCCATCGCCTTAACCACTCTGCCACCTCGTCGTCTTTGACTGGCTCCTGGTTGGCAATCAAGGGGCAAAATTGATCCGAAAAATCATCCGAGAAAGTCTAACTCGTCAGGCCTATGTACGCAGTGCTGGAAGTGAAGCTACAGGGGGAATTAGCTCAAATGGTAGAGCGCTCGCTTAGCATGTGAGAGGTAGCGGGATCGACGCCCGCATTCTCCAGGTATTTCTTCTTTGCTCTCCCCTGGTAAGCAAGTGGCAGGTGAAGACAGCTGTGCAATGGACAGACAAAGCATAACATTCTGAGGTGTGGTTCTGCAAAGTGTGATTGAAATTTGCCAAGTGCACTCGTTTGAAATTTCCTAAGAATGCGTCCTCTGGGGTCATACCTGATTCTTTGGCCTTCCAATATCCTGCTGGAGGCTATCTTTGAGCCAGTGGACTGACGGGAATGTAAAACTGCATGCTAGGTTGGCGATGCCTCAGTCCACCAGTTCTGTTCCAGCTTGACACAGAAGGCCTCTTGAACAAGTCTTGATGAGGTGTCCATATTCTCTGACCAGTGTTATAAGCTTGCTCTATTTAAAAGAGACATCTGTATCCATCTGAGAGAGGTGGACAGTGTAGTCCTGTCCAGAGGAGTAGGGCTTCATGTCTGCGCAGCTGTGAATAGGGTCAACTGACTGCTGGCTGTGTAAGTTGTCAGGAAGCTTTGTCACTGGTGCCTGGTGGCATGTCATTAGTTTGACAAGCATGTGAATGGAGCTCCACAGAGTCAGAGTCAGTCATGAAAGCAGGCTTTTTAATGACCCACAGTGGCAGAAGACAATCATGCCAGCAGCGACGAGGATGGGATTCGAACCCACGCGTGCAGAGCACAATGGATTAGCAGTCCATCGCCTTAACCACTCGGCCACCTCGTCGTCTTTGACTGGCTCCTGGTTGGCAAAAAACGGGCAAAATTGATCCGAAAAATCGTCCGAGAAAGTCCAACTCTTCAGGCCTTTGTATGCAGTGCTGGAGGTGAAGCGACAAGGGGAATTAGCTCAAATGGTAGAGCGCTCGCTTAGCATGTGAGAGGTAGCGGGATCAACGCCCCCGCATTCTCCAGGTATTTCTTCTTTGCTCTCCCCTGGTAAGCAAGTGGCAGGTGAAGACGGCTGTACAATGGACAGACAAAGCATAACATTCTGAGGTGTGGTTCTGCAAGGTGTGATTGAAATTTGCCAAGTGCACTCGTTTGAAATTTCCTAAGAATGCGTCCTCTGGGGTCATACCTGATTCTTTGGCCTTCCAATATCCTGCTGGAGGCTGTCTTTGAGCCAGTGGACTGACGGGAATGTAAAACTGCATGCTGGGTTGGCGATGCCTCAGTCCACCAGTTCTGTTCCAGCTTGACACAGAAGGCCTCTTGAATGCTCCTTCATGAGGTGTCCATATTCCCTGACCAGTGTGTTAAGCTTGCTCTCTTTAAGAAAGACATCTGTATCCATCTGAGAGATGTGGACAGTGGAGTTCTGTCCAGAGGAGTAGGGCTTCATGTCTGTGCAGCTGTGAATAGGGTCAACTGAGTGCTGGCTGTGTAAGTTGTCAGGAAGCTTTGTCACTGGTGCCTGGTGGCATGTCATTAGTTTGACAAGCATGTGAATGGAGCTCCACAGAGTCAGAGTCAGTCATGAAAGCAGGCTTTTTAATGACCCACAGTGGCAGAAGACAGTCATGCCAGCAGCGACGAGGATGGGATTCGAACCCACGCGTGCAGAGCACAACGGATTAGCAGTCCATCGCCTTAACCACTCTGCCACCTCGTCGTCTTTGACTGGTTCCTGGTTGGCAATCAAGGGGCAAAATTGATCCGTAAAATCATCCGAGAAAGTCTAACTCGTCAGGCCTATGTACGCAGTGCTGGAGGTGAAGCTACAGGCTGAATTGGCTCAAATGGTAGAGCGCTCGCTTAGCATGTGAGATGCAGCGAGATCGACGCCCGCATTCTCCAGGTTTTTCTTCTTTGCTCTCCCCTGGTAAGCAAGTGGCAGGTGAAGACAGCTGTGCGATGGAAAGACAAAGCATGACATTCTGAGGTGTGGTTCTGCAGGGTGTGATCGAAATTTGCCAAGTGCCCTCGTTTGAAATTTCCTAAGAATGCGTCCTCTGGGGTCATACCTGATTCTTTGGCATTCCAATATCCTGCTGGAGGCTGTCTTTGATCCAGTGGACTGACGGGAATGTAAAACTGCATGCTGGGTTGGCGATGCCTCAGTCCACCAGTTCTGTTCCAGCTTGACACAGAAGGCCTCTTGAACAAGTCTTCATGAGGTGTCCATATTCCCTGACCAGTGTGTTAAGCTTGCTCTCTTTAAAAATGTCATCTGTATCCATCTGAAGAGGTGGACAGTGTAGTCCTGTCCAGAGGAGTAGGGCTTCATGTCTGCGCAGCTGTGAATAGGGTCAACTGACTGCTGGCTGTGTAAGTTGTCAGGAAGCTTTGTCACTGGTGCCTGGTGGCATGTCATTAGCTTGACAAGCATGTGAATGGAGCTCCACAGAGTCAGAGTGAGTCATGAAAGCAGGCTTTTCAATGACCCACAGTGGCAGAAGACCGTAATGCCAGCAGCGACGAGGATGGGATTCAAACCCACGCGTGCAGAGCACAATGGATTAGCAGTCCATCGCCTTAACCACTCTGCCATCTCGTCGTCTTTGACTGGCTCCTGGTTGGCAATCAAGGGGCAAAATTGATCCGTAAAATCATCCGAGAAAGTCTAACTCGTCAGGCCTTTTTACGCAGTGCTGGAGGTGAAGCGACAAGGGGAATTAGCTCAAATGGTAGAGCGCTCGCTTAGCATGTGAGAGGTAGCGGGATCGACGCCCGCATTCTCCAGGTATTTCTTCTTTGCTCTCCCCTGGTAAGTAAATGACAGGTGAAGACGGCTGTGCGATGGACAGACAACGCATAACATTCTGAGGTGTGGTTCTGCAAGGTGTGTTCGAAATTTGCCAAGTGCACTCGTTTGAAATTTCCTAAGAATGCGTCCTCTGGGGTCATACCTGATTCTTTGGCCTTCCAATATCCTGCTGGAGGCTGTCTTTGAGCCAGTGGACTGACGGGAATGTAAAACTGCATGCTGGGTTGGCGATGCCTCAGTCCACCAGTTCTGTTCCAGCTTGACACAGAAGGCCTCTTGAATGCTCCTTCATGAGGTGTCCATATTCCCTGACCAGTGTGTTACGCTTGCTCTCTTTAAGAAAGACATCTGTATCCATCTGAGAGATGTGGACAGTGGAGTTCTGTCCAGAGGAGTAGGGCTTCATGTCTGTGCAGCTGTGAATAGGGTCAACTGACTGCTGGCTGTGTAAGTTGTCAGGAAGCTTTGTCACTGGTGCCTGGTGGCATGTCATTAGTTTGACAAGCATGTGAATGGAGCTCCACAGAGTCAGAGTGAGTCATGAAAGCAGGCTTTTTAATGACCCACAGTGGCAGAAGACAGTCATGCCAGCAGCGACGAGGATGGGATTCGAACCCACGCGTGCAGAGCACAATGGATTAGCAGTCCATCGCCTTAACCACTCTGCCACCTCGTCGTCTTTGACTGGCTCCTGGTTGGCAAACAAGGGCCAAAATTGATCCGAAAAAATCATCCGAGAAAGTCTAACTCGTCAGGCCTTTGTACGCAGTGCTGGAGGTGAAGCTACAAGGGGAATTAGCTCAAATGGTAGAGCGCTCGCTTAGCATGTGAGAGGTAGCGGGATCGACGCCCGCATTCTCCAGGTATTTCTTCTTTGCTCTCCCCTGGTAAGCACGTGGCAGGTGAAGACGGCTGTGCAATGGACAGACAAAGCATAACATTCTGAGGTGTGGTTCTGCAAAGTGTGATCGAAATTTGCCAAGTGCACTCGTTTGAAATTTCCTAAGAATGCGTCCTCTGGGGTCATACCTGATTCTTTGGCCTTCCAATATCCTGCTGGAGGCTGTCTTTGAGCCAGTGGACTGACGGGAATGTGAAACTTCATGCTAGGTTGGCGATGCCTCAGTCCACCAGTTCTGTTCCAGCTTGACACAGAAGGCCTCTTGAACAAGTCTTGATGAGGTGTCCATGTTCTCTGACCAGTGTGTTAAGCTTGCTCTCTTTAAAAAAGGAGTCTGTATCCACCTGACAGAGGTGGAAAGTGGAGTTCTGTCCAGAGGAGTAGGGCTTCATGTCTGCGCAGCTGTGAATAGGGTCAACTGACTGCTGGCTGTGTAAGTTGTCAGGAAGCTTTGTCACTGGTGCCTGGTGGCATGTCATTAGTTTGACAAGCATGTGAATGGAGCTCCACAGAGTCAGAGTCAGTCATGAAAGCAGGCTTTTTAATGACCCACAGTGGCAGAAGACAGTAATGCCAGCAGCGACGGGGATGGGATTCAAACCCATGCGTGCAGAGCACAATGGATTAGCAGTCCATTTCCTTAACCACTCGGCCACCTCGTCGTCTTTGACTGGCTCCTGGTTGGCAATCAAGGGGCAAAATTGATCCGAAAAATCATCCGAGAAAGTCTAACTCGTCAGGCCTTTGTACGCAGTGCTGGAGGTGAAGCTACAGGGGGAATTAGCTCAAATGGTAGAGCGCTCGCTTAGCATGTGAGAGGTAGCGGGATCGACGCCCGCATTCTCCAGGTATTTCTTCTTTGCTCTCCCCTGGTAAGCAAGTGGCAGGTGAAGACAGCTGTGCAATGGACAGACAAAGCATAACATTCTGAGGTGTAGTTCTGCAAAGTGTGATTGAAATTTGCCAAGTGCACTCGTTTGAAATTTCCTAAGAATGCGTCCTCTGGGGTCATACCTGATTCTTTGGCCTTCCAATATCCTGCTGGAGGCTATCTTTGAGCCAGTGGACTGACGGGAATGTAAAACTGCATGCTAGGTTGGCGATGCCTCAGTCCACCAGTTCTGTTCCAGCTTGACACAGAAGGCCTCTTGAACAAGTCTTGATGAGGTGTCCATATTCTCTGACCAGTGTTATAAGCTTGCTCTATTTAAAAGAGACATCTGTATCCATCTGAGAGAGGTGGACAGTGTAGTCCTGTCCAGAGGAGTAGGGCTTCATGTCTGCGCAGATGTGAATAGGGTCAACTGACTGCTGGCTGTGTAAGTTGTCAGGAAGCTTTGTCACTGGTGCCTGGTGGCATGTCATTAGTTTGACAAGCATGTGAATGGAGCTCCACAGAGTCAGAGTCAGTCATGAAAGCAGGCTTTTTAATGACCCACAGTGGCAGAAGACAGTAATGCCAGCAGCGACGAGGATGGGATTCGAACCCACGCGTGCAGAGCACAATGGATTAGCAGTCCATCGCCTTAACCACTCGGCCACCTCGTCGTCTTTGACTGGCTCCTGGTTGGCAAAAAATGGGCAAAATTGATTCGAAAAATCGTCCGAGAAAGTCCAACTCTTCAGGCCTTTGTACGCAGTGCTGGAGGTGAAGCGACTGGGGGAATTAGCTCAAATGGTAGAGCGCTCGCTTAGCATGTGAGAGGTAGCGGGATCGACGCCCCCGCATTCTCCAGGTATTTATTCTTTGCTCTCCCCTGGTAAGCAAGTGGCAGGTGAAGACGGCTGTACAATGGACAGACAAAGCATAACATTCTGAGATGTGGTTCTGCAAGGTGTGATTGAAATTTGCCAAGTGCACTCCTTTGAAATTTCCTAAGAATGCGTCCTCTGGGGTCATACCTGATTCTTTGGCCTTCCAATATCCTGCTGGAGGCTGTCTTTGAGCCAGTGGACTGACGGGAATGTAAAACTGCATGCTGGGTTGGCGATGCCTCAGTCCACCAGTTCTGTTCCAGCTTGACACAGAAGGCCTCTTGAATGCTCCTTCATGAGGTGTCCATATTCCCTGACCAGTGTGTTAAGCTTGCTCTCTTTAAGAAAGACATCTGTATCCATCTGAGAGATGTGGACAGTGGAGTTCTGTCCAGAGGAGTAGGGCTTCATGTCTGTGCAGCTGTGAATAGGGTCAACTGAGTGCTGGCTGTGTAAGTTGTCAGGAAGCTTTGTCACTGGTGCCTGGTGGCATGTCATTAGTTTGACAAGCATGTGAATGGAGCTCCACAGAGTCAGAGTGAGTCATGAAAGCAGGCTTTTCAATGACCCACAGTGGCAGAAGACAGTAATGCCAGCAGCGACGAGGATGGGATTCGAACCCACGCGTGCAGAGCACAACGGATTAGCAGTCCATCGCCTTAACCACTCTGCCACCTCGTCGTCTTTGACTGGCTCCTGGTTGGCAATCAAGGGGCAAAATTGATCCGTAAAATCATCCGAGAAAGTCTAACTCGTCAGGCCTATGTACGCAGTGCTGGAGGTGAAGCTACAGGGGGAATTGGCTCAAATGGTAGAGCGCTCGCTTAGCATGTGAGAGGTAGCGGGATCGACGCCCGCATTCTCCAGGTATTTCTTCTTTGCTCTCCCCTGGTAAGCAAGTGGCAGGTGAAGACAGCTGTGCGATGGAAAGACAAAGCATAACATTCTGAGGTGTGGTTCTGCAGGGTGTGATCGAAATTTGCCAAGTGCCCTTGTTTGAAATTTCCTAAGAATGCGTCCTCTGGGGTCATACCTGATTCTTTGGCATTCCAATATCCTGCTGGAGGCTGTCTTTGATCCAGTGGACTGACGGGAATGTAAAACTGCATGCTGGGTTGGCGATGCCTCAGTCCACCAGTTCTGTTCCAGCTTGACACAGAAGGCCTCTTGAACAAGTCTTGATGAGGTGTCCATATTCCCTGACCAGTGTGTTAAGCTTGCTCTCTTTAAAAATGTCATCTGTATCCATCTGAAGAGGTGGACAGTGTAGTCCTGTCCAGAGGAGTAGGGCTTCATGTCTGCGCAGCTGTGAATAGGGTCAACTGACTGCTGGCTGTGTAAGTTGTCAGGAAGCTTTGTCACTGGTGCCTGGTGGCATGTCATTAGTTTGACAAGCATGTGAATGGAGCTCCACAGAGTCAGAGTCAGTCATGAAAGCAGGCTTTTCAATGACCCACAGTGGCAGAAGACCGTAATGCCAGCAGCGACGAGGATGGGATTCAAACCCACGCGTGCAGAGCACAATGGATTAGCAGTCCATCGCCTTACCCACTCTGCCATCTCGTCGTATTTGACTGGCTTCTTGTTGGCAAACAAGGGGCAAAATTGATCCGTAAAATCATCCGAGAAAGTCTAACTCGTCAGGCCTTTGTACGCAGTGCTGGAGGTGAAGCGACAAGGGGAATTAGCTCAAATGGTAGAGCGCTCGCTTAGCATGTGAGAGGTAGCGGGATCGACGCCCGCATTCTCCAGGTATTTCTTCTTTGCTCTCCCCTGGTAAGCAAGTGGCAGGTGAAGACGGCTGTGCGATGGACAGACAAAGCATAACATTCTGAGGTGTGGTTCTGCAAGGTGTGATCGAAATTTGCCAAGTGCACTCGTTTGAAATTTCCTAAGAATGCGTCCTCTGGGGTCATACCTGATTCTTTGGCCTTCCAATATCCTGCTGGAGGCTGTCTTTGATCCAGTGGACTGACGGGAATGTAAAACTGCATGCTAGGTTGGCGATGCCTCAGTCCACCAGTTCTGTTCCAGCTTGACACAGAAGGCCTCTTGAACAAGTCTTGATGAGGTGTCCATATTCTCTGACCAGTGTGTTAAGCTAGCTCTCTTTAAGAAAGACATCTGTATCCACCTGACAGAGGTGGACAGTGGAGTCCAGAGGAGTAGGGCTTCATGTCTGCGCAGCTGTGAATAGGGTCAACTGAGTGCTGGCTGTGTAAGTTGGCAGGAAGCTTTGTCACTGGTGCCTGGTGGCATGTCATTAGTTTGACAAGCATGTGAATGGAGCTCCACAGAGTCAGAGTCAGTCATGAAAGTAGGCTTTTTAATGACCCACATTGGCAGAATACAGTAATGCCAGCAGCGACGAGGATGGGATTCAAACCCACGCGTGCAGAGCACAATGGATTAGCAGTCCATCGCCTTAACCTCTCGGCCACCTCGTCGTCTTTGACTGGCTCCTGGTTGGCAAACAAGGGGCAGAATTGATCCGAAAAATCATCCGAGAAAGTCTAACTCGTCAGGCCTTTATACGCAGTGCTGGAGGCGAAGCCACAAGGGGAATTAGCTCAAATGGTAGAGCGCTCGCTTAGCATGTGAGAGGTAGCGGGATCAACGCCCCCGCATTCTCCAGGTATTTCTTCTTTGCTCTCCCCTGGTAAGCAAGTGGCAGGTGAAGACAGCTGTGCGATGGAAAGACAAAGCATAACATTCTGAGGTGTGGTTCTGCAGGGTGTGATCGAAATTTGCCAAGTGCCCTTGTTTGAAATTTCCTAAGAATGCGTCCTCTGGGGTCATACCTGATTCTTTGGCATTCCAATATCCTGCTGGAGGCTGTCTTTGATCCAGTGGACTGACGGGAATGTAAAACTGCATGCTGGGTTGGCGATGCCTCAGTCCACCAGTTCTGTTCCAGCTTGACACAGAAGGCCTCTTGAACAAGTCTTCATGAGGTGTCCATATTCCCTGACCAGTGTGTTAAGCTTGCTCTCTTTAAAAATGTCATCTGTATCCATCTGAAGAGGTGGACAGTGTAGTCCTGTCCAGAGGAGTAGGGCTTCATGTCTGCAAGAGCTGTGAATAGGGTCAACTGACTGCTGGCTGTGTAAGTTGTCAGGAAGCTTTGTCACTGGTGCCTGGTGGCATGTCATTAGTTTGACAAGCATGTGAATGGAGCTCCACAGAGTCAGAGTCAGTCATGAAAGCAGGCTTTTCAATGACCCACAGTGGCAGAAGACAGTAATGCCAGCAGCGACTAGGATGGGATTCGAACCCACGCTGCAGAGCACAATGGATTAGCAGTCCATCGCCTTACCCACTCTGCCATCTCGTCGTATTTGACTGGCTTCTTGTTGGCAAACAAGGGGCAAAATTGATCCGTAAAATCATCCGAGAAAGTCTAACTCGTCAGGCCTTTGTACGCAGTGCTGGAGGTGAAGCGACAAGGGGAATTAGCTCAAATGGTAGAGCGCTCGCTTAGCATGTGAGAGGTAGCGGGATCGACGCCCGCATTCTCCAGGTATTTCTTCTTTGCTCTCCCCTGGTAAGCAAGTGGCAGGTGAAGACGGCTGTGCGATGGACAGACAAAGCATAACATTCTGAGGTGTGGTTCTGCAAGGTGTGATCGAAATTTGCCAAGTGCACTCGTTTGAAATTTCCTAAGAATGCGTCCTCTGGGGTCATACCTGATTCTTTGGCATTCCAATATCCTGCTGGAGGCTGTCTTTGAGCCAGTGGACTGACGGGAATGTAAAACTGCATGCTGGGTTGGCGATGCCTCAGTCCACCAGTTCTGTTCCAGCTTGACACAGAAGGCCTCTTGAATGCTCCTTCATGAGGTGTCCATATTCCCTGACCAGTGTGTTAAGCTTGCTCTCTTTAAGAAAGACATCTGTATCCATCTGAGAGATGTGGACAGTGGAGTTCTGTCCAGAGGAGTAGGGCTTCATGTCTGTGCAGCTGTGAATAGGGTCAACTGAGTGCTGGCTGTGTAAGTTGTCAGGAAGCTTTGTCACTGGTGCCTGGTGGCATGTCATTAGTTTGACAAGCATGTGAATGGAGCTCCACAGAGTCAGAGTGAGTCATGAAAGCAGGCTTTTCAATGACCCACAGTGGCAGAAGACAGTAATGCCAGCAGCGACGAGGATGGGATTCGAACCCACGCGTGCAGAGCACAACGGATTAGCAGTCCATCGCCTTAACCACTCTGCCACCTCGTCGTCTTTGACTGGCTCCTGGTTGGCAATCAAGGGGCAAAATTGATCCGTAAAATCATCCGAGAAAGTCTAACTCGTCAGGCCTATGTACGCAGTGCTGGAGGTGAAGCTACAGGGGGAATTGGCTCAAATGGTAGAGCGCTCGCTTAGCATGTGAGAGGTAGCGGGATCGACGCCTCAAGATTCTCCAGGTATTTCTTCTTTGCTCTCCCTGGTAAGCAAGTGGCAGGTGAAGACAGCTGTGCGAATGGAAAGACAAAGCATAACATTCTGAGGTGTGGTTCTGCAGGGTGTGAAATTTGCCAAGTGCCCTTGTTTGAAATTTCCTAAGAATGCGTCCTCTGGGGTCATACCTGATTCTTTGGCCTTCCAATATCCTGCTGGAGCCTGTCTTTGATCCAGTGGACTGACGGGAATGTAAAACTGCATGCTGGGTTGGCGATGCCTCAGTCCACCAGTTCTGTTCCAGCTTGACACAGAAGGCCTCTTGAACAAGTCTTGATGAGGTGTCCATATTCCCTGACCAGTGTGTTAAGCTTGCTCTCTTTAAAAATGTCATCTGTATCCATCTGAAGAGGTGGACAGTGTAGTCCTGTCCAGAGGAGTAGGGCTTCATGTTGCAGCTGTGAATAGGGTCAACTGACTGCTGGCTGTGTAAGTTGTCAGGAAGCTTTGTCACTGGTGCCTGGTGGCATGTCATTAGTTTGACAAGCATGTGAATGGAGCTCCACAGAGTCAGAGTCAGTCATGAAAGCAGGCTTTTCAATGACCCACAGTGGCAGAAGACCGTAATGCCAGCAGCGACGAGGATGGGATTCAAACCCACGCGTGCAGAGCACAATGGATTAGCAGTCCATCGCCTTAACCACTCTGCCATCTCGTCGTCTTTGACTGGCTCCTGGTTGGCAATCAAGGGGCAAAATTGATCCGTAAAATCATCCGAGAAAGTCTAACTCGTCAGGCCTTTGTACGCAGTGCTGGAGGTGAAGCGACAAGGGGAATTAGCTCAAATGGTAGAGCGCTCGCTTAGCATGTGAGAGGTAGCGGGATCGACGCCCGCATTCTCCAGGTATTTCTTCTTTGCTCTCCCCTGGTAAGCAAGTGGCAGGTGAAGACGGCTGTGCGATGGACAGACAAAGCATAACATTCTGAGGTGTGGTTCTGCAAGGTGTGATCGAAATTTGCCAAGTGCACTCGTTTGAAATTTCCTAAGAATGCGTCCTCTGGGGTCATACCTGATTCTTTGGCCTTCCAATATCCTGCTGGAGGCTGTCTTTGATCCAGTGGACTGACGGGAATGTAAAACTGCATGCTAGGTTGGCGATGCCTCAGTCCACCAGTTCTGTTCCAGCTTGACACAGAAGGCCTCTTGAACAAGTCTTGATGAGGTGTCCATATTCTCTGACCAGTGTGTTAAGCTAGCTCTCTTTAAGAAAGACATCTGTATCCACCTGACAGAGGTGGACAGTGGAGTCCAGAGGAGTAGGGCTTCATGTCTGCGCAGCTGTGAATAGGGTCAACTGACTGCTGGCTGTGTAAGTTGGCAGGAAGCTTTGTCACTGGTGCCTGGTGGCATGTCATTAGTTTGACAAGCATGTGAATGGAGCTCCACAGAGTCAGAGTCAGTCATGAAAGTAGGCTTTTTAATGACCCACATTGGCAGAATACAGTAATGCCAGCAGCGACGAGGATGGGATTCAAACCCACGCGTGCAGAGCACAATGGATTAGCAGTCCATCGCCTTAACCTCTCGGCCACCTCGTCGTCTTTGACTGGCTCCTGGTTGGCAAACAAGGGGCAGAATTGATCCGAAAAATCATCCGAGAAAGTCTAACTCACAGGCCTTTATACGCAGTGCTGGAGGCGGCCACAAGGGAATTAGCTCAAATGGTAGAGCGCTTAGCATGTGAGAGGTAGCGGATCAACGCCCGCATTCTCCAGGTATTTCTTCTTTGCTCTCCCTGGTAAGCAAGTGGCAGGTGAAGACAGCTGTGCGATGGAAAGACAAAGCATAACATTCTGAGGTGTGGTTCTGCAGGGTGTGATCGAAATTTGCCAAGTGCCCTTGTTTGAAATTTCCTAAGAATGCGTCCTCTGGGGTCATACCTGATTCTTTGGCATTCCAATATCCTGCTGGAGGCTGTCTTTGATCCAGTGGACTGACGGGAATGTAAAACTGCATGCTGGGTTGGCGATGCCTCAGTCCACCAGTTCTGTTCCAGCTTGACACAGAAGGCCTCTTGAACAAGTCTTCATGAGGTGTCCATATTCCCTGACCAGTGTGTTAAGCTTGCTCTCTTTAAAAATGTCATCTGTATCCATCTGAAGAGGTGGACAGTGTAGTCCTGTCCAGAGGAGTAGGGCTTCATGTCTGCGCAGCTGTGAATAGGGTCAACTGACTGCTGGCTGTGTAAGTTGTCAGGAAGCTTTGTCACTGGTGCCTGGTGGCATGTCATTAGTTTGACAAGCATGTGAATGGAGCTCCACAGAGTCAGAGTCAGTCATGAAAGCAGGCTTTTCAATGACCCACAGTGGCAGAAGACCGTAATGCCAGCAGCGACGAGGATGGGATTCAAACCCACGCGTGCAGAGCACAATGGATTAGCAGTCCATCGCCTTACCCACTCTGCCATCTCGTCGTATTTGACTGGCTTCTTGTTGGCAAACAAGGGGCAAAATTGATCCGTAAAATCATCCGAGAAAGTCTAACTCGTCAGGCCTTTGTACGCAGTGCTGGAGGTGAAGCGACAAGGGGAATTAGCTCAAATGGTAGAGCGCTCGCTTAGCATGTGAGAGGTAGCGGGATCGACGCCCGCATTCTCCAGGTATTTCTTCTTTGCTCTCCCCTGGTAAGCAAGTGGCAGGTGAAGACGGCTGTGCGATGGACAGACAAAGCATAACATTCTGAGGTGTGGTTCTGCAAGGTGTGATCGAAATTTGCCAAGTGCACTCGTTTGAAATTTCCTAAGAATGCGTCCTCTGGGGTCATACCTGATTCTTTGGCATTCCAATATCCTGCTGGAGGCTGTCTTTGAGCCAGTGGACTGACGGGAATGTAAAACTGCATGCTAGGTTGGCGATGCCTCAGTCCACCAGTTCTGTTCCAGCTTGACACAGAAGGCCTCTTGAACAAGTCTTGATGAGGTGTCCATATTCTCTGACCAGTGTTATAAGCTAGCTCTCTTTAAGAAAGACATCTGTATCCATCTGAGAGATGTGGACAGTGGAGTCCTGTCCAGAGGAGTAGGGCTTCATGTCTGTGCAGCTGTGAATAGGGTCAACTGACTGCTGGCTGTGTAAGTTGTCAGGAAGCTTTGTCACTGGTGCCTGGTGGCATGTCATTACTTTGACAAGCATGTGAATGGAGCTTCACAGAGTCAGAGTGAGTCATGAAAGCAGGCTTTTTAATGACCCACAGTGGCAGAATACAGTAATGCCTGCAGCGACGAGGATGGGATTCAAACCCACGCGTGCAGAGCGCAATGGATTAGCAATCCATCGCCTTAACCTCTCGGCCACCTCGTCGTCTTTGACTGGCTCCTGGTTGGCAAACAAGGGGCAGAATTGATCCGAAAAATCATCCGAGAAAGTCTAACTCGTCAGGCCTTTGTACGCAGTGCTGGAGGCGAAGCCACAAGGGGAATTTGCGGTACCTGTCACACACTGGAGTGGTTCTATCGACCAATCACGCTCCAGAATTCCATTTTCACGACAGCGAATCATCGCGCAGCTTTGCTGCTGTTGTCATCCATTTTGCTCCATTTCTGATCCATACGTCATCCATTTTTGAGGATTACAGCGAATCATGTTACGAGAAGACGTGACGGCGAGAACCAATCGCGGCGAGCCGAAGGGGGGGGGCAAAGCCCCAACAGCGCCAACCGTGAAATCGGATACAGCGAGATGCGCTTTTGTCATGTGGACGGACGGACCTATGACAGGTAAAATTTCAGATGTTTTATGACTTCATACATTCTTTTTTTATTTACCAATTGTCTTTCTGAATTTAGAAATGTTGACTTTCTTTCATTATTTGTCATTCAATTAGCGATCAGAGTGGGTTTAACCGTCTATGTAGACTGAAAGCTTCGAGGAAATGTATCAATGTATTAAACGATATCAAAACTTGTCGGAGTAGCAAATACAGAGAAAAAGGTTTTGTTTAGGAGTTTGCCACCTAGCTAATTTTCTCAACGCGGTTGAAACTGTCAATGAACTAGCGTATAAGACTTTTTGAGAAGGAAATCCTGATTTCCTATGAACTGTCAGACAATGCCACCACGGATATGTTCGTTGAGTAGCCACGTTACTTTGCGGTGTTCCATAAACTTCTTCGGATTGTCGGAACTGCGGGTTAATTGTCGAAAAAAAAAATCTGATGTAAAGCTGGGTATTGTAAATTGCGCCATTGTAGTGGGTTTCATTCATTTTCCGAGTACAACTAGCGAAACAATGAGTCTTTTAAACTGTAAACCATTTGTATAATTTAAGATAATGTAACATTAACATAAGCAAACAACTCTTACTATCTGTCATACAAACGTATTAGAACTGCATTTAACTCTTGTGGGTTGCTATAATTTACTTCCTTTTCAGGTAATCAGAGGACGTTAATATCCTCTCTTGAAAGCTGCTATAAAAACATAACAGATTAATACTTTTGGTATTTTTTATTTTTTGCTCAAATCATCCAGAAAACTTTAGTTCTAACCAACAATACCAAATATTTGATTATTTATTTTATTTTAACCCTTTAAATGCCAACTTGATTACACGATGTAAGAGTTTTAATGAAAAAAAATACACAAAAAGTGAGGCATTATCAATATAATAAATGTTTGAGGGATGCAGACTTTTTTCAAAGATCAGGCTTGAATATACATACGATTATTTAAAAATGCTTTTGTTGCATTGTTATTTTATTTATTATTATTATTATTATCATTATTATTATTTTTTGCAGTGCCAGATCTATAATGTACTACCCTTTGAGGTAATCAGAGGAAATAAAACACAACAGATTAATATTTTATTTACTTTCCCCCCCCCTTAAATCATTCAATGAAATTCAGTTGTAATAAAAAATACCAACTATTTAATTATTTTATTTTAACTCTTTAAACGCCAATTTAAATACATAATGTCAGTGTTTTTATGCGAAAAAACAGAAGTTACATCCAATGTAATAATTGTTAGAGGGCTGTGGATTTTTTTTTTTTCAAGGATCAGGCTTAAATATACTAAAGATCGGTGAAAAAATCAGGTTCATCCGTTTTTTATTTTATTTTATTTTTTTCTTTGCAGTGTCAGATTCTTATGTATTACCCTTACAAGGAAATACCACAAAAATATACCTGTGATTCCCATAATAACCACAATTTTTATATCCAACTGTCATATCAGAATTGGAAATATTTTTATATTGTAGTTTACAAAATAACATGGAGGATAAATGTTCAAACATATAAATACATAGATGATTTTAAAATTGTTTTAGGGAAAATGAAAACAGCAGTGCTAGAGTATTTTCATAGTTGTTTTTACCATTAACAATGACCATTATTTTTCCATACACATACAATGGAAATTTCTACCAACTCATGGTAAACACTAAAAACATTTTTTTAACTATTTTTCTCTATAATGAAACCCTAAAATCAGAGAATGCTTGAATGAATGAATGGATATAGTGTAATGACAGTGTGATTTCAAAATTGTGGTAGTAATTGGACACAATGGAACATTATTGTGCTGTTTACGTGAAAGGGTCACAAGTTAGAATCTGACACTGCAAAAAAAATAAAGATAGATGAAAATCAATTTCAGCACTAATCTTATGCTTATTTAAGCCTAATCTTTAAAATACATCCTCAGCCCTCTAACATTTATTATCTTGGATGTAACTCATTTATGTGTTTTTTCATAAAAAGCACAGGCATCATGTATACATATTGGAATTTAAAGGGGTAAAATAAATAAATAGATATTTGTTATTAATTATTAAAAATGGAGTTAACTGACTGATTTAAGGGGAAAACATTACAAAAAATAATCTTTTGTGTTTTTACAGCAGTTTTTGGAAGAGGACATTTAGATATTATATTTATCTTTATTTATATATATATATATATATATATATATATATATATATATATATATATATATATATATATACACATATGTATATATATATATATATATATATATATATATACACATATACATATATATAATATTTATATATATTATATTTATATATTTCCTATATTATATACAGTAAATTTGTTCCACAGTAACCTTTGACCTCTGACAAAAATCAAACTTTGAGTTTTAAGACTTTCCATGAAAAAGACCTTCCTACAAAAAAATTATTTCATACTGTGTAACTCTGCCAAAATTATGGCCAAAAGTTGAGCAAAAAATTCTCTATCAGGACAAAAGGTCCCTGATTACCAACAAGGGTTAAGTTTCAAAATGATATTATTGATTTGTATACTATTTTCATTTACATGCACTAATGCCAGTGTTTTCACTTGGTAGTTGAAGATGACTTCCAAAAGTCACAAAGCGATGGGGGAGGGGGAATGGATGTCTCGCTTGAAGAGATATGCTGCCTCCGGTGTCTGGCCCTCTGATGCTGGCAACCGACCAGCCCCCAGACAAAAAAAATGGTTTGACCTTTTCAATAAGGTGAAAAATCTCAGCCTGTATATTTTTTTCATTGTTGTGTTTAAATGTCTACTTTCCATCAATTTTATATAATTATCAGTTAAACAGGTAAATAGATAAATTAAAATGGTGTCTTGTTGACCTGCAGATTACCAAGTGTTCTCGGCAGTCCTGAGGACAAAGGTCTCTTTGGAAGAGGACATTTAGATATTATTTAACTGACTGATTTAAGGAAAACATTACAAATAAATGAAACTTTTTTTTTTCTACAGTCAGAAAAAAATGTAAATGTAAATGACATCTAAGCCTTATTTTTTTCTGTTTTTTTTTTTTGTTTGTTTCATTTCAGGTTGTACAGGTTGTGAGTTCATCCGCAACAACAGCCCCAAATCCCTCCACATCTGCCACCCCAACTCCCCCTATGTCTGCCACCCCAGCACCAAGTCCAAAGAGACCCAAATTAACACTGTCAATGGTAATCCTTTCCTCTTACCTAGTCATTTTCTTCTGACAGTTACGGTATGATTAATTGGTGCATGGTCTTCATTACGACTTTTTTCTTTAGTTTGAAAGACAACGATTTGGTGGGTCACATGGTTTGGCCGCCAAACCTAATTTGGTGCCAAGGAAAACGAGTGAGGTGAGACAACTGCATCTTAGTAGCCACGTATAATTAAATGATGATGAATAAGTTATAAGTGTTGAATTACTTAAACTTATAATGGATTTAATTTTGTCAGCATTTTTTGTGGTGTTTATGATGTGTTTTCTACAGGAAGGACCAAGCTCCACCATCAGCAGTGCTTTTGTTAGTACAGGCCCCACTGCCACTACAACAAGCACCTCTATCTTTTCTGTGAGGACCTCTCCCCAAGAACCCCTTAGCCATGTTAAGTCCCCTGTGAGGACCCCCACAGAAGAGCCCCTCTGCCCTGCTATGTCCTCTGTGAGGACCCCCACAAAAGAGCCCCTTGGCCCTTCTATGTCCTCTGTGAGGACCCCCACAGAAGAGCCCCTTAGCCCTGCTATGTCCTCCGTGAGGACCCCCAAAGAAGAGCCCCTTAGCCCTGCTATGTCCTCCGTGAGGATTCCCACCACAGCAACCCCAAGCCCTGTCAGAAAGGCCAAAGGAAGAACACCCAGTCCTGCTCAAGTCAGCACTACTCGCCCTTTGATGGCTGACTCTGTACCTGGGCCTGAGTCACTGGACACTACTCCTGGAGCTGTAAGTTTTTTCAAGACAACAAAATGCTTCTTCTTAAATCAATTTCTGCACATTAGATAAAGTCTTGTTTCACGTCTGTTCTAAAGTTAAAGTGTTATAACTTTTGTTTTCAGGATGTTTCTCTAACTGCTGCTGCTCCATCATTCTGGCTGCCTGTGGACATGAAAAATACAATTCCTGTGCAGGATCAGAGATGGATTTCTGCTATCCTCTACCATGCTGGGAAGCTCCGACCGAGCCTGAAACTGTGGTACGAGCCTCCTGCTCCAGCACTGATATATCATCAGGCACCAACACCAGACCGCTTTTTCTGCCATCGGCTTATGGTTTGGATGCCGTATCACCAGTGGAAGGTCAGGGTGCTGTGTCCAACCTGTGGGAAGCAGCTGACTGGCTATGGTGTGCACAAAAAAGTGCGGAAGGTCCTGGATATTGACAGATTTTACCTCCTTGTCACAGAGATCCTTAGGTGCACAGTTTGTCGAACAACTTATTTGTCCACCAGCCAGACGGTTCGGGACCAACTGGACCTGCCCCATCAAAGGATGTTCCGACTAATTCTGACACAGAAGTAAGTTTTAGCAGGAGACTTAGAATCAAATCTATAAAGAGATTTAGATCTTAAATAAATGTTCAAAGCTTGTAGGTTTCATTCTATTGCTGGTTACCTGTGAAAGTACAAAGCAGTTATTAAATTTTTTTGTTCAAAGGTATGCATGTGACATCAGAGTGATCCGACTGCTTAGGGACCGGACTCTTGGGAACAGCTCTACACGCCTTGTAAAACAGCTAAAAGAGAACCACGGGGAGGAGTGGTTAAACAGGTTAGCTCTTTACCTGGAGGAGTGTGCCAGCTTCATTGACCGCCCAAGTCTGTTCCCTGTGGCCTGCCAGGAGCCACCTGAGCCCATAGAGATACCCAGCAGTCGCTGGGTGTTATCTGTGTATGGCAGGGACATCATCAGTCGCCTGGACCACATCAAGGCTACCATCACATCCACTTTTGGGTTGATATTGAAAATGGACTCCAGTAAAAAGGTATGAAGCATTGAAAATTAAAGAGCTCATCAGATTTTTACCTGAAGAACATTTACTTTAATAAATGTAAAACACAATTAGAATTTTCATATAACGTAATATTACTGACGCACTAACACATGCAAGTTAATGCATTAAAATGTTGGTAATTTTTATTTTGTAAAAGTGCATCATCACTTATTAACTAATCATGTGTTCCTAAATCTAAGAATCAGGAAAATAACATGTGTAGTAAACAGTGCCTGCTGGCTATAAAAAAAAATATCTAAATTTTGTTTATTTTACATGTTTACTTCAGCTAACAAGAAAACAAACTAAACCTTTGCTATCTAATTTCTGTGTCTCTATCCAGATAACAAAAAAGTTTGCTGGGATAGGAAAGGGGACAGCTTTCTGGATGACATCCGTTGGCAATGAGAGTGGCCAGGTGCTGATGAGTGTCCTTACTGCTGAAGAGGGAGCAGGACTGGACCTGATGGTGGCAGATCTGGTCAAGAGGTATCGGCAGGCTTCTGTTGCTCCTCCAGTCGTCCTCTATGTGGACAGCCATTGCTGCTCGAATGCAGGACTGAGTAAGTTACAGCAGAGATTTGCTGAGTGGCCAGACCTCAACATCCGACTGGATATATGGCATTTCATGCGGAGGATGTCTGCTGGGTGCACCACAGATGCCCATCCCCTTTATGCCACATTTATGTCCTGTTTGTCTGCCTGCATTTTCGAGTGGGACCCGCAAGATGTTGCTCTATTACGCCGAGCAGTAACTGAGCAGCTAAAACAGGAAGGCCTCACAGTTATTAGTGCTAACTTGGTGGACAAGCGAATCACTAAGAAAGATTTGGCCTTCTACTGCCGGCGAAGAACCCGTGGAGAGAAAGACACCATCCGCCTTATTGACCAGCTGTTACAGGAGCTCATGGGTGATAAAGGCAGAGATCTCCTTGGTGTCCCTCTCCTTGACAAAGGGAGGATGGAGCACATCTGGCGAGTCCAGCAGCGACATGTCAAGTGTATACAGGATATACCTGGGGTAGCCCTGTACACTGAGACTGGGACCACCAGCAGAGGGGGAATCATTCTCACCAGATATCGGTGTGCCAGGGGTTCCACATCCCTTGAATCATTTCATTTGCATCTGCAGAGATTCATTCCAGGTTGGTATCACGTGTGCATCATATTAATCAATTGTGCGAAGTAAATCCTTTTCTACTGTGGTAAAAACACTTTTTTATCTGTCAATTTTCCAGGAACAAGTGCAAACAGCTTTAACTTCCAGCTGTATCTCCTGGAAGGTCTCAGCAGATGGAACCAGGACAGAGCAGCTGCATCCATCACAAGTCAGCCAGCACATCTGTTGACTTATGCAGGGGATGTTGTTCAAAGCATCAACACCAACAGCCTGAAAGTTTATGGCCGGAGATTTGTCACCTCTTTCCAGCCTCCAGCCAAATACACTGGTACATATTATTCTACAGTTGAAGTAAAACACAAATTGGTACTGCAGAAACTGTATTAAGGGATGTGTTTTCTATTTGCATTCTCTTTTTAGGTGAACTGATTGGTGTTGACTACTTGCTCAGGCAGACAGGACAGCCTTTGCAGACTTTACATCCAGACTCTGAGGCTACAGATACTTTGCTAGATGACTTTGCAGAGGACCATGGAGAGGAAGATGAAGGATTCTTAGAGGAGGAAGAACTGGATCCAACACTCCCAGGACTAAATTCAACTGTAATGCCTGCTGACCAGATTATTCAGTCAGCCGTATCTGCATATCAGACCTCTCTTAGCCAGGCAGAGAAACCCTTTCTGCCCTCCAGCCAGGCAGTGCAGCAGCCAACTGTGCCCTCTGTACCTCTGCCCTCTGCCCAGGCAGCCCAGCCTCCTCTGCTCTCTGCCCAGGCAGCCCATCAGGCAGCCCAGTCTCCTCTGCCCTCTGCCCAGGCAGCCAATCAGGCAGCCCAGCATCCTCTGCTCTCTGCCCAGGCAGCCCAGCCTCCTCTGCCCTCTGCCCAGGCAGCCCAGCCTCCTCTGCCCTCTGCCCAGGCAGCCCAGCCTCCTCTGCCCTCTGCCCAGGCAGCCCAGCCTCCTCTGCTCTCTGCCCAGGCAGCCCAGCCTCCTCTGCCCTCTGCCCAGGCAGCCCAGCCTCCTCTGCTCTCTGCCCAGGCAGCCCATCAGGCAGCCCAGTCTCCTCTGCCCTCTGCCCAGGCAGCCAATCAGGCAGCCCAGCATCCTCTGCTCTCTGCCCAGGCAGCCCAGCCTCCTCTGCCCTCTGCCCAGGCAGCCCAGCCTCCTCTGCCCTCTGCCCAGGCAGCCCAGCCTCCTCTGCCCTCTGCCCAGGCAGCCCAGCCTCTTCTGCTCCAGCCTCCTCTGCTCTCTGCCCAGGTAGCCCAGCCTCCTCTGCCCTCTGCCCAGGCAGCCCAGCCTCCTCTGCCCTCTGCCCAGGCAGCCCAGCCTCCTCTGCCCTCTGCCCAGGCAGCCCAGCCTCCTCTGCCCTCTGTCCAGGCAGCCCAGCCTCCTCTGCCCTCTGTCCAGGCAGCCCAGCCTCCTCTGCTCTCTGCCAAGGCAGCCCAGCCTCCTCTGCCCTCTGCCCAGGCAGCCCAGCCTCCTCTGCCCTCTGCCCAGGCAGCCCAGCCTCCTCTGCCCTCTGCCCAGGCAGCCCAGCCTCCTCTGCTCTCTGCCCAGGTAGTGCAGCAGCCACTTGTGAGTTTGTTTTTACATTTACTGAATACTGAGTGTTTTTTTTTCATGTCTTTTCTTTTGTAATTATCCAAAATTTAATAAATTGATATCCTACTAATAACATACTTACATACTGACATTTTTAATTTCAAGACATCTCACATCCATTTTTTTTCCTGACTCCTTTTTTTATGTGTCAGATACTTTGTGTTTTTTTTATAGGCAGTGGACGAGCATGGCATGCCAGGCATTGACCTGGTTCATAGCCTGGCAGAGTTCCTGGTTGAACTGAGGGGACACACTTCTATGACCCTAAGCAGCCAAGAGGTATAAATTATTCATTACTTTCTTAATGCAAAATAATGTTTCTATTTCACATACGGTAACAAATCTCTATGGTCTTTTCTTCTCTTTTTCTCCTCATAAAGGTGAGCACAATTGTGGCCTTGTGGCAAAACCTCCTTGATTGGGACAAACAACGAGTAGTATTTGCTGCAAGACACCAAGAAAAACTGACCACTGGGCGATTTAGGTCTCCAAAAAAAAGAGCAGAATTTACAGCAGGGCTGGACAGTCTGAAGAGGAGTGCTATGGCCTCCTCTGCCCCTCTTGCTCAGTGGCCAGACTGTTGTCGCGTGGTGGAGGCAATCTTTGTCCGTCTCTGTGACATTCACAGACATCCAAAGAGGACTGGGAAGACAGCCTCCGTTACGAGATGGTCATTGATCTTGGAGGACTATCGTAAGATACGGCAGCTCATCCTTACAAATGCAATTGCAATGAATGAAACTGCATTGCAACTGGTAGAGGTGAACCAGACCACCCTTGTACAGTGGTACAATCGAAGGATCAAAAGGCAGGATGAAAGCCTTCTCTTGCAGGGTATCAACTTGCCTAGACGAGTCCCTCTTGCTGCAGAGCCTCTCCCGGAAGCAAAAGTTCGTCCTGCTGTCATTCCACAGCAGCCAGGACCACCTCATTTTTACCAGTTACCCAAAAGCACTATAGGACAGGCAGTGACTAAGAGGAAAACCCCCACTGTCTCATCAGGTAACCCATCACTTGTCACACTTCTTCCCAAGCCTCCAGTGCCAACCCCAGCCTTTTTTTTTGTTGTGCCCCCTGTGCCATCAGTCAGCCCTAGTCCTCAACAAGAGCAGCCCTGTCAGTCGATCCCCTTACCTCAATCTTTACCACCTACATCAATTTCCCAAACACACATAGCACACAAAAAATACAAAAAGAAGGTGCAGAGTAACACCTGTCGAAAATGTGGTCAATTCAGGATTGCCGAAACAGGGCATAGCCAGTACAAGGGAACCATTTACTGCCCTTCAACTGAAACAATGTTAAAAGATGAATGGCTGGAGGCAATGAAAAAGAAATAGATTTGTATAAAGTGTTTCTGTAAATAAAACTGTAAACTGATTATTGCCATAAATAGATTTGTAAATAGATTTGTGTTTTAAATAGATTTGTCAATAGATTTGTAAATAGATTTATTTTTATAGATTGTTAAGGAGACTGTGAGTAGAATCTATTGCCAGCAACGTAAAAGACTCTGCTACCCATGAGCCCACGCGGCGACTGTCGTAATGCTGCGTTCCAGTAACCTCGGAACTGGGAGTGATATCATCTCAGAGTTATCAGCATTCCAGTTAAAAAGTCTGAAAAAATGCTGATCTACCAGGCTATTGTTAGCTGTTGTTAGTACGCCCTGCGTTGTTGTGTGAAGAAATTCTGACTTTGGGGGACGTTCCAGTTGCAGTTTCCTACTCGGAGCTAAAAATTCCTACTTCTGACTACAACTGGAACACACCACTAGACGTGACCCAAAGCTTGTATTTGTTATGATGCTAATAAATGCAGCTCGGACCTTTATCAGAACTCTGCATTGCTTTACAACTTCTTTTTTCAACAACTTACTGGATGCAAAGCAACGAGGTAATGTATCTCCTTCTAGTTACGCAGCGGTAGTTTTTGATGTGTGAAAACAAGCAAATTTGGGAAAACGTAGTAGGCCTATCGTAGTTTTGTAGTCGGCTATCTAAGGCTACTTTCAGCCCAGTGCTCTATGACGTGTCTGAATAATATAAATATGCTCTAGTTTTAATTGTCTTGTTCCTGAAGTTGAGTATCCAGGCCAGTCCAGCTTTGCCCGACCCGACCGGAAGGCTAAGGAATAGCATTTATAGATAACCTATTTTGATGGTATAAAACTCATCTTAAAGTGTGTATTTCCATCAGGCATATATCTAAAAGTGAGACTTTTTTGTAATCTCTTAGAAACTCCTCACAGTCCCTTTGAAGAGATTTGTGTTTCCTGTTTTAAATATGTGTGTGTTCATGTTTCCTACATTACAGATTGTTTGATATCAATATGTTTGTTTGTTTATGTTGCTTATTTGAAGAGGCTTATTTGTGTTATAGATTATTGTAACAGATTATCAAAGAGATTTGTGTTTCTTGTTATAAATATGTTTGTGTTATATTTTATTAAATTATTCATCTTTAACACCATTTTTTCACCTGTGTTTTATGTTGTGTTCAAAAACACTTTTTTCACGTTTCTATCTTACAGAATAATTGATATCAGTATGTTTGTTTTTGTCGCTTATTTTAAGAGGCCCCGGAAGGTATCTCTTGGAATTGATGTTACTGTCTTAATAGCCCTGAACATTAAAATTCAATTCAGAATCAGAAATACTTTATTAATCCAAGGGGGAAATTTGGTGTGACTAACACTCATCACACAGGTTAAACAGTGAGAAAAAGAATATGATAGGTCATAATAAAATTAGCTATAAGGTATCTATAAAAATAGTAAGAAGTCCCAAGTAAGATAAAACAAAGTAGCAATTAGACAGGCAATAAGTACCAGATAATGGGCATTGGCACTATTTACAAGTAAAGATGTAAATACATGAGATGCACTTTGAAACAGGATCTGCCCTATGAAGCAGGTAATGCACTCTGAAACAGATCAAATATGCAGAAGAGATATTGCAGTTGAAGCAGATATAGCTCTTTGTATTAGTATTAGTGCACTGTGGAGTGGATGTTAGACATTTTCTACAATGCTGTGCAGCATTGACAGCATCCTCCTCTCTGACACCACGGTCAGAGAGTCAAGCTCCAACCTGATAGCATCACTGGCCATGCAGATGAGTGTGTTCAGTCTGTTGGCATTTCTTTTTCACAAGTTTTATTAATCAAGTCTTGAATGAATGAATTGAATGATGCTATGAGAACTCAAACATGGTTATTCTGCATGTACTCAATCTTGTCAGAGTCGGGGTTCGATCCTTCAACCTTGTGAACGTGTCTTCTTCCCCCTGCATAGCAAAAAAAACCGGTAAAACGTCATTTAAAGATAAAACTTTAGGGTGCAAAGTCTTGAAATGCCTGGGAATACAAAACTGGGGCGTATTACTTGCATTCTCCTTGTTTTTCTTCTCTTCCTCTCAATTTTTCTCCCTTTCCTTCCTCTTTTCTTCTTCCCCCCCTTCTTCCCCTTTTTCTTCTTTCTTCCCCCCTCCACCCACACTATTGTTCCCCAGCTTTTGCGGAAATGGTAGAGCGCTCGCTTAGCATGTGAGAGGTAGCGGGATCGACGCCCGCATTCTCCAGGTATTTCTTCTTTGCTCTCCCCTGGTAAGTAAATGACAGGTGAAGACGGCTGTGCGATGGACAGACAAAGCATAACATTCTGAGGTGTGGTTCTGCAAGGTGTGATCGTAATTTGCCAAGTGCACTCGTTTGAAATTACCTAAGAATGCGTCCTCTGGGGTCATACCTGATTCTTTGGCCTTCCAATATCCTGCTGGAGGCTGTCTTTGAGCCAGTGGACTGACGGGAATGTAAAACTGCATGCTGGGTTGGCAATGCCTCAGTCCACCAGTTCTGTTCCAGCTTGACACAGAAGGCCTCTTGAATGCTCCTTCATGAGGTGTCCATATTCCCTGACCAGTGTGTTAAGCTTGCTCTCTTTAAGAAAGACATCTGTATCCGCTGTGAATAGGGTCAACTGACTGCTGGCTGTGTAAGTTGTCAGGAAGCTTTGTCACTGGTGCCTGGTGGCATGTCATTAGTTTGACAAGCATGTGAATGGAGCTCCACAAAGTCAGAGTGAGTCATGAAAGCAGGCTCTTTAATGACCCACAGTGGCAGAATACAGTAATGCCAGCAGGGACGAGGATGGGATTCAAACCCACGCGTGCAGAGCACAATGGATTAGCAGTCCATCGCCTTAACCTCTCGGCCACCTCGTCGTCTTTGACTGGCTCCTGGTTGGCAAACAAGGGGCAGAATTGATCCAAAAATCATCCGAGAAAGTCTAACTCCCCAGGCCTTTTTACGCACTGCTGGACGTGCAGCGACAAGGGGAATTAGCTCAAATGGTAGAGCGCTTAGCATGTGAGAGGTAGCGGGATCGACGCCCGCATTCTCCAGGTATTTCTTCTTTGCTCTCCCCTGGTAAGTAAATGACAGGTGAAGACGGCTGTGCGATGGACAGACAAAGCATAACATTCTGAGGTGTGGTTCTGCAAGGTGTGATCGAAATTTGCCAAGTGCACTCGTTTGAAATTACCTAAGAATGCGTCCTCTGGGGTCATACCTGATTCTTTGGCCTTCCAATATCCTGCTGGAGGCTGTCTTTGAGCCAGTGGACTGACGGGAATGTAAAACTGCATGCTGGGTTGGCAATGCCTCAGTCCACCAGTTCTGTTCCAGCTTGACACAGAAGGCCTCTTGAATGCTCCTTCATGAGGTGTCCATATTCCCTGACCAGTGTGTTAAGCTTGCTCTCTTTAAGAAAGACATCTGTATCCATCTGAGAGATGTGGACAGTGGAGTCCTGTCCAGAGGAGTAGGGCTTCATGTCTGCGCAGCTGTGAATAGGGTCAACTGACTGCTGGCTGTGTAAGTTGTCAGGAAGCTTTGTCACTGGTGCCTGGTGGCATGTCATTAGTTTGACAAGCATGTGAATGGAGCTCCACAAAGTCAGAGTGAGTCATGAAAGCAGGCTCTTTAATGACCCACAGTGGCAGAATACAGTAATGCCAGCAGGGACGAGGATGGGATTCAAACCCACGCGTGCAGAGCACAATGGATTAGCAGTCCATCGCCTTAACCTCTCGGCCACCTCGTCGTCTTTGACTGGCTCCTGGTTGGCAAACAAGGGGCAGAATTGATCCGAAAAATCATCCGAGAAAGTCTAACTCGTCAGGCCTTTTTACGCAGTGCTGGAGGTGAAGCGACAAGGGGAATTAGCTCAAATGGTAGAGCGCTCGCTTAGCATGTGAGAGGTAGCGGGATCGACGCCCGCATTCTCCAGGTTTTTCTTCTTTGCTCTCCCCTGGTAAGTAAATGACAGGTGAAGACGGCTGTGCGATGGACAGTCAAAGCATAACATTCTGAGATGTGGTTCTGCAAGGTGTGATCGAAATTTGCCAAGTGCACTCGTTTGAAATTTCCTAAGAATGCGTCCTCTGGGGTCATACCTGATTCTTTGGCATTCCAATATCCTGCTGGAGGCTATCTTTGAGCCAGTGGACTGACGGGAATGTAAAACTGCATGCTAGGTTGGCGATGCCTCAGTCCACCAGTTCTGTTCCAGCTTGACACAGAAGGCCTCTTGAATGCTCCTTCATGAGGTGTCCATATTCCCTGACCAGTGTGTTAAGCTTGCTCTCTTTAAGAAAGACATCTGTATCCATCTGAGAGATGTGGACAGTGGAGTCCTGTCCAGAGGAGTAGGGCTTCATGTCTGCGCAGCTGTGAATAGGGTCAACTGACTGCTGGCTGTGTAAGTTGTCAGGAAGCTTTGTCACTGGTGCCTGGTGGCATGTCATTAGTTTGACAAGCATGTGAATGGAGCTCCACAAAGTCAGAGTGAGTCATGAAAGCAGGCTTTTTAATGACCCACAGTGGCAGAATACAGTAATGCCAGCAGGGACGAGGATGGGATTCAAACCCACGCGTGCAGAGCACAATGGATTAGCAGTCCATCGCCTTAACCTCTCGGCCACCTCGTCGTCTTTGACTGGCTCCTGGTTGGCAAACAAGGGGCAGAATTGATCCGAAAAATCATCCGAGAAAGTCTAACTCGTCAGGCCTTTTTACGCAGTGCTGGAGGTGAAGCGACAAGGGGAATTAGCTCAAATGGTAGAGCGCTCGCTTAGCATGTGAGAGGTAGTGGGATCGACGCCCGCATTCTCCAGGTTTTTCTTCTTTGCTCTCCCCTGGTAAGTAAATGACAGGTGAAGACGGCTGTGCGATGGACAGACAAAGCATAACATTCTGAGGTGTGGTTCTGCAAGGTGTGATCGAAATTTGCCAAGTGCACTCGTTTGAAATTACCTAAGAATGCGTCCTCTGGGGTCATACCTGATTCTTTGGCATTCCAATATCCTGCTGGAGGCTGTCTTTGAGCCAGTGGACTGACAGGAATGTAAAACTGCATGCTAGGTTGGCGATGCCTCAGTCCACCAATTCTGTTCCAGCTTGACACAGAAGGCCTCTTGAATGCTTCTTCTTCATTCCAATATCCTGCTGGAGGCTGTCTTTGAGCCAGTGGACTGACGGGCTCCTGGTTGGCAAACAAGGGGCAAAATTGATCAGAAAACAAACAAGCATGAAAAATCTGTGCGCTGTTCACAGGTGGAGAGAAAGTCTCTGCCCTGTATGTCCCCCTAAATCACCTCCGGCTACCTGAGCGCTGACGGCATTCAGGTGCACAGCAGGCAGAGGGCAGAGGGACCAGTGAGGCAGAGAGATAGAGAGAAAGAGATAGAGAGAAAGCCGCTTGTAACATGGAGCGAAAGTTCATTCAGTTCAGAGAGAAGACAATGTGCAGCCTTCAGATGTCTAATGACAGGCCCTCAGTGGAGGACATGTTCTCCACAGTTCAACACCAAAGATACCAGATAAATGATCTCCAGCAGGCTGTTTGAGAACTGGAAGAAGACAACTGTTCACCTAGAAAGACAGTCAACAGACTGATGGAAGAGCTGACTTCAGTCCACCACTCCAGCCCGACACAGTCCCTGCACCAGGAGACCCAGGACAGGGAACCAGAGCCATCTGACACCCAAACATCTTCTCTCCCCACAGTGACCCCTACCACAGAGACTCCTACCAGGCCTCCTCCCCACTTCCCTCCGGACACTACAGACCAGGGGCCTCATGTACAAAGACTTGACGCATGAATGAATCCAAGCACATATCCTTTGTACATCTCAATCAGCGTGGAACTGAGCGCACATGTTTGAGTACCCGACTCCTCCCCATCCACGCCTCCAAATACATAAACAAATCACATTTAAATGAGCCCTGCGCTTGAGATTTCCCTCTCTGGATGATCAGAAAATAATTAAAAAAAAATAGTAAGATGGTCTTAATGAAGAATTTCATGGAAAGTGCTTTTGAGGCACTACTCCTTGAAGTGGAGGTGCGCAAAAACGTCCTCTTTAGCACGCTGTCCTGACATAATATATTGGAATAATATAAAATAACTATAAGCAACAAATACAAGACGAGCAAGTGGGAGAGTATGTGAGACTGTCAGAGGGCACACAAGCAGAGATGAAGGAATTGGTTTGACATCAGGGTGAAGCTGAGGCCCATGTGGTCAGAACGGGGGATGGGGTTGGGGGGGCGGGTGCAGGAGAAGAAGTCACCCCATGTGAACAGACTCTGCTCTCTCAGGGGTGGTTGGAGGACATGTGGGCGATTCCCCAAGGTAAATACCTGTGTATTTGTGTAACTCACATTATTTGTTCATACACAGCCACATAAGACTGAGCTGAAGTCGGCATATAGCATCCCCCTTTTTTTTCTTTTGAACCGAAAAGCGGCAGCTTTGTCCTCTTGGGAGATCGCTGCAGAAGAGATGAAAGACGTAACAGAGACAAAAACTTTGTTTAATCATCTGTTCTGATGTTTGTTTATCTGAGAGCAGACCAGAAAGGAGCAGACTGTTCACTCACTCACGGTGTCTCATATAAACATAAGGTAGTGCTGAATTGCGCACGGATGACCGCTGCAGATCACCAGTGATCTGTTAATAATAAAAGCTTAAAAACACGTCTGTATGAACGCTGGCTGTGAATTATTTGTCAGGTTTTGAAGAAGAGTCATTAAAAGTTGATTTCAGCTTGAATATCCCAATTAATGAATAAAAACATCTGGCATTCCCTGTCCTGGAAACTGTTATTTCTGCCTAATAAATCCCATTAAAGATGTTGGTACATTATTAATAAATAAAACAACAGATATTATAATACAAACAGCGTAAAGAGGTGTGATTTTTTTTTTTCTTAATCTGTGCGTAATATGGGTCCCAGTCGATCATCCAAGTGAGCTCCGACTTTCTCTCGTCACTCCCTTGTTTATGCATCAATTAACAATAATCATCATCTGTATATATTAACCTCTGATTATGTTCTGGCCCGACATGAAGTGACTCTAAAGAAAAAATATGGCCCGAGGTCAAACTTGCCGATCGGATAGAGGTTCATGCGTAAACGCTGTATGGTGTTATTTGGTTTGAAAATCTTCTGAATTTAAATTTAAATTTAAACATGCCACATTATCAAACAGGATATCACAGTAAACTTGATTTACAGTTTTTGTTCATTAATTTTCTAAACTACTAACATGGATCAAACCCTGTTGTTGCAAATCAGCGCAGAAGTGCGTCGGAGAAAGGCGAGGCTGATCATTTCACACTTTTACGCACGGGGTTATTAAGATGACTACACAACACACAGAGACAATCAGGAGCTTAATAGAAAGATCTTAAGACGTAGTTTAATCAGCAAAAAACAGGAAGTCACAAACTTCAACCACTGATTAGTAAAGATGCTGTAAAGACGGGATGGAATTGGGGGCGCACATTCTCAATGCGCATAATGAGGATTATTTTAAGACAACTACTGTAATAAATTTATTGACCAAGAAGTCCCCATCATGCACAGTGCCAGCGTTTAGTTTTTTTTTTTTTGTTAAAAAAAATAAAAAATAAAAAAAATAAATAGACCACCTTGCCGCAATGTTGGGTAACGGCTTTTGCACCTCACATATGACCTTTACATTGATCTAATAAATTGTTTCCTGTTGACATACACAAATTCATCATGTGATGGCTCTTTTATGGTAATGTGTGTGCAGTAGACAGATTTGATCACATTGGGGAAGCCGTCTTTCACTGCAAATTGTACTTTAATGTTGAATGCCGACTACCCTCTGGAACTAAAAATGGCTGATGATCCCGCTGATGATCATCATCATTTTTCTGTAAATCCTCTCAATCTCCGAACACACGCTCTCTTCGCATTGTAACATTTACGTCTTCTTACACTGCTAAATCAGCTGTTGTGTTTAACTGTATTTTTTCCACCACTTTTACTCATGTGACTGCAGACACGTGGGTGTGTTAATTGTTCATAATTGTTAATTGTCGTTGTGTCTCTGAGAACTACTTGTTTTCACATTTATTTAGCCCATTTAATACTTTCCTGGCATCACCTCCAAGTGTCGCCAAAAGAGCAACAGCAGTAGAAACATGCGTACGCCAGCCATGAAGCTGGCGTGAGGCACCGCACATTTCCACGGTCATTTCATTCTTGATACATCTGTACTTTGCCGTGAAAAAGAGCGTGCGCCACGTTTTCATGCGTACGCACCCTTTGTACATGAGGCCCCAGGAGACTCAGAAGAGCCAGAGCATTAATCCAAAGCCATCTGCTTCTCTGACATCTTCTCCCCTGCTCCCGACCTCACAGCCCAAACAAACACTGACAACAACCGACTCAACACACCAGACTCTGCAACAAATAACAACACAGAGATTGTATTTCTATGTGATTCCAATGGAAAGTACATCAATATAGAATGCCTCTTCCATGGCAGAAGATCCAGGATGATATTGAGTCCCACCGCCTCAAACGCCATAAAGAACTTAACCACTACAGATCTCCAGGGTGTTAAACACATCCTGATCTACACTGGGACATATGATCTAACACACAACAAGGACATAGCACGCTCTGTAAGACAGGTGACAGAGAACGCAACCTCAGCGGCCCCCAAAACCAGGGTAACCATATCCACCCTGTTACCCAGAAGAGACGTTCCTCAGCATGAGATCAACAAAATCAATGCTGAAATATCTAAAGCATGCACAGGTATACCAAACGTCTACATGGCATACCATGCTAAAATCTTTCACCAACACCTGTACGATGACTTACATCTCAACCAGAGCGGTGTGCGACTGTTTGCCAAGAATATCAAAGATGCAGCTCTAAACCGCAATAGATCAGCACCTCACCACAAAAAGATCGCAACCAACCACCGTAACCCCAGCAGGAGGCTGCAGCAAGCTGAAGAAACCACTAACAAGAGCTTCTCACTTAAGTTTAGGCCCACCCCGCCACACTACACCCCAGCTCTACAGCTTCAGAGACCCAGCACCACCAACTCTCTCTACCCCACAATCCCATCTCCTCAGGGCGACAAACCCCACTGCAACACACTACACCCCACCTCTTCAGGGACCTCCCCAAGCTCTCCAGAAGCAATACAGCTAGTATCGACAGCTGCAGCTATTGCAGCCTCAGGCCCAGAGAGACAGTTACAGTGCTGTAGCCACCAGTCTCAACACTTCACTAACCCAGCTGGACCTAAAACAGATAAGAGACATTGTAACACTACTCTGTTCTAAATTATTGAGTTAATGAGATATCCGGCAGCAGCTTAGAACAACTTGTCGTTTCTGAAAAACATTAATCTATTTGCTTTATTAGATTCCTTTCCTTTTTTTTTTTTTTTTTTTTTTGACTTGTAAATCGGATATTTTCTAGTGTTACACTATTGAACATTCAGGGATTAAACTCTTCAACTTTTGGTTTAAAGTCAACAAACTGTGAATTCATGAATAGTATTGGAAATATAGATATAATTATATTGAATGAAACTTGGAATCAAAATCAAAATCAAACCAATTGTCCAAAGAATTATATAGAGTAAAACACAGTCACATTAGAAATGGCAGAGAGTCAGGTGGTTTAGTCGTATGGTACAAAGGAGAATATAGAGATTATATCTCACTAGTTAAAAAAGGAAAATATTACATTTGGATGAAAATTCACTCTAATTTTCTGAAAAACGACAGAGATATATATTTACGCGCAATTTACATTCCACCCCCAAACTCCCCGTATTATTCAGAAGAGGTTTTTGATTAACTCCAGAAGAAAATTTCCTACCACCAAAGTTTAGGGTCAGTCTTAATATGTGGTGATCTTAATGCCAGAACTGGTAGAGAGCCAGACTTCATTAACTCTGAAGGAAACAAACAAATCTTCAAACATTCTCCTTTGTACCAGACTTACATAAACATACCAAGGCAAAGCTATGACAGCACAGCGAACAAAACAGGTAAACAGGTGTTACAGATGTGTAAAAGCATGGATCCGTACATTGTTAATGGCAGAATCAGAGGAGACTCTCTGGGCAGGCTCACACTGCTCTGTGTTAGGTAGCAGTGTTGTAGATTATGCCATTACTAATATTGACCCACAGTATGTAAATGCACTTATAGTGTCACCACAACAGCCTTTTTCAGATCACAGCCAAATAACTTTATTTCTAAAAAAGGCATTATCACGCACTGTGAATCTAAACCCTAAGCAAAAGCTATTTCCTCTGCCCAGGAGATACAGATGGACAGAAAAGAGCAGTGCTGCCTACACCGCTGCACTAGACTTCGCTCACATTCACAACATGCTACAGACAAGAAACTCTCAACAAAATTGAAAACTGAAAAAACTATAAATGAAAACACCTTTTGGAAATTATGGAAAAACATCAACAGGAAGCCACATACAGACACCAACCCAATCCAAAATGGAAATATCTGGAAAGATCAGAGTGCCATGGTCTGATTTCTGACTAAGTTTTAATGATGGACAAACTGGGTGAAGTGGACAGTGAAGGACAACCAATGCGCCTCGACTACCCCATCACTGTCAAAGAGATACAGCTCAAACTGAACACCCTTAAAAACAGGAAAGCGTGCGGTATAGACAGCATCAACTCTGAGATGCTGAAACACAGCAATCCAAATCTTAAACTTGCCATCCAAAAAATTTTTAACCTGGTGTTGACAGCTGGATATTACCCTAGCATTTGGAATAAATGTCTCATTTCTCCTCTGCTAAAAACTGGAGATAAATGCAATCCCAGCAACTACAGATGCATATGTGTCAACAGCAACCTGGGTAAACTCTTCTGCAGCATCCTGAACTCGAGATTAATTACATATCTCCCCGACCATCAGATCCTGTCTCGAAGCCAGATCGGCTTTTTACACAACCACCAAACATCCTACCACATCTACACTCTTCCAGCACCATGTTCACCAAAAACACAAAGGGAAGGTATTTGCATGCTTTGTAGATCTAAAGAAAGCTTTTGATACGGTTTGGCACAATAGGTTGCATTTACAGCTCTTACAGTGTGGAATTGGTGGTAAAATCTATGACCTCATCAAATCCAAATATTCAGAGAACCAGTGCTGTGCTAAAATTAGAAACCAAAAAACAGAATTCTTCAGACAGGGGAGAGGGGTGCATCAAGGCTGTAACCTGTCTCCCACCCTCTTCAATGTTTATATCAACCAACTGGCCACCCTTCTTGAACAATCCTTAAGCCCAGGATTAGTTCTCCCGTCTCCTACAGACCTGACCTGCAGCAGAACTTCTCTCTGCTGGAGGACTTCTGTCAAAGCTGGGCGTTAGATATTAACCTGGACAAAACAAAAGTCATGGGGCTCTATTTTCGTGGCGCAGCACAGGGGGCGCAAGCCTGGCGCACCCTGCACAGTGTTAATTTCGTGCGGCGCACCGCCGTGCGCTGCCAATTTGACAATTTGGTAGACCGTCTGCGCAGAGGTGGGTGTGACGGCACACCAAGGGGAGGTGATGGCGCACCAGGGGGAGGTGTCGGCAGATTCACTTTGGCGCAGTGACAATTTCGTGCCAAAAACAGTGCAGAAAGTGCGCTGAAAGCTCGCCGGCTTCAACCCGGTCTAACCTCGGCGCAGGGCGAAGCGCAACCTCCGCAGCTGTAATTTGGTGACAAGCGCACATGTGCGCACGCCTCAGAGGCAGGTGTCGAAAGTGTCAGGTACATTTTAATGCAATAAACAATCACAGCAATCACTATTTAATGTCCCCGTCTGAACCAGCATGTACATTTGTATCTATATTAACTGTTGCGTCACGTCTGATGTCGGGTTAAAGCCGTTTGTCATAAAGAAACTTAACCTGACGGCAGCTGGAAGTTTGATGCACATCTTACAAGTCAATAATAAATACCCTTTACATCTGATACTGAGTAGCCTATATATCTGGCTTCTCTCATTTCATTAAATTCAAAGAAAAAAGACGGAGAAAAAAGAGAGAAAATAAATGTATGTTACTCAGGATTTACCTTTTATTTCCGATATTCCTCTATTTTAGTCTTTATTTTTAGAGTGATCTAAAAAGATGGAGAACATTATTGCAAGAAGGATGAGGAGGAGACACCGGGAGAGCAAACAGTTTATCACTAAAGGCTCTGCTATTTGGCGATGACAAACCAGGAGTGCAGATGGATCACAAGCATTATGAATGGATAAGACAGCGGGTGTGAAACTGTCTCTTATTTTTTTTACTATTAATGACAAAGGAACAGATTACATCTGTCCCGGGAGCTGGCCCACACGGTGACGCGCATCGCAGGATGCGCGCCCCGCTGTACATTCTCCTGCTGAAGGGACTTTCCAGCACACTGTGCCTGCTGTGGCAGGGATCATTCAGACCAATCAGACACTGCACCTCGGCCGCAGCGCATTTAAAGGCGAGGAGAGGCAGTCATTTGATTGATGAAGACAGCGATCGGATGTGTCAAACCTATTCACGCCTCTGTCTCCTCCTCTCTCGATATGCGCTGAGGAGGCGTGGATGCGATGGTCTGCGATGGTCTGCGCCTTGAGTGCGCCTCTCTTGGCACTGCAGGAAACTTGCAAAGTGCGCTGGTCACACCCAGTGCACACGGCGAAGGCCGGCACAGGGCCGGTGCGCTTGCGCCTGGTCTACGAAATAGAGCCCATGGTGTTTCAGAAAAATCCCAGGTCACAAGAATCCAAATATGTGTAGCAGTACAAGGGTAGGCAACGTCACCCTGGGAATTTCACCCAGAGAATTCTAACTAAATGACCACCAAATGAATGTACACTGAACTTACACACTGGTTTTGAGGTGTGAACAGATGAGCTTGAGACAGTATTCACAATAAGACAATTATTTATTTTTTAACTTCATTCAAACTGCATCCTTAAAGTGAAAGACCAAACAAACATTCATAAAATGGGGGGAATGAAAGGGCATTTGGCTGAGGCTCACCAGGTGAGATGGGTCACGGGGGAGGAATCCCAGTGAAGAAAATCAAATTGAAACACCCCAGGCACACGTGAAGAACCAATACACACACTATTGTGAATTAACTCAAACAAAGCACATCCAGGACCAAAAGAAGAGGGAACCACCACCGATCTCCACTCCACCACCAGACTCAGCCACTGAAAAAGAAGAGAAAGAAAACATTAATATTGGAAACAATATAACTTATTTACCAATAACTCAAACAATATAATTGGCAGCAAATTGGTAACTAATAAATGAATGAGTTAACACAAATACTAGAGCTGCCCAAAATAACTTTAAATAACTAGAACAAACCAAGTAAATTCAATAACTCATTCAAATGATAAATTGAATGACAAAATAAATACAGCCAATACTAATGGCAGGAACACAAGAAACCAAAACAACTGTAAGTAAATCTAAACAAAACAGGAATCAATTCAAAAGGAAAGAGAAAAACACATAATTAAGGCACAGAAAATAACCCCCAAAGTCTGTTCATATCAATAATGAAGAAAGGAGTAAAACAGTCCTGGCAGCACCGCTGCAGAGAAGGCAGTAACAGGCCCAGTCCAACTGCCTGTGAGAAGGCCCGCTAGCCGCTAGCTAGCCACAGCAGGATCACTCTGCAGGTAAGCAGAGTGAGCAGGGATGCAGGCCAGGCCGCGTTAGCCACCTAGCAGCTAAGACGCCCATGCCGGACAGAGCCTCGCTCACAAACAGGGCTCAGGCAAGACGCGTGGAAAGCAGGCAGGCAGGTAGTAAGGCAGAAGGCAGGCAGGCAGGCAAGCAGGCAAGCAGGCAGGAAGGCAGGTAAAAAGGCAGGCAGGCAGGCAAGCAGCAGACAGGTATGATGGCTGTCAGTGTAGCAGACGCATAGCAGCAGAGCGGTAGCAGACCGCCTTGTAGCGCTAGTAGCTACTTAGCAAACAGCAGGGCAGTAAAACAGCAGCGGAGCAAAACAGCAATAAGTTCCGGCTCTCCCACCCACAGAGCACTCACACTAGTCATTAGGTGCCTATCAAATACAAAAAATAAGGCTGCATTAGCGAGAGCAGAGGTTACGTTTATCAATAATCAAACGCCATTTAGCATACATACCGATCAGACGTTCACTGTGCGAACACGGAGAGGCATGCTTCGATATCTACGGCTCAATCACATAAGGCTCGGAGCTGCAACGAGCAAAGGATACAATAAATGGAGCATGTTGACTGAAGCACGCTGACGGTCAAAGCACATACAACTATCCCAGCCGCTAACATACCTGAAACGGTGAATGCAGGGACGTGAGGCGAGCGGAAAGGGAAAGAAGGTCCGCCTACGGAGAGCAAGAGGGAGCAGAATAGCATCTGCCTCCCTTTTATAGACTGCCCCTGGCGGCGACAGGCTAGCATTACAGACAAAAACAAGGAGCAGACTAGACCTGTAGAACCCATCCTGCTACATGTGTGTTCACGGTGAGGGGGACCACTCTTCAGCACACAATGGAGTACAGTTACCTAGGCATCACCATCAGTGCATCTGGCAGCTTCAGCAGAGCAGTAAACTCGCTCACAGACAAGGCACGCAGGGCTTACTACAGCAACAAATGGTCACTCAATCTGTTCAAACCCACCATTCAAATCTGGCTGAAACTGTTTAAAAGTGTCATTCAGCCCATCCTTATGTACGGAAGTGAAGTGTGGGGCCTCCAACTTACCCAGAGACACACCTCATGGGACACAACACCCTAAGACAAGTTTAACCTTCAGTTCTGCAAAGAAATCCTCAGGGTACAGAGAAAGTGTCCAAGCCATGCACGTAGAGCAGAGCTGGGACTCTTCCCTCTTTCTCTGCACATGATCAAAAGGTACAAGCATAATCTTTTAATCAGTTTTGGGCCACAAACCCGGGACATCACCAAAAAAGCTTTTTATCATTTAAAGAACATAGCCCGAGAGTAACCGCTTCTCTCTCAAGCCAATGCAGAGACATTAATCCATGCTTTTATCACCTGTAGAATAGATTACTTGAACTCAGCTGCACAGATGCTGACGGGGACCAGAAAGAGAGCCCATATTACACCGGTTTTAAGGTCTCTGCATTGACTATTCGAGCCTTAATGTTTTGAGGAAGTTCTCTGTTAACACTTCCCAAAGTTAAAACAAAAACTTATGGTGAGGCATCTTTTTACTACTATGGCCCCCGCTTATGGAACAGCCAACCTGTAGACCTGCACCTAATGTTAATGTCTTTAAAAACAAACTCAAAACCTAACTTTTTAGTCTAGCTTTTACCTGAATAACCTTTTAGTGTTTTCATTTCATTCAAATTTTTATCTTTTCTATCTTTCCTTATTTTATTTTCAAGTTTTTCTATTTTTCATTTCAATTTATTATTTATTCTTATTATTTTTTTATTCTTTTTCTTCTTTTATTTTGTGATATATTTAATTTTACACTTTAAACTAACCTCCAGTGTTTCTCATTTTTAAACCTTTAAGATTGCGTGTCCTCAGTACATACTGGGTACAGCAGTGTGCTTTATTATTATCTTTTATTTATGATGCTTTTTATCAACACTGTGTATGGATTGCAGTGTGGGTGGGTTCATGGGCTGGGTGGAGTGGGTTTGGGTCATAAATCCTTCATTTAATTCATCTGTCTGTTTGAAAGCACTTTGTGCTACATTGTTTGTATGAAAAGTGCTATATAAATAAAGTTTGATTTGATAATGAGTATGTTTGTGGTCTGTGAGAGGAAGCCAGAGTGCCCTGAGGGAACCTATACATACACAGGAAGAACATGCAAACTCCACACATATTGACCCCTGTTCCACCCGGGGGGCAAACCACCCTGTAAGAGATGATTGAAGTTGCTATTTGAATAATTGTTGTAAAAAGTACAGTTTTCCGGTATATTCCAAAGCAGTTTAAATGTGGACAAAAGGACAAAAACACCAAAAACCTCATAAAAACCATATAATCTAAATTTGGAGGCAGGGGTGGGCTGATTTTAGAAAAAATACAAAGATGGAAAAAGGCCTTGTCAGAAATGTGTTATATCTGTTTGAATTAAAGGGCATAACTTAGCAGACATTTGTTCTAGTTTGGGCTGCTTTGTGGCTTTATGAGAGCAAAGGCAACCATTGCTCTTGAGCCCAAACATGGCCTCTTCCTCTGGTCTGTTTCAAGTGTGAGTTTTAGTGCGTGAGTTTGTGTTGAGAGAGCAGATGTGTGAGAAAAGGTCTGATGACAGCAAATGAGTGTTTGTTTGGAGAGAGCTTTGGCCGTCCACAGAAGAAGAGATCACTGTTTTGTCTACATGCCAGATCTCTCTCACTCCTCATGAGTGTGTGTCCTCGTGAGTGTGTGTCTTTTTGTGTGTCGAGTCAGTCCAGAGCTGCCACCTTGCAGACTAATGACAAGACAAACAACAGCTTAAGTCAGTTTCTCTCACTACCTTGCGTGCTTGTGCAGTGAAAGCTGCCTGACACTGTGAGCTGATTAGTGGGCCGAAAGACTGTCAGTGCGTGAGTGGTTGGGGGTTAAAGAGAGACAGAAAGGGGGAGACTGATGACAGCAAACAGAGAAAAACAGCATGTGCAGCCTGGGACGTCCGGGGTGAGGAGGACAGGGGGTGGAGAGAAATGATTAATGTGTCAGGGAGGAGGTGTTGGTGGAGGGGTGGGCCCAACGGCCTCTTGAACTGATGCTGACCTCAAGACAACCCTTCTGATCTTTGACTCATGATCCTCACCAGGTTCATAGTGATCCAGAGGATTCTCAGAGTCCATTGGGTTTTTGTTGGTGTGGTCATTGCTGTGCCTGATTCAAATTCTGGTTTTGGCAATTTCTGAAAAGGTTAATGCTGTGATAAAAGAAAAGTTATTCCTGTCTAATGTTCTCAACTGTGTCTTTATTTACAATTTAAATTCTAAATTATCCTCAAACTACAACCATGTTTTTAGCTCTGGACCTCTTTCTTAAGCAGGTTAAAGCAGATCAGTTTTGCGGTGCTGGTAACTAGGGGGTCACGTGACCTGCAGGCGAGATGGCTGCTGAGAACATTGCTCCTGCCCCTTCTCCTGTTTTATTTGAGAAACTACCCATAACCCGACTTTTATCTTGCATTTTTGACTCAGTTAACATTGTGTTAATACTTTTCGCCAAACAATGCCGAAAGGAAAAGGGAAAATTAAAGGCAAGCAACAGGAGGAGGGAGACGAATCTGACGATTCTTCCCACCACGAGCCTGATGACGAGGCGACTAGCAAGATAGCTACCATGATAGCTGAAGCAATGAAGGGCCAGCGCCTTTTCATCGAAAAGCAGTTCACTGGCTTGAATGAAAAACTAGATGGCATAAAGACCGATTTAGCAAAATGTACCAGCGATATCCAGAGTCTCCGCAGTGACTACAGCATTCTTAGCAAGAGGATGGATGACGCAGAGAGGAACACGGCGGACAACAAGGCTAAGTTTGAAGCTAAGTTAGCCGATATGGAAGACCACAGCCGACGTGACAACCTGCGCATCATGGGAGTAGCCGAGGGAAGCGAAGGCTCAAACGCCGTTCAATACATCACCTCCAACATCTCTAAATGGTTTCCTGACCTGAGTGAAGATAGGATAGAAATCATGAGGGCTCATCGGATCCCTCTTCCTCCTAATGCCAATACCAACAGCCCGCATACTCTCATCTGCAAACTACTACGCTTCACTGACCGCGAGAGGATCCTCAAAGCAGCTCGGTGAACACCTCTCACACTCGGGGATAGAGCCGTCCGCTTCTCCGCTGATTACAGCCCATACACCATCGCACAGCGCCGACTCTTCTCCCGTGCTATGGACATCGCCAAGAAGCGGGGGCTCCAGGCTTTTCTCCTCTACCCAGCCAGGCTCAAGGTGATTCGTGGGAACATACAGCGTGTTTTTGACTCACATGAAGAGTAGGGTATAGCTGCAGCCTCGGAGCCCGCAGTTTCAGGACCGCAGTTTCAGGACCGCACATTCAGGACCCCTGGTTTCTCTGAACAGCGCCACTCACCTTAGGGGGCTGCATTACTTGTACAAAGAGACGACGAGGAGTATGACGACGAGCAACAAACTGAGAAGTGAGTTCTGAGAAAGTTTTATTGGTTTGTTATTAAAAATTAAGTCCTTTGCATGAATTTAACTGAAAAATAAACGTCGGCTTAACAAAGTATGTAATAAGTTTGCACAAGTTTAGCTTAGTGCAACATTAATAAGTTTATGAGAGGTTGTTGTAACTGTGTTAGAATGTTTACTATTAACGTATTTAGCTAACGCTAACTATTATATCGCCTTTCGGCCAAGACTATTGTTTGATACAACTATTTTATTTAGCTTTTAGACAACTGTCATTTCACAATCAACAGGTAGGATTACTTAAAACTATGCAGCTGGTTGTGGTCACTTATAATTAACCTCACCTGTATAATGCTGACTGTATATTAACATTTGTGTTGTGAAATGATTTGGAAAGCCCAACTGTCCTAATTGTCTCTGACTAATCATATTTCTATAATTAATTATAGTCAACTTAAAAGAATGATAAAAAACCTCTCTCTTCTCTTTCTTGCAAATGTCAAAAAATCCACCTGAAGTTTAACTTATCTGCTTGTAATGTACGTTTTTCTTCATTTTATACTTTTTCAAATATCCCTCTTTTTACAATACTATATTTAGCATTTACGTACAAGCTTTTTGAAGTTTTGGCTCTTAATCAACAATGTTTGTGCCATGAACTTTAATCTTACGTAGTTTGCATTTGCTTTTCTAAATTTTCAGCAGTGTATTTAAGTGCATTCCAGCAGTCAGCATTCTCACTGTATTTTCACAGGAAATACGATTTTCTAGATTTTCTATGAAATTATTGGAATTTTTTTTGGTCTAATTATGTGATCTCTTTCTTTTAAAGATGCATATGACTATCCAGGAAGGCAGAACATTGCCGGAAATCTCAAGATGTACTACGTGCTGCAGACAATTTCATTGCCCATTCTGTTGCTCAACTGTGTTCCACCTAACGAAGTTAAGCAAAGTAAAAGCTCATTTGGAGAGCCATTTCAACAGAGCTATTCTCCATGAAGGTAACATTTGAGAACATTGTCACAGGAAATGCAAATTAAGTTACAAAGTGTCTGCATGAAATGGTATTTGTTAGTGAATACTAATATGAGCTAATTTCTTGCCTGATCATAGACCATACCAGTAAGCCAACCGATCATTTTACAATATTTTATTTTAAAAATAACTTCATATAACATGTAGTTCATGCAAATCCAAGGATTGGCAGGGCTCTGATGAAGTGAGTAAAGATGGATGACTTAATTTTCCAAAGCTCTGAAGAAAGTAAATCAGTGACATGACATCAGTATTACAATGAAAACAAACACTAATTCCGACTCTTCAAATGCTCATTTATTTGGTCATCCAGAAACTTCACAAACATACCTAAACTTTTATAAGATGTTGCCTCAAAATTGTAATTCAGCCCTTTGACATTATGTTTAAGTTCAACAACAATTTGAGTAGATATTTATCAGCATCAATATTTATCATACACCTCTATTAAAAATCAGTCTGAGACACACTTTTGAATAATATACTAATATAATAATTTATGTTTCAGGGTACACTGTTCACAGATGTGGGTTAAACTGCCGACCACAGTGGCATTACCACTGCATCTACTGCCAGTCAACAGTTTTACGTAAACAGGACTTCATTAATCACCTGCCTTTTTGCAATAAAAACAACTCGGCCATAACTGCAACCATCCCAGCTCCAGCAATCACCACCATTACCACTCCAGTGGCCACTAGCATCCCAGCTCCATCTACCACTACCACCAACTCCACTCCAACAGCGACAGTCATCTCAGCCACAGTAACCCCCACCATCCCAGCTCCAGCTCTATTTGTTCATTGTGTGGATAAAATAAAAATGTAGAGTCATTTTTGTTTCCTGCCTCTTTGTAACCTTTAAAATATCTGGTTGAAATATAGATAGGTCAGTTCTGTGTATCTCACACCAAATCATAACAGAAGTCTGTGTCTATTAAGTCACATTTTTACATGGAGGTCTTTATGTGCTTTCACTTTTTCCCTGAGTATCATGAGCTAATTCTGCTAATAATACAATTTTCAAGTCTTTGCAACTAAGGTCAATTTCATGGCAAAGTAGTGTTTGTATGGAGTATGTATTTAAGTCTTTGGAAGAAAGTATTAATTGGGTGGAGTCAGCCTTTAAAATGGCGAATAATTAATCAAAATATTACTTGGCTGGAATCAACCTTAAAAATTATAAAGAATGATTTTCTTTTAGGTGGAATCAACCTTTAGAAATATGTATAATGAATTAAAAAATATTACTTGTCTGGAATCAACCTTAAAAAATATAAAGAACGATTTTTGTTTTAGGTAGAATCAGCCTTTAAAAATATAAATAATGAATCAATGTATTTGGGTGTAATCCAACTTTAAAAATATACATGATAAGTATTTATTTAAGTCTTTGGAAGAAAGTATTAATTGAGTGGAATCAGCCTTTAAAATGGCGAATAATGAATCAAAATATTACATGGCTGGAATCAACCTTAAAAATTATAAAGAATGATTTTTCTTTTAGGTAGAGTCAACCTTTAAAAATATAAATAATGAATCAAAATATTATTTAAGCCAGGGTCCTGAAATTGCGGTCCTGAAACCAGCCTCCAACGGGAGGGGGCGCTGTGGCAAAAACACTAGGGTCCTAGAACTGCGGTCCTGAAACTGCGGTCCTGAAAGTGCAGCCTCCAGGCCTGCAGGGACATAATATTGCACATGAAGAGGCAGAGGATTTTCTCAACGAGCAGACGCAGCCCGGGACTGGGGATGTGTGAAAGTTCTTCGGGGATCCGCTCCGTCCTCGGGACTCGTCACAGGTTGAGTGGCTTTATATCACCGATGAATAATAGTAGGCATGATTACTTGCTTATTTTCTTCTTCTGTTATTTGGTCAGAGTGTACAGTAAATAAGAACCTTATAGATCTTATTGAACTTTGTTAAAATGACCGAAAGAGTCAGAGCTTTGTCAGAGTGAAATGTTTATTCATATTAACGTTATGGGGTAGTTATTTAAGTTGCCTGTTTAGGCACTACTACTCTTCCAAGAGGAGGGGAGAGGCATCTGTTTGATAGCCTCCTCTCTCAGTGTCAGGCGTCTATACTTCTTCTTTGGGGATTTATGAGAAATTTTGTTTTTGTCTTATATGTCACATGTTCCTTGATGACATCTCTGGGTGTTTATTTTTTTGGCGACAATGTATGGGGAGTGAATGATTTTTATTTCTTTTATAATACTGATACTTTGATTATTTGGTTTGGTTTACTCGGGTTGTTCATCTGTAGAGAGTGGGTGGACTTACTTCTTTCTGTTTTTCTACTTTCACAGCCTTAAACTCATTCACGATGACAAAGTTACAACTAGCCAGCTGGAATGTGAATGGTTTAAATAATCCAGCCAAGCGTGCAGCATGCTTAGATTACTTTCATAGAAAGAGAGTTGACGTTGACGTTGCTTTTGTTACGGAGTCACATCTTCAGACAGCCGATGTGCATCGTTTTGCCAATAAGCGCTACTGTTTAGTGGCTTAACCCTAATACGATTCTAAATCTCGTGGGTCTCTTATTGTGGCTAAACGCTCCCTGTCTATTAATATTTTGGAGAAATATGGTAGCTCTGATGGTAGGGTCTCTCTGGTTAAAACCATAATTGCCGGACGATGGCTAGCATTCTTGTCAGTTTACGCCCCTAATCCTTTTGATAAAGATTTTTTCCAGCACTTATCAGAGATACTGTCTGAGTTGCAAGATTTTGCTTTGATCGTGGGTGGTGACATGAATGCAGTTTTGGACCCTGCCTTAGACCGCTCGCATCCTCATGAACAGCAGTCTCATGCCCAAAAATCAGCCACGGCCCTTCTCTCACGCTTGATATCAGATTTTAACCTCCTGGACACTTTCAGAGTTGTTAACCCCTCAGTCCAACGATATAGTTTTTTCTCTAGCAGGCATAAAACATAGTCACGTATAGACCATATATTTATCTCCCCAGATATTTCGGAAATCCACACTGCAATATTATCTCCTTGTCCATTATCCGACCATTCGGTCGTATTGGTTGAACTCACACTAGCTAACACACCCCCAAGGGCACCACGTTGGCGCTTTAATACTACCCTTTTGAATGATACTGGATTCCACTCATATTTTAGGGCCGAGCTTGATAAATTTGTAACTGAGAATGTTGGTTCGGTTGACGACTCCCGTATTTTTTGGTACGCGTTGAAGGGATTTATTAGGAACACTTCAATATCTTTTGCATCCCATCTTAATAAGTTGCGGCTAGGCAAAATTGATAAAATGGAAGACAATCTCACAGAATTGGTTGAACAGCAGCAGTTATCCTTCTCACAAACCAGGGACCAAAATATCCGGAGTTCACGTATAGAACTAAATTCTCTTCTTAGAAGGCGAGCTGAATTTTTGATTCAGAAGACTAGACATAACTATTATTTTAATGGCTCTAGGCCCAGCCATCTCCTAGCACTTAGATTGAAACAGGATGAAAAATTTAAAACCATACCAGCTATAAGGCTGGGTAACTCTGCTGATGTTACCTCAGACCCTAAAGTTATTAATGCTGAATTTCTTAAATTTTACTCTGAATTATATGCTTCCGAAATTAATTTAGATAGGAATAAATGCAGTATATTTTTACAGAAATTGAACCTTCCCTCCCTGAATGATGAGGAATCTAACTTGCTGCAAATTCCAATAACTTTGGATGAATTGAAAGATACTGTGCAAAAGATGAGAAGGGGGAGATCACCGGGTTGGGATGGCATACCTCCCGAGTTCTACTTAAGCTTTTGGGATGTTCTAGGCCACTTCATGTTAGATATGATAAACACTTCCATTGATGAGGGCTGCTTCCATAAAGATGCTAATTCTGCCATTATAACAGTCCTTCCTAAACCTAACAAAGACCCTACTCTGTGTGGAAGCTACAGACCACTGTCACTCCTCAACGCTGATATTAAAATCTATGCAAAGACTCTAGCGACTCGACTTGACACCTATATGACTAAACTCGTTCACCACGACCAATCCGGGTTCATAAAGACGCGCCAAGCCGCAGTCAATATGCGCAGATTGCTTCACGTTCTGCATTTCTCCAGGGATATTCCTTCTCCATGTGCAGTCTTATCACTAGACGCAGAGAAGGCTTTTGATAGGCTGGAGTGGGAGTATCTTTGGATGGTGCTAGACCAGTTTGGCTTAGGCCCAACTTTCATTAACATGATCAAAGTTCTGTACTCAAACCCATCAGCTATGGTCATGACTGCAAATATTATTTAACTCTCTTTTAAAATTGCAAGGAGCTCGAGACAGGGTTGCCCGCTTTCGCCGCTCCTATTTGCTCTCTCACTGGAGCCACTTGCCCAAACGATAAGGCAGAACCCACTTATCTCCCCTATAGAGTTTTGGAACACATCTCACCGTATCTCCTTATTTGCTGATGACATTCTTTTGTACATGGATAAGGTTCCGACATCCATACCACACGTGTTGGGCACATTTAAGGAGTTTAGTGGTCTGTCAGGCTACCGAATTAACTGGTCCAAGTCCTCATTAATGGCACTCAATTCGTATCTCGACCCATCTACCCTGCCTGCCCATAGTCCGGTGGTTAAGTCATTCAAATATCTTGGTATAGACATTTTTGCCTCCTTACACTCAGTTGTCACCAAGAACTTCCAGGGTATTTTGAATAGAATAGAAGCAGACATGGATACATGGTCTCTTCACCCTTTTTCTATGCAAGCGCGTGTCTCCATTGTTAAAATGGATGTTTTGCCCAGGGTGAATTTTCTCTCAAGTATGCTACCACTCTCACCACCCAAGGGTTATTGGGACAAGATTCATGGGCTCGTAACAAATTTTATCTGGAAAGGCAAGCGTCCCCGCTTAAAACTTGCCACCATACAGCGTGGCAGGGAAAACGGCGGTTTAGCTGTCCCCAATTTTAAGTTTTATTTTTGGGCATATGTGTTGCGTCCCTCTGATCAATCTGGCTTGATCCTAATATCTCAGTGTCCTGGCGGGCAATAGAGGAAAATCTGGCTTCCCCCCATCGTCTGCAAGACCTGGTGCATTCTAGTTTGTCTTCTAAGCATGCTAAAGCTAAGCTGGGTCCTATTTTGTCCTCTCTTCTCTCAGTATGGCTTTTGGTAGAGAAAGCTACACACTCATATTTAAAGTGGCACACCCACAGTCCTATTTTTTACAACTTTGCTCTTTTAACTGGGAAAGTACCATTTTCTGATCACCAATGGAGGAGCAAAGGTATACATGTTTTGTCTGACATTTGTAACAATGAAGGTCTCAGATCGTTTACAGACTTACAGGCAACCTACAACTTGCCAGGATTTTCATTTTTTCTTTACTTACAACTTCGGTCTTCCATGCGCACGTATGGTGTCCCTTGGGGGCAACCTTTGGACGTACATGAACTCCATACAATAGTGGATGTAGGTGCAAGGACAAGAGGCTTAGTTTCCAAGCTATACAAACGGTTAGTAGAAACATCATGCAAGCCCCTTGCTATTCACCAGATTTGGGAGAGAGACTTCGATTTCTCAGATGGAGTTATTGATTGGATGAGAGTTTGGGACAATCTGGAGGTCACATCCAAAAACCCCAATCACAGGCTAATTCATTTTAATTTAATACATAGATTATACCTCACCCCAAGGAAACGTCATCTTATGAAACTTGTTCCCACTCCAACTTGTGATCTATGTTCACTGGGTCAAATTGGCTCTTTTTTACATATGTACTGGGAGTGTCCGGGTGTGGTCGCATTCTGGAAACTTGTATCATCTGTCTTGTCTGACCTAACTGGCGAAAATGTACCCTATTGTCCAAAATTATTGCTTCTAAATGATACTTCATCATTGGATCTATCAGCTCCTTTATCCCGTGTTCTTTTTGCTGGCCTCACAGCGGCCAAAAAGATGTTAGCACTACGGTGGAAACCCCCACACACCCTCAGCCAGACACAGTGGCTGCTGTCATATCTGGACATTCTTTACATGGAACAATCTGTCGCCAGGTGCATGGGGCGAAGGCTAAGACTGTTCGAATGTGGTCTTCGGCAATTTCAGAGGTAAAAAAGAAGTTGGACTGATGTATCTGCTGCTTGCTCCTCCTCCTTTTTTGTTTTAATTTAAATGTGATGTGATGTACAACCTGTAATATTTATATGATAGTGTAATCAAAGCATCATGTGAACTATCCCGGGTAGGGAGGGACATTGTCGCCGGGGGTGGGGGGTGAAGGGTGTTTTTTTTTTTTTTCCTTCCTTCATTTGTTTGTTTGTTTGTTTGTTTGTTTGTTGTTTGTTGTTTGTTTTTGTTTCTTCCACAGAGTTGCATAAAATATTTTTCACTGTGCTTATAATTATGTACTCTGCACCTTTTTCAAATAAACAGTTGATTACAGGAAAAAAAAGCAGATCAGTTTTGAATTATTTAATTTTCACACAAACGGGGTCACCCTCTTTAACATCTAATTTTCCGCCAAAGCGCTTCACTGAAGCCCCCGACATTTACTGACTCCAAGGGGTTTCTCCTTTTGAAAGCTTACAGGCAAATAAGGCCAAGTTCAAAAGGTTCTTTGCATCCCACTCATTTATTTAGAGGATGATTTATTGTCCAAGTGCTCCTTCTTAGAGCCAGACCTGGAGGTAGAATGGTAAACATTGACATAAATCTCAGGGGATTTTTCCCCAGCAAATAGTGACTCTGCTAGTTAAAGCTGTTTTCATACACTTTCTCTCCACCCTCACTCTCCTGGGAATCGACACAAGCTGTCATTTGAAGAAACAGATGTGCAAAGACAAACTACCCCGAGACTTTACAGATGTGATGACATTTAGAATGACAGAGGATTTTTTTTTTTCTCACTGCAGTGATATGAACCTTTCAGTGTTTCTAGTCTGTATGTTTTTTAAAGACATTTTGTGTCATCCACAGACCACATGTTTCTTCACTTCCTCCTCATTTTTTAAAAATTATTTTCTTTTTTTGTTGGGAAACATTAGAACTATTGACAGAAATAAACAAGACTGTTGATTGGATTTATTGATGGGATGACGCTGATCTCAGGAACACTCAAATATTTTTGTTGTTTTCATGTCTCGCTTCACTCCCGAGTCCTTGACAACAGGATAGACCCCATTCTTTCAGCTGTGCATCCAGTAACAAGGAAGAAACATACAAAACTCACCCAAAGCTAGTTAGCTTAGCTCAAACACTGAGAGTCAACCGGTAGTGTTAGCCTGCCTCTGACTAAATTCATTGGATAAAATCTTAGACAACTCCAAACAGTCCTGTGTGCTTGTTGTGACTCATTTTTTACCCTTCTATGTTATGTTATGTTTTATTATCTTCATATTATCTTCTACTTCTAAACTCTTAAATCTCATCTTTCACTCATAAGAGCTGAAGACTCGACTTGTTCACGAACGTCACATCTCTGGAAAAAAACACTGTGGAAGGTCAACAAGACAAAGCTTCTGTTAAGGAGAAGAAGAAGATAATATGAAGGTAGTAAAAAATAATGTAACATAAATGAGTCTCAAAAAGCACAATGGTTTCGAGATACTGAAGAGTTTATGACTTTAGGTAGAGGCATGCTATCACTACCAGTTCACTACCAGCATTTGAAGAATGGTTCCTACCACCTTGTCATCGACTAGGAATTGAGGCAAGAAAATAAAACAACAAAAATGTTGGAGTGTTCCTTTAAACGTGGGTACAATCTTCGAAACATAGCAGATAAGTTTGGATTAATATCATTCATATTTGTCCTTAATACTGGTCTTCAACCAAGATTTTTCCTAAAAATTTTTTAAGTCATAGACAACTTTAAATAGCTGAGGGAAAAGCTTTACAATCTTACTGGAGTCAGGGTTGGGCCCATGATCATGACTTGCAGGTGTAAGGTGGTCGTACAACCTGAGTTTTGCCATTAAAGTCAGTCTTTCAACATTTGTCTCTATTTTTGTCTTGTGCTAATTATGCTATTAGAGTGCAGTAATGACCTATGTTTGTGGGCAAACAGGGAAATTAGCGTAATGCCGGTTCTCTCATCTGCAAGACTATTAAAAGCATAAGGGGTTTTTTATTGTGTGTGAATCCTTGTCATTAATAAGGTCTGCGACATGCAAAAAAAACTTTAAACTAACAAGGTCTAATTGTAACAAATAAACAAACTTTTTAAAAAAAGAATTTAAAGCTAAAACTTTGGGTAACAGTAAAAAGCAATCATCAAGCTATTGCGAAACTACATTATGGCAGTGTGATTTCAGAGCAACAATATTTCTGATCTTATCGGTTTTCATGGCAGTAGTGTATGAATTATTGTTCATTAAAAAAACAACCAGAAATGAATGAATTAGGGTTCTGGACATTTTTGTAAACCTTTTAAGCAGTTCTTTGGCAACTCCTCGTTTAAAAAAAAATACATTTTAATATTCAAAAGTGAACAATATCAGATATCTCAGATTAAACTGTTGTGCAAGTGTTTATCTTTAACTTTTATTTAGGCCCTAACTGAAACTGGTATTCTAAATCCTATTCAATTTCTTGGATAGGTAGCAGAAAGTTCTAAATGCTTAGACAGATGGTACTTGTCACATACTCCGTAAGAATTACTCCCAGTCTCTTGTCAGTCCAGCTCCACAGCCTGTGCCTCCTACCAGCAGTCTTCTGCCATGCTGATCATAAGTAATACACAGCCAGTCTATCTTCAGCACGAGTCACTTAATCTTTGCGTCAATTACAGCCAAGCTGATCAACCCAAAACAGGAAAAGAGCTTTAGGAACAAATTAAATGTATTTAGGAATATCAAATCATGTCATCATATCATGTAATATTAAGTAAGGGGTTTTCACTAGAATTGATCAAAGTTAATGAATGGATATGTTTTCTCTTTGGGATTAAAACATGATAGTAAAAAATAAAAACTTAACATTTATAAGGCATTAATAAGCTAAGAACACACAGCATTAACAGCTTTTTAATTTTGTAATGTACTCACCCACTGTAGAAGCAGAGAAAGGAAGGAAATCAGAGTAAAAAAGAAAGTGGCTCTAAAACCAGCCTTTTGCGTGATGTTTTTCCTATATATCTGGAGCTGTTATCACATGTCATAATTCTCCTATTATGCCAGGAGGCCAAGTCACATGCCGCTGGTCGGACCAAAGCTGCTACGTGAACAAGACACTGCGCTTTTGTAGTTAGAAGAAATTAGGAGCAGGTGAAGGCACTGCTGGCAGTGGAAACAAAGGAATGCATATAGGTCCAAATCAAACTGATCTGTTCTTAGCCAAACCCACCCAGTGGACACTTTAAGAGGTAAACCAGTTTGGGCACAGAATGTCTTATGTGAGTGCACTTCAACAAAGAGACTAGACTTTTAAAATTAAGAAACCAAAATGAAGTTACTAGAGTTCCATTTCCACAGTGTGATGAATACCATGTGAACTAAACAATAAACTCAAATTTGAAATGTCATGCTCGTCCTCTTCTCACTCACTTCTTTTCATCACCCTGTGGATTCCCTTGACGGTCAGCATCCACCCACTGTGCTTTGTTCCCATAAAGCACCTCATGACGTGGGGCTCAGCTGTTTTGACGCAGAATTTCTACTTGTTGCAGCTGATTTATGAGTCTGGAGTTCATAAGAGGGAGACAGATGAAGAAATAAAGAAAGAGGAAGGGACAAACGGAGGGACAGAGCGGGTGAAAAGGCCTTGATCACTTGTCTCCTCGCCTTCCTGCCAGTTCGCCTGCTGGGCTGTGGCTCTGTGGTGTGTCGACCCCCCTTGTAATTACACTTTACGACTTGCTCCACAGTAAATGCTACATAAATCTTGTGACGCCCCCCCATTACACCCCCCTCCCCATGCACGCACACCCCTTATCATGCAAACATCGTAATCCCTGCTGCAATTTCCTCCCTTTATTGGCAGTCACTTCTGATTTAATGGTGCTTTGATGATTGCACAGTAAAATGCTACATGGGGTGAGATAGGTTCAGATTGCATGGTGGCAGGGTGTGTTTGTGGGTGTGTAAGTGGATGTGTGTGTCCTTGTCAGCTCTCTCTGTCAGTGTGTTTGCTGACAGAGTCCAGGCTTTGCTGGTTTTGGGTTGGCATCCTTCAATAGAGGCCTGTTCAGGGCAGCTCAGCCTGTGTAGATGTGCTGTTTTTCTGTTTTAGATCACTGTAAATACTCGTCCCCTGTTGGATCTCTGGCAGCAAAAGTAACATAAAGGAATCTTGATTCTAAAAGACAAACTGTTTTATATCCAATCATCCCCTGACAGGTCTGTCTTCTGCCCCGTCATGAGTTATATGTTTGAAACTGAGGTTATTCAAGGTAAGGTCGGGTTACTTTATCTAACCAATCAGAATGTGCGGGCGGAGCTGAGATTTGAAGATATAATTACAGTAGAGTCATTAAAAGTAAGTCAGCTAACAGGTTGCAGATGTTCAAATGTAGGCTGTGTTTACTTGATTTAATTATGGCTTTTATGAGAGAAGACATTTCTGTCCACATTGTTCTCAAATCATTCAAAAGGGATTTGATCTTGTAAGGGACCTGAATTTAAGATCAGTGTAGCCCTGAAGAAATGACAAGTAATTATTCTTGATTTGACTTTTTTAAGCTGCCATTAATGTTTGTCATTGTTTTAGACAAACTCTGTTGCAGGAACAGAACAGGCAACTTTGGTTACCAAGAGTAGAGCTGTGACCAGGGTTTTGAAATGAGTGAGGCCCAGAGTTTTGTTTTTATAAAAGGTATTGTATTCAAGGCAATTCAGAGTATGGAAAATCAATGCTAATTTATACACCTTGTGCAAAATGACATAGTTTCGGCAAATGAACTTGAGCTAATGAAGCACTTTCCTAGTCTTTCAGTGGGAGCGACTTGGATTTAAGTGTCTTGTCCAAGGACACATCGTATGTGATAGCTGGAACTGGGTTCAAACCTGTAGCTTCCTGATTACCAATGAAGTGCACTATCAGACTGTGCCACTGATGCATTTTTATGAATACATTATTTCAATCAATAAACATGAAAGAGAAATCATCAATTAACATACATGTAGAGTACTATACCAAAAGAAAAGTATAGCATAAAATGCTTGAACAAGTCTTGTTTTTTTCAGTCTGAATTTACACTTTTTACTACTCATACAATGTTTTGTGAAAAATTCAGTTATCAATTGATAAATTTGATTTACTGTTATTGAATGATCTTACAACAATCATATCTAGTGTTTTCATACAGCCTCTGCTCGGTAGCCATTCAGTCTGTTGAGCTTTGCAGCATACTGGGACTTCCTGTGGGAGACAGTGTAATGTGAAAGTAGGGCACATAAGACATCCTAATTTAGTCAACATGTCTTTGCCTACTTTGTTTAACAGAGTACTATAACCTTTAAAGAACTAATGCAACAAGCACCCTACAGTAAGGGTAACCACATTACACAGCCTGTTCAACAGGCTAAATGGAGCATAGAGTTAAAAAAAACATGAGGCAGTTCATCGCATAACATTAACTTGGCTTCATTTTGACTGACCCAAAGAAAATGCAGAGTTAACAGATGTTTTTTAAAGCAAAAATATGTCACTTTTACACCATTAAAATAACTGTTTTAAAGTATGTCTAATAGCGAGGGGCCTTGAAACACAGTGACTGGTGTCCATTCCTTTCTCTCTCTGCATGCCCTGGGGGTCTGTACTGGTGCCATGTAACTCTTGATTCTGAGTTCAGCTCCATGAAAACAAATAGCCAACTTGAAATTTAGTGTATGCTTGAGCCCAGTTTCATGAAACCTCCTTATGTAACTAAGAATTTAAAAAAGTCGAGCACTAATTTTGAAAATTTACAGAAAATGGACTGTGGTTGGGCCATGGCTGCAGTTTGGACACCCCTGCTTATACTTTTTTTTATAACAAACAAAAGGGTTTTTTTAGTTCATACCTTTACATGTTTCAATGGAGATCTTCTGTCTTCGTCAGAAGTGTCACCGGATGTGACGGTTACATGTCCTTTTTCAGCTGATCTTACAGAGGCATGATCATCCAGTCAGATCGAAGTACAAGTACTTTGTTACTGTAACAAAGTACTTTTTAGGGGTATCTGTACTTTACAGCGAATTTATTTTTCTAATGACTTTTTACTTAAAGTTGTTACATTTATACACAAGTATCTGTACTTTCTACCCATTACAATTTCAAAACAGGTTTGTTTGTTACTTTAGAAACCCTTTTAACTTTTTTAATGCATGAAAACGGTCAAAATAATCTTGGGGGAAAAAACAGCCCCGGTAGCTGTTCAAGGCTCCGCCAATCATATGAAGTGCTACTCACGCTCAGCAACATCCCTGTGATTGGCTCTCTGCCAATGTCATGCAATTTCATTGGTCATAAACCCAGATACACAGAAGACACAAGGCTTTTGGTGGTCAGCGTACTGGCATAGTTGTTTTTTGAGTGAGAGATTCATTGGGAGTGTTGAACCAAACCACTCGGGGAAGCAGCATAAAGAATAACATTGAAGAGGAGAGCGCAATTGATGAAGACGTCAAGCCTAAATAAGAAACTATTGTCCACCCATTGCCTTATTTGAAGGAAATGCGGCTCCAAGAATGATTCCATGCGAATGATCTGTATCCCGTGCAAACCCAAAATCCCGGAGCTTCTGACTTACACGAATTTGCCGCCAAATTTGAAAAAACACATTGCAGTAAGTGACGGCTCTAAATTGAATCAATAACATAATGCTACGTTGGCTTAGCATTCTATGTAGTGCCAGCGTACCAGCTTGTTTGAAATGTTGTACATCAGTGATCGAAAACGACTACAGTAGACTAATTTAGTTATTTTAGAAATTCAATGGGAACATGTTCTTCATTTGTTAGAATTAGTGGTTGAGTAACGTTACCTTTTGTTACTTAGAGAAAGCACAAACATCAGCTAGAAAAATACATGAAGCTCACTAATCTCAAAAGGAAATCATCAGAGCCAGAGGAAGACCCTTCTGCTCCTTTTGCCAAGCAGCTTAAAGTGTGGGATACCAAGAGAGTGTCACAGAAAAGCGTGGATGATGCCATCATTAACTTTATTATTCAAGGCCTGCAACCTCTTAGTGTAGTCAAACAGCCAGGGTTCAAAACTCTTGTGCATCACCTGCAACCAGGGGTTGTTGTCATGTCTCGTGGTACAGTGAAAAACAAAGTGGAAAAAGCAAGAAATGAAGAAAGGTCAAAAGGCTGCCATAAGTAAGGTTGAGTTCATTGCCACCACTACAGATTGCCGGACAGCTCACAGATGAGGATTCTTTGGTGTCATAGCCCATTTGATAGAGCCTCTGACTATGGAGAGATGCTCCGCTGCTCTTGCTTGCAAACAACTAGAAGGGCCTCATACCTTTACTGTGCTTGCTGGTGCCCTGACTGACATATACTATATGCTGAGTCCAACATCCATGGGAAAATTGTACGCACAACAACTGATAATGGCTCCAATTTTATAAAGGCTTTTCAAGTGTACAGTAATGATGATAACAACACAGAAGGAACACTCAAGGAGGCAAGGCCAAGTCAAAACAGAGAAGACAACTGTGAAGAGGAAGAAGGTGAATGCAGATGAGTTTGTTGAAGCTGGAAGTCTCTTGGATGACGACGATGGACTGAAATATCAACTGCCAAAGCACCATTGCTGTGCCTGCCACCTTCTAAATCTGGTGTCAACAGTTGATGTCTCAGAAGCAAACACTGATTCAGTGTATAAGAAGCCCTCTCACTCAGTATTCGCAAAGTGCCATAGTCTCTGGAACAAGAGCAGTAGATCCAGCACAGCTTCAGAGATCATCCAAGAAAAATGCAAACTTCAGCTTGTAAGCCCAATTGAGACAAGGTGAAATTCTCTTTTCTTTGCCGTGGAGAGTGTCATCAGAATCATGACAAAGCAAGGAGAAGGTGCCATTACAGTTGTGTGCAGTGCATTGAAAATTTCCATGTGAGTACCATTGTCAAAACTGATTGACTGTATGAGGTAATATTATTTATCAATGAATGTCTTACTTATATTATGGACAGATTAAATGCACTATTTTGTTATTAGTAGGTTTCCCACCAACCACACAAATACACTCTCACTACAAAAATAAAGCTTCTTACTTTCTAGACTAAAGTCATTGTAGTCACTTCTGCCCATCCTTTTGAAAATATGTGGTTTTAGTTCGTTGTTTCACTTTATCTTGCCATTTATGTTTGTTGACAGGTTGACTCCTGCTGAGATCGCGTTTCTCAGAGAATATGCCAAAGTCATGAGCCCAGTTGCAAAGGTGTTCGATGTTCTCCAGGGAGATGCCAGTCTCCAGATGGGATGGATTGTACCTACAATAACACTACTCAAGGTGTGTTGACTGACCACTCTTTGACCCCTCGCCCCTTTTGTGTGTGCTGTGCTGTGTTATTCTTTTTTAGTGTCATTAACACCTAATGACACATAATGGAATAACTGTGCATTATGTAATAATGTAATACATTTTCAATTTATTATGTGATAACACCGCATTTTGTGCCACATTTACTAATAAAATTCTTGATTGCAATATCTAATAAACTTTGTAATACATTCTTTCATAGTGCATCTATTATTACAAAAGGCAGGAGTTGAACATTTTTATCAAGAAAATGTAATAACTTATTGTCATAATTGATGCAGTATGTAAGAGCTTATCACAAAATGTTTATTTCGTATTGCGCTCAAGAATTTTGTATATTCTGTATATTTTGTGTAATCTATATGAGGCAGATTATTACAAAATGCAGTGTTCTTACATTATAAATTAAAAATGTGTTACATAATGCACAGTTATTACATAATACGGTGTTACAGGTGTCTAATAAATTATTTTCTCTATCAAGGTTAAGCTCGAGCAGCTCTGCATCTCCTCCAAGTACTGTGGGCCTTTGTTGGATGCTCTTCAGGCAGGAATTGAAAAAAGGTTTTGGACCAATGCTGGGTGATCCAGAGCTAATTGCGGCAGCCATTCTTGTCCCAAAGTTTAAGACATGCTGGACATGAGACGAAGGCACCCTAAAACTTGGTAATAACAGTGGTACACTGCAAAAAAGGATGTCTAAGAAAGAAAAAAAAAGCTTGTTTCTCGAAATTTGTTCTTATATTTTACCTAAAAAGAAAAATGATCTTGACAAGCAAGATGTGTTGGAAAAAAAATCTTATTTCAAGAGAATATGTCTAACAAAATCTTAATAAGAAAGTACAGCTAAAATTAAGCAAGTATTGCTGGTAACAAGCCACAACAGTGGTTTGAATGAAGTCCCAACAGAAGAACAAGATTATTTTACTTATTTTAAGATTAAGATCAGTTACACAACTTCTCAGTTTAAGAAATCACACAAATATAAGTTGAATCCATCTGCCTGTAGAGTTATCTGATATGCCTGTACCCAGAGGCTGGCTGGAGTGTATCCGTACACTCCAGCCAAGCTAAGCTAGTGACTTTGGTTGGAAGTCTCTCAAAATAATTGCTACTGGACGTACAGTCAAGAGAATGGTCTCTACCTGCTTGTTATGGACTGGGGACTGAGGTGAGACACAGAAACAACAAAAATGTTGGAATATTCCTTTAAAAAAGCACAAAAAAACTGCATTTTCTGAGGATGATGGCTGAGTTGTTGAGAATCATGCTTTTGGAACTGTTTGTCAGCTGATTTGACTTTTTAATAAATGGCAAGCAAACAGGATTGCTTCTGGTGCCTTGATTTTAGATAAAAACACTTACATTTGTGTTTTATTTTTAAGAAATTATGTCTTATTCTAAGTTAATTTTGCCTATTGTTTTTCTTGGAGTTGGAGGATAATTTCTTTAAAGTAGCTAAATCAGAAAGACATTGTCTTGTTTTAAGAAAATCTATCATATTCCAAGACTTTTTTACTAAATGAAAAACATGTTAATTCTTAAATTAAGTAAAAAAAATATTCTTGAAATAAGCCAAATCCAAAAGCAGAACACAAAACTTAAGTGAACTTTTCTTCAAAAATAACTTTTCTATGCTTGTAATAAGCAACCTGTTCTTAAATTCATTCATTTGCAATTTTATCTAGTTTCAAGACAGATTCCATCCAGATTTATAATTTTAAGAATTCTAGCAAAGCAAAATTTGCTTACCCCATTGGCAGATTTTTTTTGCTCAAAACAAGAAAATTGAAGGATGTTTTGCTTATTTTTAGTTGGGCTGTTTTTGCAGTGTACCATTGTACTTATACTTTTTTTTATTAATTGATGATAAGGACATTTTGTATCCATAACATACTGATCTTTTCCTTTTGTTTTGCAATTCCATAGGCCTGGACTACATCAAGAGCCATCTGAAGGATCAACCCACGGTACATTCAAGTGACACTTCCCTATTTTCAGATGAGGATGACTTCTTTTCCAACATCAAGAAGGGTAATGCACATGAAAACGCCAAACAGCTCGAGTCCCACCTGGCAAACCCAGCTGATGCCACAGATGCCCTCAAGTCTTACCCAGCCCTGTGCCATTTGTCTCTCAAGCTCAACACACCACTAACTGTCTCAGCTGCATGTGAGAGGCTTTTTAGCACCGCAGGACTGATTTTCTGTCGGAATAGGGCACGTGTTGGCTCAAAGAACCTTGAGAACCAACTTTTGCTCAAGCTTAACAAAGGATTTTGGTATACCTGTAGAGCAAAGGGAACATGAGTGTCTGTGTGAGATAGCTGTTTATTAGAATCTGTTTATTAATCTGTTGTAGGCCTTCTGAGACTGCTGTATACTGTTTGATGTATGATGTAGTGAAATGGAGCTGCCATTAATCACCACCACTCAACTCAATGACACGACACTGCACAGAGGAACATAGACTGATGGACAGTACTACCTCAATCCATTTGATTCAGACAGTGCAATTAAAAAGTTGATTGTTAAATTTTGGGTTGGGAAGAAGAAGAGAGGTGAAAAATAAGAGGAAAGGTTATAGTCTGATGTTTAAAAGCATTGTTAATATAATCTTAAGTGTTTACAGCCATGTAGCCATATATCATTTGCAAAAGAGAATGCACTGATTGCATATAGTGTTTACAGAAGGCACAGCCACCTGTCACTTTATTATTTACTGTGGTTTTGTTTCTATTTTGCAGTTGAACACTCATTGTAACAGACTGTCAGGACCGTATGTCTCAACCAGGATGAATAAAACAATTTTTGAGTCCAAGATGTGGGTCTACTTGATGATGCACCACATTAGTTTGGAAACCAATCCTGGGTCAGTTTTAAGATTTTGCGGGCATCTAAAATTTAAAAGCCTTCAAATTATGATGTGAGGTAAAAGTTGGCTTGGCACAGAAACATCCGGTAAAAGTACATCAGGGACCATCAGGGGGATGCTTACTACACTGTGGGAGTCATTGCACAAGTACTGAAGTCAGCATATTAGTGTAATGAGTGATTATTTCATTATTTTAAACTGTCACCACAGTTAACATAAGTCTAAAATGTTTGTCAACAAAGTCAGTCAAAGTCAAAATTTGGATTAAAGGGGACATATCATGCTTGTTTCTCCTTTTCACTATGCCAGACTAGGATGCCTGTAAAGCATTTCTGCCCTCAGTACAAGTCATTTAGTTCCTTCATTGCCCCACAATAGCGTTCTCAAAAACTTCATTTTAGGCCATTATCAAGCACTTGTTGAAACGCTTGGTCTCAAGGATGACCTAAAGTTACCTCGCAACGACACAGCCCTTTGTGCTCTGATTGGTCAGTTCTATCGGGTGTAGAGCCAGCCTGTCCTTCTTCTTCTACTGTATTTTCCAGCAGGCTCAAAGCAGCGACTGCATATTGAGTCCCCCTACAGGCCAGAGCTGGTAATGTGGGAGAGTGAGCGAAGGAGTTTTATACCCCTGCTGCTGGATGTGTTCCTCGGTGAGGGTTTGGGGCTAACGGACATCACAGAGGAGGAAGTGTTTTATCAGATTACTCCAATAAAAAGAAAGGTACCTCGTGATGTCACGACGTCTGAAATCTTGCGGACATCTCGCAATGACCTATTTTCAGAGGCATCAAATCTCGTTAGGATATCAGAAAAAATACAATATCTCATTTTTTGAAAATTAAGGGGGTGTAAGGTCTTGTTTTCAAATTTGTTATATTATATGTAAGTATTAAATCATGCATCAGCATGATATGTCTCCTTTAACTTTGCTCACCTTCCCCATCTATACAAAACCCTGAAGTTTTGCCATTTGATACGAAAAGCTTGGACTGAAAAAGCGGATAAAAATGACTTTTTTTATACATTTGTCATCAGAACATTTTGTTACTTTCTGTAACCAAGAGAACTGAACCATGTTTATGAGATTTAAAAAATCCCACATGAACATTTTGTATCATCCACAGATCAGTACCACAATGTGGTCTCCACAACGTTAAGTCAAAAGATTTTCCTTCCTCTCAGATCTGTTTATAAAAGCCAGACTGCTCCAAAGCTGCTCTGCTGTCCTGTGGTGTAATGTGTGTTGTAAACACCAGTGTGCCACCATATTGTCTGGCAACAGATCATATTTTACCATGTTAACACACCATCTGTTTACCCTCATAAGCATTCATTACACATAAATGAGTACACACAGCAGGCTTCTACATCAGAGAGCAGCACATGCACTCACAGACACACACTGGCATTTCCAGATGGACACAGACACACACGCATAATGAATACAGATGTACATTACAGAGGAACCTGTTGATGTACATTAAAAACACAGGAGTCTATATCTAAGTGTTTCACACACTCTTTAACACTCAGACACACACTGCATATCAACACCAGTGCCTCTGTTTTCCCTCACAGTTAACTGGTCCATCAGAAACTTTCCTCACACAGCAAAAGATTGCACAAGTATGGTGGATAAAAGAAAGACATCTGGAGACCTGAAAATGAGCCTCTTAGGGGGTCTAAAGCAACTCTGTTTCCCTCCTCCTGAAGGTTTGGATGGGGGGGGGGGGGGGGGGGGGGGGGTGCTACATGGTAAAGAGGTCTGCCCTGATTGGCTGCTAAAAACATAATTGCTTGTTTCAGATTATGTCAGAGATCATCAAAAATATCTCTGCAGCTCTTATGTGCAATTCAGGGAATCCACACAGGCCTCAGTCAGTCCCCCTGTGCACAGCAGTGCTTTCCATAGCTGCTGAGAGTATGACACCTTTACTGTTTATCTTAGAAGGTACATCATGGTGCAGTACCTCTGTATCATCTTTTCTTCAACAGGTGCACAGCACATGGCTCAGTTCTACTTCAGAAAATCCATTACATCACATGGGAGGTTTTCTACCATGTGAAAAGATAAGTAATATACCGTTTACGGTAAGATTGTAATATTGTTTTAATTTCAGTAAGCTGATCTCAGATGAAACATCTGAACCTCTTAAAAGAGTAAATTATAGTCATTTAACACATACATAATTACTCTGCAAAAAAGCATGTCTATGTCTGATATTCTTATAGGGACAATTAACCAGTAATTTTTTATGTCTTGAGAATAAAAAACACAAAAACCAACAAAACAAACATCAATTACTCTTAATTACAAAGAAAACAATTTTCCACAATAGCACAGTTACTGTAAAACAGATTTCTTATTATAAAAGTGATCAGTGCCATCCTCTTTGTAATATTTTTGTCATGACATTGCTTTTCAAAAGGGAAAACATGAGCATATAGTGGAAATAGTTTAGAATTAGTTGAGGGACACCCAATTTTTAGAAGGAGTGTTTACATGTGTTGAAACGATTTTAGGATAAATGCTGAATCAACTCCATTACAAACTGGTTCTGGAAAAACTGTGAGAAAAAGTCAGAAGGAATAGACCACGGCTGTGCAAAAATTTTTTTCATTGTTTCACTTTTACCACTTTTTCCAAGATCAGATCTGTGCTCAAGGGACCCATTTGGAGCCTTTGGCAGAAGTTTAGAGAAGAGCAGCAGAGTTTCTGAGACTATAGTCTGAAGAAGACCTGCTTCAATCTGAATGCAGTGGGTGCAGAAGAGGAGGCTGAAGGAGGATGAGACTGAAAAATGTTTAACAGCATTATTCTAGTTTTGGATAGCCATTAACCTGATGGACAGTTCCATATATCCACCATGGAAATATTTTACCAGTTCATCTGGAAAAGAGTCTGTATAAAATTATTTCAGAATGCTGAACTTTCAAAAACAACTGCAGCTGGTGATTGGGCAATCGTTCTGCCAGTCACACTCATCACAGACCAATCCAAATCAAGCCACAGCTTGACATTGCAGCTAGACCCTGTCGTTAGCTGTTAACTATGCTTCAGTCCTTAGACTATCATACACAGATGTATCATTTACATGTGACAATCAATGTGAAACCCCACAAAACTTCTGAGGAGAGCATATTTTGCTAGGTATTGCAGAGTAACTTTGACTCAGAACTATCACAGACTTACTGGCATTGTCTACAAAGGATTTATGCATCTCTCCCGGTTTCCTAGCAGTGATCTCCAGCTTTCCAACATCTTTGATTGAATGTCCATGAGGGCAACCAGCAGAGACATGATTATCACAATGGGTCTGGAGTCCTTCCCATCTTTTTCACAACCAGAGGAGCTAGATGGTAAATCAAACTGTTGGGAGACGAGCAAAAACATGATTTCCTGGAAAAAAAAAAAAACATGCAGTCAATCCTGCTGTATTCACATCTCAAGTTTCCACCTCTCTTCCCTGATTTGGAGTGAAGTCAAGTGCTCGGAGCTTGGCAAGATGGATCTGTGTGATTTCAGACAATGAATTAGGCAGATCCATCTGCACTGCAAGGTCATGTAAATGCTCTTAGGCCTTTTTTTGAAGGCATTGATGTCTCTTGATAGAAAATGTTGCAAACCCCTGACCTTTCAAATTTCTTGTCCACCATTTACAAAGGCAGAAATCCTCCAAGTGGAATGTCAATGTCAGTGATTAAGCTGCGAAAACTGCAACTCTCATGTTGATCTTCTGTTAGATGAGGGCACAGTGTGGTTTGTATATCCCCCCCTTTTTGTGACCCTACCACCCAAATAAATATGTCAAACCCAGGAGTAATTCTGAACAGTTATCACAAATTTCAAATGCACACAGTCTCGTTCCTCTTTACAGATTCAAACATGCTCTCAGACCCTAGCTGTTGTCCTGTGTTCCTCTTAAACCAGTCACCTCTGCCCTGATGGCATCCCACAGCTGAACATTTTTCCATCATCCCCATCCTGATAGAAGACAACCCGCACTGAGTTGCTGACAGCAGATGGGCTCATTCCAATGGACAGATCACTTAGCCCCCTTTCAGCATGAGGTTATTTACACGTATCACTTAAGTTACCAGCTGTCAAAGAAAACATTTACAGAAACAAGTTAGAAGTCGATCCAAGTCTATTTGAGGCTAATTATGAAATGTTATTTGGGGAGAAGGGTGGAGGAGGGAGGGAAAAGGTGGGGATAGATGCTGGGGAGAGCTGAGGAAGGTGTGTGTGTGTGTGTGTGTGTGTGTGTGTGTGTGTGTGTGTGTGTGTGTGTGTGTGTGTGTGTGTGTGTGTGTGTGTGTGTGTGCTAACAGAGGTTCATTCATCCTTCATGCTAGAGCAGACAGAGACCTGGCAGTGAGGGACACAGCCCATAAATCAGAGACCATCACAGCCTGCTGACACACACACAAGGACCTCCATACACACATATAGTTGAATACATTAATCTATGTGCACAGAGACACACTTACTCTGTGTACTCTCTGAAACAAGCCCCTCACACACAGACACATTATCCCCCCTGCAGTCACAGCGACCCACCAACTTCACCTCTCTGAAGAAATGTCTGTTTATTTCTATGCAGAAACATGTGGTGGCAAATGCTTGGGCATATCAATTTTGTAGTTTCTGCAGTAGTATGTTTGCAGAGGTCAGACTACAAGCTTTATGCTTGACAGCTCTAAGGGTAAGTTACAGCAATTTTGTGGCCATTATCACGTCACCCACTTGAGTTGCGTTGCATGTCCAAATATACCTCATTTTGGTCACCGTCACCAGAGCTCAGTAACGTAACTTCTGCTCATGTTTCACTGCAATAATCATATAACAGGGTGAAACAAGATGTATAGGTGGCATTGTCTTAACTGTATCCTTTTCACTCACCTACCAACCACAAAACACTGCATACTGTGACCTCCTGTGCAGCTGATGACCCTGCAGCAGCATCATCTGTCAGTTCTCTACAGTACGTTCCAGGCGGAATTAATCTACTCACTGACTAATGTTTCCCACACACTCTTTTGTTACTCTGAGCTGGAATAAAAACTGTCTGTCCTGGGTACCATCACGCACCCACACAACACTGATTGGCTACTGACGCACAGCCATACATGACATCACCTAAAAGATCAACGTTTTCAAACTTTGGCGACGGAGCAATGAGCGATGGGGTTGCCTTGATCGTGGCCATTGCATCACTAGCCCCATTGAAAAAATACATTGACTTTACATGGAGAGTGGTCGCCGAGGTTGTTCAAGTCGCATTCTGTGTGAACGCACCTTAAAAGTTTTAGGACTAAGGGACCCAGCAGCCACCCCAAAAATCAAATGTCTCACCCTAAGTTGTGTCAAAGGTATTGAAAATATAGGAAACTAATTAAATATTTTTCCTCTGACTAAAATCACATTTAAATAGTCTGCCCTTTGCAACAGATGCACAACATGTTTCTTTTTATATATTTTTTTATCTTACTTTAGCCACGTAGGTGTACTTATGTTTCTTGTTAGCCTTCTGATTACTATTAAAACTAGAAAAGCACTCTAAGAGCACAGACCTCTGCCAAGCACCTCACTTCCACTTAAAATTGTGATTACCACCCAACATTTTTGTCCTATTTATTTTATACACACATTGTGGAAAGAAAAATATCCATCGGCAAGAATTTTGATAATTGTTAATATAAATATCATCCAGTTGAGTAGCCTAGTCAGCATTGGGTCTTGTAACTTGTTGACTGAACCAATTTGCTGCTGCTTGCACACACGTTAACTCTACCTGGACTACGGGGGTTGATTTTTACACTCACACATACACAGACTTCTACTATGACTATTTCTCTATTGACATTATCAGCAGCCTTCTTTCGAGTAAGTAAATGGCAGGTTTGGAGGGACTGCGAGCGAGCAGAACGAATGTCTGTAAAACTTAAATGGGTTCACAGTAATGTTACTTGTAGCTGTGAGTTGTGGAGGACTGGGATTTTTATCACAATTTCAGGAGAGTCTGCTGAGAAACTAAGGCACCAGGAACAGTGCCAGGCTTTTTCCATCAGCAAAATGTTTCCCCCTGTCCTCTATGTCTGTGAGCAGAACTCTGCATGCACAGCTTTCACTGGTGATTGGCTGATCACTGCTGACTCTGCATGTAACCAGAGCATGTAACCAATCAGATGGTAATGTGGGTGGGAAAAAAGATGGCCCAGTGTTAAGTTATGGGACTTCATCATAAACTTAAATGTTTTTCTTTTTTTGTGATATAAATCAGGATCTGATCAGCAACACAATGTAATGGCTTCTGTCTTGGACCAAACCAAAAATCAGGAATTTTTTAATTGAAAATTCATCCAGTAGTTTTTGCGTAATCTTGCCAACAGACAAACAAACGAACAAGCAGTAAACAAAAAACAGTAAACTTGAACCTGCTTCAGTCAACCTTTACTCACACATGTAGATATTAAGGCCAAATGTCACCACATCTGCTTTTTCTCAGATGCACCTGAAGTCCAAAGTCTGCAATTGTACTCCTATTCATGCACATATTTCTGATGATTCACTGCATCCCTCAAGCTGAAGTGCTTAAAGAAACTGCTCCCCTTCCTTGTCATCTTACAAAAACTGTCCTGCCTGCTCTCTTCGTCCTCCATCCTTCATCCCCTGTATCGCCTCTGCTCCTCTCTCATCCTTTGTTTTGCTCAGTGAGTCTAATAGAGGATGCACTCTAGCAGGCTAATGATCGTCCTGGCCGGGGGTTATTGATCATGCCCATGATTGATCTGAGGATCCCTCTGATTATTGGGTCATTAATCAGGCCTGGATTACCCTATCAATGGAGCTGCCACTGACTAGCCCAGTCTGGAGATGGATGAGCAGGGGGGTGAAGAGGTTGGAGGGGGGGGTAGCTTACACAATGCTTCATAATGGTGCCATTTCTCATAAGTCAATATTCATACCTATGCCATGTGCACATTAAAGGCTGCATTAAAAAGTAACTTCAGCTGTTTATTCTGTATCTTTGGGCTTAAGACGCTGAAACTAAAATGGGGGGGGGGGACACTTATCCATGTGTCCATGTGAGGTCATGTGAACCTGTTAAACCCTACATCCATCTGAGGCTACAAGTGAACAAGAGACCAAAATATTAACTAGAAGGCACTCAAAGAGTACAAACTTCCACTAAGGTAGCTCATATATCACTGTTACATGTGCAAGCAATAGTTCAATGATAAAGTTAGCATCATAATAATGATCATTCACTAATGGTGGTTATCTGGATCAGCACCAAAATCTAAACATTTTTATGCTGGGCCATTACCAACATCTCCTGAAAATTTCAGCAAAATGTATTGTGTAGTTTATGTGTAATCTTGCTAACAATCACAGACAAACATACGCCTAGGCCTATCACGATAATCAATAAATCAATTAACCACACGATAAATAAAAACGTCCACGGTAAGTTTGCCGGCCTTGATAAACTGGGCCCTATTCTACGAAGCAAGTTCAGCCTAGCGAGATAGCCTTGGAGCTACATTGCTGAACTGAGCGCGGTAGCCGGTGGTCTCGCTAAACGGTCTGACGACGCTGGTTATCAACCTCATAAGTGGATCCAACTTTGCAATGAGCGCTTGCACGCATATAAGGCGGAACCTGCCACATCTGACCAATCGCGAACATGGACCAGTCTGGAGCGTCAGAGCAGGCCGGAGAGCGGAGGACCGCATACTTCACACAGGAGGAGCAGGAGGCGATCATGACAAAGTATGAAGAATTAAAACATGTAGTAAATGTCAAAAGCGACACCGTCACCGCTGCAAAAGCACAGAAGGAGTGCTGGCAGAAAATTGCTGACAGTCTCAATGCATAAGTAAAGCGCGCAAAAATCTTTGGTGCCATTATCATCCTGAAATAGCACTGTTCAACATGCACTTTTACTGTAACATGCACCAGACATGTCTAATTCATTTCCAAGATGAATTCATTAATTTGTTCATTCCTATTGTGTTTACATTTTTTGTGTGATATGTAGCCCACATGAGCCCTACATGAATTCCTGTCACAATTTTAAGATGGGCAATAAAATATTGTCATGGAGCAGAAGTGTTGGCATTGAAGATCTTGTTACGGCAATGAGAGTCCTCCCCCAGATTTTACTCCTGCAGAGGAGCTGGCCGAGAGAGCTCATTGGTCAGTGGGTGGGGTTTTTATAGTCCGCGAATTCAATCTGGAACCTAACCTACCCCGGAGCAGGTTAGCTGTTCAGCGTACGTTGCCATGGAGACTCGCCTCGCTAAGGAGTGATCCTGTCTCGTAGAACAGGGAAACCGGAACCTACCCTCAAAGCTACCTCGCTAGGCAGTAATCCTGCTTTGTAGAACAGGGCCCAGGTTAGCCGTTCAGTGTACGTTGTCATGGAGACTCGCCTCGCTAAGAAGTGAACCCGTCTCGTAGAACAGGGAACCTGTAACTTACCCTCAAAGTTACCTCGCTCGGCAGTAATCCTGCTTCGTAGAACAGGGGGGTATTCCAGGTAGACGGTTTAGCAAACCCTGAGTCTAATAGTGAGCTCGAGGTTGATTTACACTGAGATGGGAAATTCTGAGTCTCCAGTTCCAGAACAGCTGAAATGAATTAGGTCAATCAACTCTGAGTTGGTTGACCTTGAGTTAAGCGCATGCACAACCAGTGCAGAAAGCCATCATCAATGGAGCACTGATACATTGATCAACTATTGTAAGCATGGAAAAGAAAACTCGCTCCGTGTACTTTACGCCGATTGAATTAGAGGTTTTGATGACTTAATATGATGACTGCAAATTTGTGTTCGTGAAAAAGAGTAACACCAAAGTGGCAGCAAAGGAAAGACAAGCTGCATGGGGGAAAATTGCTGACAGAGTGAACGCGTAAGGCAGAATGCACTCATCCATTTTTTAAAAGATTGAAATGCAAATTGTAGCACACTTGCTGGAAAAGTGGTTGTGAATTATACTTACTTTCATATAGGTGCAATCCAGACAGGTGGGGCACGTTTTACTTCGCAATAATTGTGCGCTTCCCAAGTTTTATTCATATTTGATTTTTGGTAACATCTGAGTTGTGCCTAGCCAATAGAAAGAGGGCCGAGGTCCGTAAAACAGGAGGAGGGCCACCCGCGCACCTATGACCGAGGTGGAGGAGCTGGCCCTGAGATAGACGTCTGGGCGGCCCATTGCTGATGGCATCCCTGGGGGGACAAGTTCATCAAACAATTCCCCACAGGGAAATGAGTGTCTCTATGTGAAATATAAGTTTTCATTGTATTTGATTTCTCTCACCCTCTCACCTCATAAAATAATCTTAATTTAAATATATTGTCATTGACATCCAGTGATTACATGACATGATGTACCTGCAATCCTGTGGAATTCCTCTTTAATGTTCCTCAGGGTTTTGTGCCCGGGGAACACCACCATCATGGGGAGCAGCTGCTTTAAGGCCAATGCCACCTTGCGCACTGCCAGGGGCGTACTTACCATTAGGCAAACACAGGCAATTCACCCTTTGTCAGCCTTCTGATTGGTCCCGGACTGACCAATCAGAAAAATCCTTTTCTGTCGCTACCCACTGTTTTTTTTATTGGGTCGGACAAACACTGACCCCCACGCCACTGGAAAGAACGGAGACGAGGGTAGCTTTCTTCTATTTAAGTACATTTTAACTTGATAAATTTTTTTATTTGTTTCATAATGGTGAAACGGTGTGTTTGGGGCACTTGTAAAAGTGACTCCAGATACCCAGAGAGAATCAAAGGACTACATTTCATACCATTCCCCAAACCAAAGGCGAATTACGAAAAATGTCTCCTTTGGATTCGACTGTGTGGACGTCCGCATTGGCAGTTCAACCCGTCGACTATAACAAAGCACACCTACATCTGCTCCAAGGTAAGATAAAAAAACTTTTCATCAATCATTGGGAGTTAACTTTAAGAACAAATGTTACGGTTTAATAAGGAGTTATGTGGGGATATATTTTCTCTCAGCTGGGTTAGCGCTAGCTTTAGCCACGTTAGCTTATGTTCGCTAGTAGAGCTGAAACGATTCCTCGAATAATCTCGATGATTGGATTACAAAATATCCTCGAGGCAAACTTTGTGCCTCGAAGCCTCGTTTAATATATAATTATACATGTATAACACATATATGGACTATTATACAGTGCACGGTGTTTGACACGGACGGTCATTTCTGTGGCACAACGCGCCTGCTACATAGCTGCTGCGCGGCTTGTAAAATCAGGAAGAGAAAAGAGAGGGACAGAAAATAGAGAGTCTATAGAAGAAATGGCAGAGAGTGTCCCAAGTGTGTGGTCACTACAAGAAGGGACGAAAACAAAACACAGTGCAGTGTGTCTGATGTCAAACGGAGTTAGCTTAGCAAGTAGCTTAGCATGATAGCACGTCGTCACTGCTGCAGCACGTCACCAGTAAACGCGCGTCAGAGCGACACAACAGGATGACACTCATGATATATCAAGACAAGCAGCTAATGTGATCAATAACTGAGATTTGGGCTAGTAAATAACCTGCTTTGATTATGGCTCCGTGTAAAGGCTGGTTCAGAACATAAATCAATGCAGAGGCTACTTGCCCAGAATCAAACTGAAAAAGCAAGATATGGCCCAGAGTAAAAATTAAAGTAAATATTTTGATTTGGAGATCCCAATTATACTCAGAATGTTCAAAATAAGAAAAATAAGTTGTTTAAGTGACCTGGCTTTTCTGTTTTGTGTGTTACTAATAAAAAAAAAAAAAAAAAAAGCAGTGAGTGCAATGTAACAGTTATCCGATTAGTCGACAAAATATTCGATAGAGTAATTGATTACAAAAAGAATCGATAGCTGCAGCCCTATTCGCTAGCCAGACATCATTCTATTATAAACATAATGTTCTATCTTTTTTATGAAAGCACTTTGTTGATGGGGCACCAAGTGACCAGTTCCCGAATCCAGAGGATGCAACAGGAACACCTGCTAAGCCTAGTAGACCTATTCCAAAAAGGTAAACTAAGCTGGAACCACTGTCAAAGTAGGCTACTGCACACTACAGCTTTCTTTCTTGATATTAATGGGGTCACTCTTACCTAATGTTGTTTATGGAATGACAAGCTACAGATAGAAGCCTACATAACAGAAGGTTATGTAAGCTGCTGTGTACTTGCCATGTAACAAAACAATGACATTATTTAATGTTGCTTATGACATGGCTTTGCTTATTTTGTGAATGCATTATATGGTCAGATATTTCTTAATCAAATGTAATCTTTAGACCCAGTATGTAATCATCTGCTGAATATCATGGCCAACAAACCACAATAGTGATGTTGGCCAATGAAAGATCAGCAGTCTCTTCTAAACTCTGACAGTGTACATACACAGTAAGAGTTCCAGACTTGTAAGGGTAAATTTAGAACTCCCTAAATGAACCCAGAGAGTCCCTGGAATCCACTTTGAAAAACCCTGTTCTACAGATTAGACCAGAGATAGAACTATTAGTGATAATAACATCTGACAAATTAGCTCCCACCTGCTGTTTTATTCTACCCAGTGTCCCACATCAACATAACATGTTAATACCTTCTGTGATTCTGTGGTCAGAGGTCAGAGGATAAATTTGCCTTTTCTGTCCTCTCAGAAAAGACATAGGCATAGGTCAAATGTACTTTATTTTATTTGCTTGCGATATAAATGTCTTTGCAGTAACATAAAACTATACACACATTCTTGTGTTTTTTGTTTTTAGAAAAATGGTTCATCAGCACACTGAGAACAGCAAATTGGCAAAGAGAGAACAGGCAAGCACAGACAAAACCATGGCAGAAAATGCACAGGCCACCAGCAGAACGGCAGAACAGACAGAAGAGACAACCAGCATCTTGGCAGAGACAGGACAGACCACTGGCAGCTTGGCAGAAGACGCACACACTGCCAGGAGCATGGCAGAGGCGGGAGAGATCACTGACAGCATAGCACAAGAGACAGCACAGACAAGCAGCATTGCAGAAGAAATGGCAGTGGCACAGACGATCAGTGTGGGAGAAGCAGAGGACGCAGTACAGACCTGCAGCATGACAGAAAGTACAGCTCATATCAGCACAGTCAGCCACATGTCAGAAAACACTGGTACAGGTATGTCCCTACTCACTGCAGTAGTATTTCTGCTGAAATGTATATAGTTTTTCAACCATTTGGGTAATGAGTACACTGTCTCTGTACACTCGCTCTATAAATATATCCTGTGTTGTATTGAGTACAAAGTCACAAAATTCAAGTCCACTAAGTAGCAGCTGTCCCTGTATTTGATAATAGCAGTTGTGTGATTTTGAGATTGTTAAGTCATCATTCACGATCACATAGAAGTTTTTGAGAGACAGTGCTGCCTCTTTCACCTTCATATCTCTGGCTGTATATGGACACTTAATTTCAAGTAGACCTACGTCAGTGTTTTTACTATCACACACTATACCGTCAGGTGTAGCTGCGAGGAAGGGAAGGCTTGGTTGAAGTAGGACACCACAGTTGTGGACATGTCTTTCAGGAAATCTCTGAAGATACTTGTTTTTGGCAGCAGGCTCATTCCTAGATCCATAACTTGTTGCTTCAGATGTGAAAGGTTTTTGGTAGTACACAGACTTGACAAACTTCTCTGAGATATGTTTCCTTTTTAATACTTCACCAAATCTTGAAGCAGTTAGTCTCCCTTTTCTTTCTTGGTGCCATTTCTCACTCTTGCTTTGCTCTGATGTTTCCCTCTGTATCTGTTGGGCTTCTTCTATGGTGAATGTAGCACTGACTGATGCTGTACTGAAATCTTCTGACAGTGCCCGTGGAATATTCTGAGCTCCAGTGCATAAAGCTGCTGCTGCTGCTGCTGCGTTTTGCTGGGATTGTTGTTCCACTACAGGGACCTCAAGATGACAATGAGCATAAACCCAGTAATTATTACACAAATAAATATCACAAACATTTATTTTTGTTCACTTGTTAGCAGATGGAGATCAAGAAAGCAACACGCCAGGAGAGAGACTGGAGGACCAAGAAAAAGAAGATGTCAACAGCTTGAAAACTGAACTGAATCTTCACAAGGAAGAAATTAAGGCTCTCAAAAAACACATTAAAGATCTTGAGTGTTTAACCCCTGAGATGGTCAATGAAAGCAGAATACCCAGCTACTTTGAGTATTGTACAGGTTTTACATATAGCCAATACAATGATTTATGTTCTTTTTTCATGATTCCCAACAGTAGTGAATGCCCACAAGCAAATATCCCTGTGGGCTTGACATATGTGAAGACCAATATTTACACAAAGGAAATGCCCCTACGTCAACAGTTATTGATGGTCCTTATGAAGCTATGCAACAACTGGGATATGAAGGATCTTGCTTTCAAATTTAATATTGACTTAGCAAGTGTCAGCATTATTTTCCGAGCATGGGTAGATTATATGTACAACAAGCTTGCTTCTTTATCTATATGGCCCCATAGGGATATTATCACTTTACACATGCCTGATAAATACAAGGAAGACTACCCAACTACTTTTGGAATTCTTGACTGTACAGAATTAAAAATACAAAAACCAAGTTCATTACAGCTACAAAGCCAGACCTTTTCTGACTATAAGTCTACCAACACACTAAAAGCATTGATAGCATGTGATCCTAGGGGAGCTGTCACCTTCATCTCCACTCTTTTCACAGGTTCAATATCAGACAGAGAAATCTTCAACCAGTGTGGAATCAGCACATTACTTAAAGGTCTAATGGCATGTGGTTATCTAAAGAAAGGCGATGCAGTTATGGCTGACAAAGGGTTTTTAATCGAGAAAGATGTTGAGTCACTGGGTCTGAAGTTGAACATTCCTCCATTTAACAAATCAAATACACAGATGCCTGATGGGGATGTGCTCAAAACTAAAAAGATAGCAAAGCACAGAGTAACTGTAGAAAGGGCTATAGGTAAGATAAAGAAATTTAAAATTGTTTCAGGTAGAATCCCAAACTCAATTCTTGGAAATATAAATGAAATATGGTATGTAGTCAGTATGTTGTCTAATTTTCAGCCACACATACTTAAGAAGTAGCTGTTGTGTATGTTTACCTGGTGGCTCAGCCCACTGGCAAGAGGGTAACTTTCTTGTCCCACAGTTATATTCAGTGGTGGTTCATTCACAATGTAGGAGATTGGAGCATATGACAAAGATTTCAGCAGCCTGAGCTCACCATCTGTCGCCTTTATGTGTTTTCTGCAAATGTAAAAATGCAGCAGATGAAAAAGATGAAATGATGAAATGTATTAAAGAAATTTGAACTGCAGCTGTCCATTGAAACTGTCATTTTTTTTTACATCTTAATGCTGATAATGTTGCACTTGTTGATTCCCTCATCATATTGCTCCTAGTGAATACATGTGTTTATTTACCTCTTCATGTGTCTTAGTGTAACCTTTCTCTTTCTATTCAGTTTGGCCTTCAATGGCTTGATGTGTGGCACAGGCTCATTCTCTATTTTTTTCCCTCTTGGTTTGTGCCACATTTGTGGCATGCTAGTACAGGATAGTGGAGTGGAGATCTCATTCTGACCACGCTGAAGGTCTATTGTATACATTAATCCAGCAACATGGGAACAGTAACCAGCAGCCCTGTAAAGTATACATGATAAGCGAATTTTAGCATGTGATATTGAATAAATAAAGTTGCTGGTATGAAGCTATATATCAGTGATTAATTATTTTTAGCATGTATAAATATAGTTTCTGGGGTATGTAGAATGAATAATGAATGGACTATTACAAGCTGTATAATGTAATATGATTGGATTAAGTTAGGCTACTCACCCTGCAGTACATTTGCAGTATTGACCAGTAATCCTTCCGTCGGGAGTTACATCGACAGAAAGTGAATGAGGTTTCTCTCTTTTTCTCATAGATTTGTAGCATTTTGCATGTATGGAAGTAGCTGTGAATGTTATGTCATGTACATAACTTTCCAATGCATATTGGAGGCCCTGTTGTCGACATTTAGAAGATATTTGAGAACCCTGGCTTGAAAAATAGTTACAGATAGTTTCTAAAGGTAGGTCTGTTGTTGGAAGGCTGCAAGCAGCCCTTGTTTGAGCTGCCATGCTGCTAAGCTAAAAAAAACATCGTTTTCAGGTTGGAAAACGTTTAGCAAATTAACTGTACTGCACTCTGACTTTCCTCAACGCGATGTTGTTGTTATGGAGTGCAAATGTGTACACAAAACCGCGATACGAGCAGATATAAAAACTGGTCCGTACAATGGGAGCAGATGGGAAAACGGGTGGGATCCCGCGCAGTTGTCCGACCTAGCAACAGAGCCACAGGAGGGCGTGGCTTGACAAAGGGTGAATTGCCTGGGGCCCCAAGATGTCCAGGGGCCCCCAAACATCTCACAAAAATGTATGATTAAAGTTTTCTTTGATTCAGTTATTATTATTTTAGTCTTAATTCACATGCTGTAGTATGAAGTAGAAGAGATCAACATCCATATTTTATAATCACTATGTCAGTTGACCTCATACATTTGATTGTGATTGGCTTATGTTCAATCATGATATCCTGTAAAATACTTAAATTCATAACTTTTCGAACTATATGACACTTAGTATTAAAAGCTTACGGCCCAGGCACTGGATAATTTCGTACATGCATGATAAACTTCTTACTTATTTTTTTCCGTCATTAAAAACATTTAGATTCAAAGTCTTTTTTTGGTGATAAATTTTATTTGTTGAATGTGGAGGACATATAAACATGGGTATGTAACTCGTAATAAGCTGTCAGATAATTGTAACAGATTTCAAAAGCAGGACTAATTAACAAACCTGCCTTCTGTCAAAATTGAACTAAATTACAAAATTTAAGGAAATTCATTTCATTTCGTTATGTTTACTGGTACAAGATTAAAATAATAATACAAATGTATCAGCATACTGAAAACCAATGAAATATTGAGTTACTGACCTTGTTTGCTTCTCATATTATTATTTAATCTAATTAATTAATTTAGTTTAATTAATTTTATTTTTTTTTTTTTCTACCCTCCATTTCTTCTTCTTCTGCCCTTTTTTCCCCTCTTCTTGTTTGGTATCTTGTATCTTAGTAACTTGTTTATTTTTTCTCTGCACCCACTTCATAAGTTGGAAAAATGAGTAAAGATAATTTTTAAAAAGTGTATCAGCACAGCACAGGGAAGGGCTCGGAGAATGTTGTTGACATACATACATACATATATTTATATATGTATATACATATATATATGTATATACATATATATATATATAGACACATATATATATATGTATATACAAATATATATATATATATATATATATATATATATATATGTATATATATATATATATATATACACATATATGTACAATTATAATTATTATATATTATATATATATATATACATATATATATGTATATATATACATACATATATATATGTATATATATATATATATATATATATATATATATATATATATATATATATATATACGTGTATATATATATGATTGATTCGTGCATGAAACGATACCGCTCCAACAAAAACTCCCCCGTGAATGAAAACACATTCAAACAGGGTCTGAAGAGCCTCTCTCCACACAAGGCAGCGTGAATTAATTGTGCCTCGATGTCGATTGGATTCCTTTCAAATGGGTAAGCCATAACTTGCACACGGCAGAAGGGAAGAGGCAGGCTTAACTCGGGGTTTCTCATAGAAAACCTGGTAGGGAGCAGGTTAGCTTCACAGAGTCAGTTGCCATGGTGAGTCACTCAGAGTTTCATTTACCTCTCTTCTTGGAACTGGAAACCCAGAGATTCCCTGATTTCAGGCTTAACATTCTCAGAGTTTTCACTGAACCTGCTTTTTGGAATACCCCCCAGGCCCCTGGCACGTGCATGCATGTTTGTTTTCCTCCTCTCGTTCTACCAAAGAGGCTGAATAAGAAGATGGCTCACTACATCTATCTTTCTTAACACTGGGGTGCATCGGTTCTATAGCGGATTTTGCTGATTTATAGCTGAGTGAGCATCTGTCAGACATACAATCTTTGTTGGGGAAGCAAAGCCACTTGCGCGTACACACACAGAGAGCAGAAGTGAGCGTCCTGAAGAGTAACAAGGAAACAAACACTATTATGAATGATGGCACGAAAGCTACAGTTTTTTAAGCTGGCTGCCACAGCCCCAGTGTGGGAATATTTTGGTTTTAAACAGAATGAACAAGGTGTGAGCCAATGAACACCGACGAGCCGACATGTCGCATTTGTTTGAAAGTAGAGGTGATGAAGAAGAAAAAAGGGAAGTGCAGCACAGCCTTCGTCCTGACAGTCCACGCTTACTGAGGCGTTTGGTCCGCAGAGTAAATACAAATAAAGCAGTGCAAAATGGTGCGCTAACAGACAGTGTTGTTTGCTGCATTGAAAAAGAAATGCAGCCCTTCAGTACGGTTGAAAAGCCAGCAATGTAACAAACGTTTGACTGACAATACGGATTGACTGGGAGAAAGTACATGTTACGAACAATTCCGGAACTGATTAAACTCCATTTTATTTATTGTTTTTATTGTTGTGTGTGTTTTCATTGGAGTTTTTTTTTCTTTACAGAGACAGGGTCTATTTTTGATTGTTTTTAATTAGTATAATAATTTTTTACATGCGATCTTTCCTAAAAGAGAGTCCATTTCATTTTCATTGGGATTTTTATCTCTTTTTTGTTTGTTAAATTTATTTTATTGTTTTTTTATTTATTTTATGTAAAAGATCTTAACCTTCCAATTACAGTTAAATACTCTTAAGAAATTAAAGTTCATTGCTTTTGATATGGTGTATTCACTTTATTATGACAAATATTATAATTACATTAATGAAAAAATTCAAATAATATTGACAATAATATCGTTTATCTGCAATAATTTTTTGGACAATTATCATCCGGCAAAATTTGTTATCATAACAGGCCTACATACGCCAGCAAAAACTTAGATCCTTTATGTTGGTCTTAAAAAAACATGTATGAGTTGCACACCTGTCACTTAATTTGTCATGCCTGTTAATAATTAGCACAACTTTCAATATTGGTATAGATGATCTTGCTGATATTGGTGTTGATGAAATCATAGCAAAAATATATTTACTCAATTTATGTGTCATTTGCAGTCTTTCGGGGGATATGTTAAAATTTGAAATCAGGTTTTGTTAGAAAAAATTGGGGATCTTTCTTGTCAGGCCATAATGCCCAGCACTACAGTGTGGGTTAGAATCTATGTGATAATTTAATTGTGGATATAACTAAGGCAAAGAAATATCACTGATTTCTATGTTTGTACACTAATACTTAATATAGAAATTAGCATGAACATATTTGGATAGGTATGGAAACATTGTAATCTCATCCTGTGGTTTGAGCTATCTCAAAGAGACATCTCTTTTATATGAACGATGAGACAATTTGCAGTTGTGAGTGAGCCGTTCATTTGTGAACCATTCTTTAATGCAACTTGCCTACAAACTTATGATGGGCTTTGCAAACAAACGGCTCACTCACAAATGAAGCGAAGCCTGCAAGCTAGTTCAGGCAGACAACTCGAGCGGCGCTGCTATTCACATGTCACATGTCACATTCACATATCAAACGTCACACTCCTTACATCAATCCTCCAATCACACTCTCCACCTCTCAATTTGGCGGTGTATTTAAACTGGGAGTTTACCCATCCCTCCCTCTGCTCGGAAAACATCTATGCTGCCAGACACTGATTGCTGCGTGTTCTTTCACCCCCACCTCCACCCCAGCATCCACCTGCAGGCTCCAGGGGGGGGTTCTCATATGTTTTGCTCATCACTCCTCCATGCCTTCATGTAAACATTTCTGCAAGGAGTGATGAGACTGGAGCCTGGACGCCAAACCTGTATCATGTATTTGCAGCAACAATAAAACAATTGAACGTGAGTTGACTGACTGAACTGTGAATTGGTTCACATTGTTCCTTTAAACCACTGAAAAGTCTCAACTTATTCACAAACTTCTCTGTAACCACCGCAGAAGAAGGTCAACAAAGCAAAGCCTCTGTTTAAGAGAACAATAAGATAATACGGTGATAGTAGATGATAAATTTACATCACTTGGTAAAGAAAAATGAGTCACAACAGGCACACAGGACTGTTGCTGAAGAGCTTATCTGACTGCTGAGAAAGTCAGGCTAATGCTTCCCACTGACTTCCAGCTACTTCAGCTAAGTTAGCTAGTGTTAAATGGTAAATGGTAAATGGTAAATGGACTTTGGACCTTTGACAATGGACCTTTGTCTGGCTCTTAATTGTAATTGCAAGAGGTGTCAAAAGAATGGTGTCTATCTGCTTGTCGCAGACTTGGGAGTGAGGCAAGACACAAAAAACGAAAAAGAAATGTTGGGAAATCCCTTTCATCATGTGCATTCAGAGATGGCCTTTGTATTCCTTGTTCAAAACAATTAATTGACTTTCTATAGCCTCTCTATCATCTAGAACCACTTTAGCCACTCTCCTCTAACCCCTAACATCAAAAAGACATTCACCTAAAGAACTGCCACTCCCTTGTTATCCTCTCTTCTTTGGATCATACTCCATAAATCCAAGGCAAGCCCATCTCATGACAACATAGTACAACAGCAGTTTCTGGAACACTCGGACCAGTCTACCTTACAATGGCAACATACCACATTCAGTCTTTTCGACCATATCTACATGCTAAGATGCATTGAATTAAGTAATGTGATTGGTTGGTTAGGGCCAGTGATTGTAGACCAGGCCACCTTTCATTGAAATATTTTACAAGATGAATTTTTGTGGATCTGATTGAGGGAAATCAACAAACTCCAACATTTTGATTCCTTGTTTTTCAATCTGATCACATCATACTAGTCATGTTTCTTTTTCCATCTGAAATCACAGAAAATCCCAGCCAAATTAAGTGGAGAAAAAAATACTCTAATTTCTATTATTGTTGGAAGGACTGTGTTTACTCTTCACTGCTGTAAGATTTCATAACTGATCCATTTTGTTTCACTTTGCTGTCAAGATTAGTCTGAAATATGTGTGTCCTTCATTCCTGTCAGGAAAATCACATTGTTGTCTGTCAGTGAAATATAAAAGACAAAAATGTGTTTGGATGATTAACAGATTGGCAGAATCTTTGAAGTGGTCACAAACTTCACGCTCGTTCACACACTTAGACTGAGGTTCACAGACTGCATGCCCTCACCCCCACAGGAGTTTTTTTCTCATCCAGAGTGCATTATGGGAAAGTGTGTGTCTGGATCTGGCTGTGGTAAACCAGCTGAATGTGTGACTGTGTGATTACAGAGTCAACATTTCTGTGGTGGCCCACAGATTATTATCCTGTGTGACAGTGCTCCTCTTTCTGTCATCGGTGTCTCTGTAACAGATCACAGACAGTGACTGACACTCACTGGAGCACTGCAGAGGACACAGCTGGTGTGAAGTGTTAGAAATGTCAGAGAAACACTCAGAGGGATTTAGTCAACAGACATAAACACTGAAATTATCCATGTGCTCCTCATCAATCTTTTCTCCAGTGTTTCATGTAAACTGTTTGGAATGCAGAGTGTTGAAAGATTTACTTTGGAATAAAGTAATACTGATGACTCTAACGATGAGAAAGTGCAATTTCTCTGAATTTAATTAAAAATGAATAATAGCCACATGAAAGTGTTAAAGTAACAGGACTACAGAGCCTGCACAAACTTTAATAAAACTTTGTTAGAATAAAAGTCACAGTAAACATGCAGTTTGCCTGTTGGAGACATTTGACGTTTCTAATTTGCTCCAACTTGGGTTCATTTCTCTGATTTCAATGACTGCTTGAGAATGTTTACAGTCGCCAACATATCCATATATCAAACAAATATCTTGTTTTCACATATTGAATATCCATGATCGATGAGCTGCTGGTTTGAATGCATTTTTTTTTTTTTTTGCAAAAAAAGGGTTAAAGTGAAAACACTGAAAACATGTGTTTTAAATGACCCATGACCAAAGGTCACGAACCAGTGTTTTTTCCTGATTAACAATGGTCCTTGCAAGCTTTAGCTTTTTCTTTTGTCATGAACATTGACAAAAAAAAGTCATCAGTTAGCATTTTTAAATAGAGTTGCAGTTAGGCCCCAACCAAAACTTCATCAGCTGAATTTTTTCTATAAAAAAAATGTGTATATACATAACTAGCTTAAAGTCGTTATTTTTTTAAGTGACAATAACCAAAAGTATCATACAAACATATTTTCCTGCTTTTAAGAACAGTCCCAAAAGTAGATAGTCAATAGATCTGACAAAAAGTTATCAGTTAGCATTATTTATTTATTTATTTATTTTTTGCATAAAATTATCTGGGGGGTTTTTCAGGGGGGGATTGAAAAGCTTTTTTTTTTTTTTTCTTTTACTGTAAACTGAACAAAAAGTCATCAGTCAACGTGACATTATTTGCTTTTTGCAAAATGTGACCAAAAGTAGAGCAGCTGTGAAGTTTATTGTTTTCAGTTTAAATTACTAAGTCATGTTCCAAAATGTTTCTCTGCCTGAAAAATGCCCCCAAATCAACATTTTTTGCATTGAATCTGGAGCTCCAGCCACTTTCAGGCCTCACTTGCCACCTTGGCCTGGTCCATAGGTTGATTGATCTTCTCTGTGGTAATTGGTCAATTCAGCCCAGCTCTGCACCATGTTTGCGAAAACTCTACATTCCAAAGTCTCTGCCCTGCTCTGGGTTTGCTACCCAGAGCCAATAGGCATAAGCTCAGATAATACTAATGGTAAAGTGCATCAAAAAGAACAACTGTCTGAGAGTAAATGTTTATTAACGTATATATGTGAACATAGTGTAAAAGTGATTTACCATAGAGGAAAAGCCAGATGGACTGAGTGATGTATGGAAGATATAAAATGAACAGAGGGATGGATGGATGGATGGATGGATGAACAGGTTGATAGATGTCAGGATAAAAGGATGGATGGATAGACAGGGTTGTTAATGATAGATGACTGGATGGAAAGATTATGGATAGTGAGAAGTATATATGTATGTTTAGATGGACGGACCTGGAAAGACCTACCAGTGTGACATCAAGCTATTGTTTCATCTGCAGTTTATGTTCATTGGCTTGGACTGGCTTATCTTTTGTAAAGACTGGACAGGGGACAGGATCCAAGAGGTGTTGACAGCATGGCTTTGAGCAGCACTGAACTGGTCACACACTACAGAGTAGACCAGTCAACCAATCAGAACAGACTTTCCCCACATGAGTAATTAACAGGAGTTCTTGCACAGTGTCTCAGATGGACTGAGAATGCAGCACTATCTGGGGTACTCTGTATATAACAGATACAAATACTTTCATGAATACAAAAACCCGGTTAAAGGCAAAACATGAGCCCTTTAAATAAACAGTCAATGGCTGTTGCTGCCAGTGAATCGTCCCCTAGAGAGGGGGAGAAAAGTAGTTTCTCAGGAGTGAGTATTGATAAGCTTGTATGTAATGGTCTCCTTTGTATCTGATCCATGGATGTCTCTTTGTGGTCTCAGTCTTCCGCTGAGAGACAGCCAGATATAGGACCCATTATGGATAAATGTCTCCTGTGATCGATGACCTGGGAAACTGAACACAGATCAGCCATCGATACATGTCTCAGCACACACACGCTCACACACTCAGTGTTCTATCATTTCATTTATCATTCATTACAGGCAGGAACAAATCCCAGGTTGAGGCAAAGATAACGATTCGAGACCACGGCTGTTTGTTTCTGTCTGTGACACTGAATGTTGCAACAGTGGTTTGGTTTTCGAGCCGTTTACTGCTACCTTTTCTTTCGTGTGTTAACTTTCCTGTATTAACATTAGCTCATGTTAAAACTTGAAAACAGACTTTTCACTTACAGCAATACCTCAGCATCACGTCCACGTCATGGCTTTGCTGTGAATGATGGTGCATATCCTTGCCCACAGGAAGTGTAAATAAGTGCTACGCAACAGAGCACAGACCTGAAAGGCTGACAGACAAGATCATCGAAATCACAGCAAAACCACAACTTTGTAGAATGACTGCAGATTTATAGAAGAATAGGAAGAGAAACATACACATTCTATTTCCTGTAATGACCCAGAAACGCTTGAATGCTTGCTTACCTGTTTTGGGTTGATGTGCCTAGTAGAGCAAGCCAGCACAAAAGTGCACTGCTGACCACACATAGACCCCTTTATCAGTCAGTGATGAAGGAGAAAGGGCTAGCTAGAGGCTGAGGGATACTCCAGCTGACATGTGGTGGGGTGGGGTACACCCTAAAGTGGTTGTTGATAACGGAGTCAATATTGGAGTCACCAGTCAACTTAAAGCTGTGGTCTACGATTTGAAACCGCAGCCTGCCCCCCCTTCCCTCACCTCTCCCCTCCGTGTTCCAAGATCCCGCCCCCAGCTTGTGTAGCCTCATATAATAACAAGCCCCCTCCGGCAGAGCTACGAGCGACTAGCATAATATATCAGCAGCAAACTCAATCAAAAACAGCTCAGCTCAACTGAAAGTATCAAACACGACAGACATCCCCCTTGTAACACACAGCAGTAGCCATTTCAATTGGACCGGCGGCAATGCGGGTCTGGCGCCGCCAGAGCGGAGCCGATTGTGGGGGAGGATTTATCTTTCTCGGCCTGTCCTCCACAGCTCAGCTTACAATGCTAACGATTAGCGGCTAACGGGCTAACCCGCTCCGCTACAAGTCATTAGCCAGGACAGGCACAGACTAACCAGAGTTATTCAGCAGACATCTCCCACTGTAGTAAACAAAGCCATTACCTGATCAACCAGGGGCGAAACGGCCGATGCTGAAGGTCTGACGTCCGACTGAGGCCATTCGTTAGCCGTTGGCCCGCTAACAGGCCTCAACCTGCGGGCAGAGCTTTTTTCTTTTCTGGCTCCATAATAGTTCAGTAGCTAACGCTGCTAGCTGCTCACCGGAGATAGAGGTGAGGAGGCGGGACCATGGGCATGACGCTGCGTAGTGAGGGAGACAGGGGATTGGATGGACTCACGGACCAACTCACGGACCAATTGAACCTTACAGGCTTCAAGGCTTGATTGGTCAGCTAGTATGCAGCTTTGCAGCGGATATACTGAATGGATTTTTTAAATTCTTTTTGGTATTTATTCTGTGTAGATAGGACCATAGGACCATAACAGCCTTATAAACGGTGTTATTAAGATGTACAAAGCTTCCAAATTGTAGACCATAGCTTTAATGAGCATGTTTTTGGTCATGCAGCAAATGTCTAAAATGGGATGGTTTTCTGATTATCCCACGAGCCTTCTGCATTTCTTGGCAAAAACAGAGTAAAAATTAGAAATAAAGAAGAGCTGAATCCAGCCGGTGAAGATGTCTACATGGACACAATATATTCACAGAAAGCATGCTGTCCAATTACTCCAATTATTCTGCAGGTTAAATATATAGAATGGGTGATATATATCTCTATCTATATCTGTATCAATATATCAATATATATCAATATATATATATCAATATATATAAATATATATATAAATATATATATATATATGTGTGTGTGTGTATATATATATATCAATATATATCAATATACATATACATATATACATATATATATATATATACATATATATATATATGTATATATATATATATATATATATATATATATATATATATATATATATATATATATATATATATATATATATATATATATATATATATATATACTGATATATACTGAGGCCGCAGAACATGCCAAAGCCTGGTGTGAAAGCTGTGGCAGCACTCACCGTAGCTGACATGTGCACAAAGACAATACTTTGAGGTTTAAATGTGCATCCACTTTTATTATTATTACAGGGTTTGTTTGTTTGTTTGTCTGCTTGTCTATTTGGTTGTTAGTATTAAGCTAAAAACTAATGGATACATTTAATTGAAAATTTTTACTAGAGGTGTGGTTTGGTCCACAGAGGAAGCCAATTCATTTTGGTGCTGATCCAATCCAGACGGACCTCACAAACAACATTAACACCAAATCCTATTAATTCACAGCATTGTAGGAGTTGTAGTTCATTTTTGAACTGACGTCTAGTTTTTCAAGCCTGTCACTACATTTCCCAGATTCCCTTGCAATGCCAGGGGAGGAGTTCTGTCTGCACTCACAACTACTATTGACATTAGTGTGAGCCCATTAACATTATAGAATCAAACGGCTCTGCTCCTTCGCAGTCTCTCCAAACGAGCCTGTTACACTCAAAACAAGTCTGCATCATATGTCAATACAGACATAGTGTGTGTGTGTGTGTTGAAACCTAACCCCAAACTCCACAAAGAGCATATGCTCTGTGCACTGAAGCGCCATGGTTTTGCTCCAACCGAGACTCACTACTAACTAGGTCACTCTAATGGATGATATTTATATCAACAATAGTGACACTTCTTGCAAATGTATGTTTGTTTAATTCCACAGTGTGGGTATTATAATGTTGGTGGAAAATCACAATTTATGGATGGAACTGAGCTGATTTGGCAGCGGTCTGCAGTCTCAGAGTGCTTTTCTAGTATTGCATTTGTATTTAATGAGTTTTCAACACACATAAAGGGAATATTATTGTTCTTATTACAATATTGTAAATATGTACAGTTCTTTATGAAAATAAATCAGACACAAAGCAAAACAAAAAAATCAGATAGACACAGATTTTGGTCAGTTATTGTGATGAACTGCATAAATATCTACATATATTAATTCACAGTTGATTTTAGTATGCAACATTTTACTATATGCTTTATCTAATATAAATTGTCCTTCTCTTTAGTGTCAATTGTCATTTTACCTTTTTCATCCTTCAAAATATGGGGCTCATTTTTATGGAGATCCATTTAAAAGCTTTTTACTTACATAAAATGGATCATCTTGAATCTGAGCCTGTGAGTATATAAACTGTTGATCATAAGAACATTTGATTTTAATGTAAAAAGATAAGTTAACAGCATTTTTCATCATAACTTTTTATCAACTTGTATAATAATACATAACAGATTTTATTACATAACTTAGAGCATCCAATTATCAATCAAAGTGTATCATAGTTGAATTACAGTTGATCAGAAAAGTTTTTAGAATGTGTAATAAATAAATTCAAGCGCAGTACAACAACAAAATTCTCAATGAAACCGGTATTTTTAAATACTATGAGCTGTATGTTAGGTATGAAACTGTGGCGTAGCTGGGGTGTATTCCACATGGGTTTTCATATGTGTCAAAGGGGCCTGCATGTTTGGCATGCCGCATTCCCTCAATGTATCCTTAGTAATAAATGTTATAATAAAGCCTATGGATTTCATTTTCATTGGCAAAGAAAATTAATGATTTATAATGTATGGCTTTTCTGTTTGTGCCCTGAACAATTATCTGGACTACGCATATATGGATTATTTTATGGATGTATTTAGTGGATATTTTCGTCAGAGACAATTCTGTCCACACCACAGAATCATCTCTCTTCATACAGAATGGCAAAGCTGTAAACAATCACCTCTGAGGCCTTAAATGTCATGGCCAGGTGGTGGTGGAGTTCAGAAAAATGTAAAATAGCACAGAAGAGCATTATCAGCAAGCACAGTCAAATGCAGATTTGAAACTAAATAATTTAAAAAAAATAATCACAAGTTAACAAATGTATGGAAAACACTCTTAAGTGCAAGCATATAGCCCGTTACATGTGGACCATTATTGTTTACAACCACTTTTTATCAGTTTAAAAATAGCCGTTAATCTCCATTATATGGGTGAAATAGCTGCGTTTGTGTGGTTGAGATGATGTAGCACCATGTCGCTGCAGTAGACAGTGCATGTACACCTGCATGTCTACCTGCTGTAGCGGTGCTCGGTCCCACATCGTCACTGGCCTGGGCCACCACCCGGAGGTTTTCCGCCCCAGTGAGGACACCACTGTGGTAGAAAAGATACGGAAGTTTGGCGCATTTGGCTGCATCTTCTCTTAATTTTTTTTTTCCCGAGCCATACGTTTTCCCGCTCCACTAGCGGCTTTTTCTGGCGACATCTGTCTTTTCTTAGTCTTTTTTCATCTCTCGTCTTCGGTCTGGCTCAATACGCAGCTGAGCCAATCACATTTCAATGGGCCAATGGATCAGCTCAAATCAGCAGGGGTATCCCCCTCTTAATATGCAACATAATACAGTGACCCAGTCTGACGTCACGTTACACTCTGCGCTAACCTGCTGCAGCAGAGAAGGCAACTGCTGCGCTCATTCCGCCTTGGATTTGAACAAACAAACAAAAAATCCTCAGAAGTGTGGTGAAGAGGGCCCGTGGGTTTTCATAACCCACCAACCCCACGTAAACTACGCCACTGGTATGAAAGTACCGATATTGGTGTATGATTGCTGTAAAAAGTAATTTTTTGGTATTTATAACTCCATTGAAACATGGATTCCAAATGAGGATCTCACAGAATGTTGATTTGTGAAGCTCCTCAAAATGATTTTTAGTCTTTCTCTATTTCTCTGTCGAGGCAGTATCATTTTCTGTGCCATGTGGCTGTGGAGACCAATCAAACAGAACTCAGCCGCACATTTAAGCCTACACACAGACACAAAACGGCAAAAAGAAAACACTATTTTATCACTCTGATAACTAAACTGTGGACCAGTCCAGCTGATGGTCAGCTTGATCGTTCTTAAAATTCAATGACGAACAATAAGATGACAACTGCCTGGCAGAAAAGGAGCCAACTCAGGCCTCCAGTCCAGCACACAATAAAGACACAAAAACACTGAGACAGCGGTTTCTGTGTGAATGTTGTTGCTGTGAGCAATTACAGCATCTTATCTAACAGTGAGGATAATGAGGTTACACACAGAGCAAATTCTATCATGTCTGTATAATGAGATTTAGGCCTGTGTCTCTCTTGTACCGGGGTGGAGGACAGGGATGGGAACGGGGACTGGGGAACGCACACACTCACAGTTTTCTTATCTGCCCCACCTCACATCTCTGGTTGACATTCAGGGGAAATTGCATTCAGGCATCGTGTGTGTGATGCAGAGTGTGAATGACTGAGTCTTTCTCTACCCCCATCCTGCTCTCCCTCTTCATGTTCTCCAACAACCCCAGCACCACTTCTGACAGCCCATTTGATTTATGACTCCAATTCCCAAGTGCAGACACATAGACGCAGGCCACACTCCCAGCTCTTTGTATGTATTTTAGTTTCTCCCCTTAGCTCTCTCCCCTCTTGGCTACACTTCTTCTCTCTCTCCCTCTCTCTTCAGCTCTATCTCTCTCTCCCCCTATCTCTCTAAGCACACACAGATCTCACTGCGGTGATTGATTATCCTAGCAGGACTGTCTGCTGTATTTTTGATCCTTTTGAAATTTAATCTGTGAGCAGTACCAGGAGTCTCGTCATTGGTGTGAACCCAGAGACACACACACACTGTCACACACAAACCAAGGGTGAGAGAGTTTTGAAAAGGCGAGCCCGAAGCCTGAAGTGAAGGGGCTTTTTGGCACTGTGCTCCAAGTTGCACACGAACAATTTCATCAAAAGTTTGAGGCTAAAATGGGAGCAGAGTAACATGTAAAACGGAGCACTTAGCTTTTCGTACATTCCCGTGATAAGATGAACTCTGAGGACTTTTCACTAATTGCTGAAAAGCATCGTAATCCTGTCATCCTCAATTCAGTTCAAAGACTTAATAAGGACTCAGACATAAACATTAACTTCTCCTTCTTTCTACACAAACACAAACTTTCCCATGAAAATGCTCTGAGGTCAGACACAGATTACGTGTGAGCAATAAAATCTGACCCTGACACCTGTGATCAGTCAGGAAACTGTTACATGCAACTGACACAAAGCAGAGGGATGTTTTCATTGACTGTTTTTCATGCTTTTGAACTTTTATACAGGGCTTATTTTATTGAAGTGTTGGTTTAACTTGTAAATTGCTTTAATATTATTGTTTGTTTTAACAACTATTCTACCTTGTCTGTCATGATCACACTCCTGTTTTAGTTAAGTACCCATTGTATTCCCATGTTTTATGTTTTGTCTCTTGTATCCTGTTCGGAAAAGTCACTAGTGTCTTCTTATTTCTGCAAGTATTTTGTGATCCCTGGTTGGGACTTCCACAGCTGTGTCTCATTACCCCTCATTACCTTGTATATTTAATCTCATGTCTGTCACAGACTTGTCGCCAGATTGTTGAACCTCAAGTCACTTTCCAGCACTTTCTTCCTATGCCTTGTTCATGTTCATAGACCCATATTTGCCTCAACCCTGACTCCAGCCTTTTGTTTGCTGGATACCTCTGCCTGGATTGTTTTTTGTCGGCAAGTGTACCGAACTTTGGACAGTTTAATAAACCCTGCTTTTGTCTCATGAATCTGAAGATCCTCATTTGAGTCTTTTGCGCCTAGAGCCTGTTCCATGACATTGTCGGCTGGTTTTGGCTGCAGACACACCTGTAGCTGTACCTGTATGGTAGGTAAAATCACCTATGGGGTAAAAATTTGGATCAGCACAATGGCACAGCAGGTAGTGCATGTGCCTCACAGCAAAAAGGTGGCTGGTTCAATCACAGGGTTGTTCCGGGCCTTTCTGTGTGGAGTTTGTATGTTGAGTGTTCCTATGTGTGTTCCTCCCAAAAACAGAGACAAACATGCTCATTAGGTTGATCGGTGACTCCAAACAGTCCTTAGGTATGAGTGTGAGCGTGAATTTTCTGTCCCTCTATGTGACCCTGTGATGGGCTGGCAACCAGTCTAGGGTGTACCCCGCCTCCTGTCCAATGTCACTTGGGATGGGCTCCAGTGGTATAAATAAAGGAGGGATGGATGCACATATCTAATGACCCTCAACATTAAAAACATGATAAAAAAACAAGCAAACATGAACAAAACAACCAAACTTTAAGTGAAAAGGTAAAAAATAATCACTGGTTGTCTCTTCATATCATATGAGAAGGGTTAATTAAGAATCTTTGTAAAGACCAATATAGATTTAATTAAAGTGCAGAGTTTCTTAACTAAGACTCTGATTAGAAAATTATAAGTGTCAGATCATAACATAACATTATATATAAAATATAACAATTGAATAATGTCCTATGAAATAGGCTACATCATAGCTAATATTACAAATCTCTGCCAATGTAGCTCACATGCTGCTGTTACATCTATAAGCAATAGTTCCATGACAAACTTACCATCATGATATGATTCCTTGACCCTAAAAACCCACACCTAGCACTCAGAATCATGTTGATGTAATTATTAGTTGGACTAATAATGTTTGGGCCATTAGCAACATCTGCTGAAAAATTCTGCAAAATCCATCCGGTAGTTTCATTGTCATCTTGCTAACAAACAAACAATCAAACATAACCTCATTGGCAGAGGTAAAATGTGATTTATTAAAATAATTTGTGTAAAGACATATTTCAGGACAGTGCAGAAGACTTTTTGCATTACACAGATTTAAACAAATTATAATACTGTCATTATTTTGTTAACTTCATAAAACACAATGATATGAATAGCAGAAATCAATTATATTAAAGGTATAGTCAGCAATGTGGGAGAAAACGAGTGGAGAGGTTGTTGATAAACGATTTTGGACCCGCCTCTCCCTTCGTACCTCACCCCTGGCTCCACTCCGAAAGCTGATGGATCTGCATCATAATGGAAACGGCCGTAGAAACTGCGTAGCTAACCAACATAGCCAAGGTAACCCAGACTCGTCAGACAACTTCGACTTCCATATTGATAACATCACAACAACAGTACATTTTTGCAGATTAGACAATAAGATCAAATCCTATGAGCAATGCTTGTGTTTTTAATTTGTTGTTTTTTAAACTACAGCACTTTCACGGTGACGTTTTTGAATCCTATGAGCAATACTTGTGTTATTTATATTTAAATTATTACTGTTTCCTTCAACTAATTTAGTTAGTGCCTTGCCATATTTATTGTTGTGATTTGCTATTTATTGCCTTACACTTAAACATGAACTTGTATAATTATGACGTGTGCTGCTGACCTCTTGGCCAGGTCACCCTTGTAAATGAGATCTTGATCTCAATGGGTTTTTATCTGGTTAAATAAAGGTTAAATAAAATAAAAAAAAGATGAATGCCAGACGGCTGTTACTGTTATGTGAAGCACCACAAAGCTAATATTGCTTTGTTTTCAGGTCTTTCAATTTGCGGAGTTCCCTCCCTCCTATATAATAATAATGACAACAATAATATTGATGACAACAACTTATAAAGCATTAAACTAATAATAATCAAAGAAATCTGGGTTGTGTAATTTGGGTTGGGTAGTTGGGTTGTGCCAGGTACTTGACAATATACAGTAAAGTGGCTGAAAAGGCTCCCCGCTGCTCTGTCGCCTTGAGATGAACAAGCTAAGACTTCTAGTAAGGTAAACTCTCATTGATGCTCTCATTCTTGCCTCACAGCAAGAAGGCTGTTAGTTTGACTCCCCAGGCCCTAATTTCATGGGGCAGCGCAGAGTGCGCAAGCCTGGCGCAACCTGCGCAGTGTTAATTTCGTCCGGCGCACCGCAGTGTGCTTCCAATTTGACAATTTGGTAGACCGTCAGCGCAGAGATGGGTGTGGGCGCACCAGGGTGAGTCAGCGGCGCACCAGGGGGAGGTTCCGACAGATTCATGTTGGCGCAGTGACAATTAAGTGCCAAAAACCTGTGCAGAAGGTGCACTGAAAGCTCGCCAGCTCCTCGGCGCAGGCGAAGAACACCCTCCGCAACTGTAATTTGGTGACAGGTGCACATGTGTGCACACGTCAACAAAGCCTCAGAGGGAGGTTTCCAGAGTGTCAGGCACATTTTAATGCAACAAACAATCACAGCAATCACTATTTAATGTAACCGTCTGAACCAGCATGCACATTTGTATCAATATTAATTGTCCCGTCACTTCTGATGTTGGATTAAAGCCGTTTGTCATAATGGAAACTTAACCTGACGGCAGCTGGAAGTTTGATGCACATCTTGCAAGTCAACAAAAAACAGCCTTAACATCTGATACTGAGTATATACAGACGTGGACAAAATTTTGGTACCCTTCCATTAAAGAGAGAAAAACCCACATGGTCACTGAAATAAGCTGAAACTGACAAAAGTCATCATAAATAAAAATTTACTGAAAATCAACTAATGAAAATCAGACTTTGTTTTTTGAATTGTAGTTCAAGAGAATTATTTAAAAAAACAAACTAATGAAACTGGCCTGGACAAAAATGATGGTACCCTTAACTTAATGTGTTGTTGCACAACCTTTTGAGTCAATCACTGTAATCAGGTGATTTCTGTAACTCTCAATGAGACTTCTGCACCTTTCAGCAGGTATTTTGGCCCACTCCTCATGAGAAAATTGCTCCAGCTGTCTCAGGTTTGAAGGCTGTCTTCTCCAGACTGCATGTTTCAGCTCCTTCCACAAATGTTCAACAGGATTTAGATCAGGGATCATAGAAGGCCACTTCAGAATAGTCCAGTGTTTTGTCTTCAGATTTCATCGTACCTGCACAGATTCAAGACACCCTGTGTCAGATGCAGCAAAGCAGCCCCAGAACATAACTTAGCCTCCTCCATGTTTCACAGTAGGTACAGAGCTCTTTTCTCTGTATGCTTCATTTTTGTGTCTGTGAACATAGAGCTGATGTGACTTACCAAAAAGCTCCAGTTTTGTCTCATCTGTCCAGTGGCGGTTCTAGACCAATTTCACAGGGGGGGCCAGGCTGGGGCCAAGGGTGTTGTCAGAGGGACACATTCAACCCCGACAAAAGAGACTGACTGGGGGATTCCACTGGATGCGTATGCCGTCCTTCTCCGCTCCGCTCCGCTCCATCATCTGACGCGCGTCAACTCCCACTGGATCCGTCTGCGGGTCAACGAGCTTACAAAGTATTTTGTGGATTTGCACCTCCAAAATCAAAAGCTCCTCATCCCTGGTGAAGTGGGGTGAGACTGAACTTTTGACACCAGGTCTGTCTCCGCCCTAAATGACGTTTTTCCAGGTACAATACTTTTCCGTTGTTGACACGGTTTATTTTATTTTGAAACATCTACGGATATTTTATTTTGTGTTTGTGCTCAACTTCCTGTCCTGCACGATATTCTGTGTGCTAAGTTGCTGCGCCGTGGTCCGGCATCCGGCAAAAATAGAAGCTCTGCGTATCTGCTCTGTCTGCCGGAGGCCGGCGGAGCAGATGCGCAGCCGTAACGGAGCTGTGCCACAGCTGTGCCACAGCTGGTGGAAGTACACGCATTGCTTATAATGGAAATGGATCGGCTCCGCTGCTGCAGCGGAGCGGAGACGGACCGGATACGTATGCAGTGGAATTTGGGCTTGAGAAGTGTACACTATTCAAAACATTTGGTCTAATTAATAAAGTAACACAAAATACTAGTAAAAGTATTTCGGTTGCAGGAAAGTTTATTGTATGTTAGTTACATTTTTCAACAATATGTCCAAAGAAATTGTTAAAATAAAATAAGACATTGTTTTTGTCTTCATCAACAACACAGTGGTCAAGCCTTGAACACATTTATTTAAGAACAAAACTTTAAACAGTAATGGTAATTGTTTCGGTAGCAATGCGGACAATAAAAACAATGGGCCTCATTCACTAGCAGTGCGTATGCACAAATTTGTGCTTAAATCGTGCGTACATACGTTTTAAGCACAAATCTGGGATTCATCAAAATATTCTTACTTGAATTTATTCGTACACTACGAACAAAAATAGAACTACCTCAGACCATGCGTACGCACAAATGATGAAGACAGACTTTCACAGAAAATGTAAACACATGCTCTTTTAAGTTAATGCACAACATATTTAAACCACTTTCAGTAAAAGAAGAAAGGCTTTTATAGAATTCAGCGATAAAAACTCTGAATTGACTGAATATATTAAATAACCATGAAATGGACGCATTTACACCCCTATCATAATTAAATATTGGATATAATATAATAATTATAATAATTATAATTAGAAAATAATATATAATATGATAATGTACATATTAAAATGTCACATTTCAGATGTCAATTAAATCGTCGACCACACCGACCTAACACAGCATCTGTAATTGAGGTAAGTTAGAGCAAATTTTAAAATGCAAACTGAATGAAGACATGAAATAGCTGTCTTCTCCTTGGAATTTCAAACATTTTCTGAACAAATGACACCACAACTTCAATGTTCTCTCATAATTTTCATTTAACAAAAATGTTCAGAAAATCTTTTAATGTGTTGTTCAAATCCATCGCGATATCCCTCACAGCAGCCAGGAGAGCCAGCTGATTACTGATCACCTCATCGGTCTGCACATGGGCGAGACTCCGGGTGAGGGGCGGCAGGCGTGGGCTGTGGGGCTGACGCTGGCAGCGTGGACGTCGATGTTGATGGCGCCTCAGCCTCCACCGCAGCATCATCCAAACGCAATTACACTATTGAAAACATTAATTTGTGTTTACGATGGGGATTTTTGGTGGGTCAACTTTATGGAAGGGGGAAAGGATGAGTGGTGCAGGCTGGTTTATTCTAGTGGGTATACTCTGACATACTCTGATGGGGGTTTGTCCTTTTAGGGCCTCCAAACACTGAAGACATTTTAGCCACAATTTTACCTGATTTTACACCGTCCACTGAAAATAGCTCTGAGACCCACTTATGGGCCTCCGAACCACAGGTTGAGGACCACTGCACTAGTGGATGTTATTTGAAGCTTAATACTTACAGATTGTTCTCATATCATGGAGGAGAAGTGGTGCAGGAAGCCTCTGGGTGAGTTTATCATTTAGAAAACAGTGATTGAGTAAAAACAGCAGCTCAGAACTTGACTGATGAACAATATTGAGTTTTGATTCATCAACAGGCTGACTCGTCATTTTTAAAGAATTTCCGTTAAGTTAAACAGAGCACATGAGCTATGAAGACACCGTTGGAATCATAAAAACACACTGAGTGACTGATGGTCCCTCGCTGTCCCTGCGATGCGCGCCTGCGTCTTTACGCTCACCTGCACAAAGGGGAGCGCGTGCACAGACGCTGACAGAAAGTTCAAGTCACACAACGCTTATCTTTGCGCATTTTGTTGTGGTTACAAGATATTTCAGGGCGTTTTCCAGTGGGCACCACATATGCTACACCCCTGCGTCCCCCATGGGATTTGTGCCCTTAAATTCAGCGTGAGAAATCGGAGGTGTGGCGCGAGAACGCATGAGTGTGTATCACAGCCGGTGCGTAAAACTCGGCAGACCACATTTGGCTCTGTGCTTTCATCAACCTCCTATTAACTCAAGTTAGTCAACAACATTTCCTGGTATTACCGTGTAAAAATTACACAAACAACAGAGGTTCTAGCGAGCGTTGAGATCACCGCATGTGGTAATTCTTCTTGTATCACTGTGATGATTCTGTTGGCATATTCTCTTTCTCCTGAGAGGTTCTGGCAGTGCAGCACTCTAAGGGGTCTGACTGGAACCCAGAGCCGCATCATTTGTTCCGCTTATCACATCAGCGGGACACAACGGCTGTTATTTTTTCAAGTTATTTCAGTGACCATGTGGGTTTTTCTTTCATTAAATGAAGGGTACCAACAATTTTGTCCACGTGTGTATCTGGCTTCTCTCATTTCATTGAATTCAAAGAAAAGAGGGAGAAAAAAGATGAAAAAAAAAGAGAGAAAATAAATGTATATTGCTCAGGATTTACCTGTGATTTCCCATATTTCTCTGTTTTAGTCTTTATTTTTAACGTGATCTAAAAGGATGGAGTACATTATTGCTAGGAGGATGAGGCGGAGACACCGGGAGCGTATACAGTAGTATCACCATTGGCTCTATTTGGTGATGACAAACCAGGAGTGCAGGTGGATCACAAGCATTATGAATGGATAAGCCTGCTGCTGTGCCACTGTCTCTTAATTTTGTACTCCTATTAATGACAAAGGAACAGATCTGTCCCGGGAGCTGGCCCACACGGTGACACACTTCGTGGCCTCTGATGTGCGCCCCGCTGGCCAGTCCGTTCTCCCAGATGCTGAAGTGACAGCAGCTCTGACCGTCTCCACTACCGGGTCTTTCCAGCACACTGTTTCCGCGGTGGCAGGGATCATTCAGACCAATCAGAGGCTGCGCCTCGGCCGCAGCGCATTTAAAGGCGAGGAGAGGCGGCCATTTGATTGGTGAAGACAGCAACACGGCTGTGTTAAACTCACTCACGCCTTTTCTCCTCTCTCTCTGGCACTTGCGCGGAGGGGCAGGGACGGAGGCGTGGATGAGCCTCTCTGCCCCCTCAGTGCAGCTCTCTTGGCACTGCAGGAAACTTGCAAAGTGTGCTGGTCACACTCTGTCCACACGGCGAAGGCCAGTGCAGGGCAGATACCCCTGCGCTTGCGCCTGGTCTACGAAATTAGAGCTCCCCATGTTGGTAGAGTGGGTCCTTTCTGTATGAAGTTTGCTTGTTTTTTTTGTTGTTTTTTTTTCAGGCATTTGTTGTTTCAGTACACTGACCAAAAACTTGCTCATTAGGTAAATATCCATCCAATAGAGCACTTTTGGGATGTGGTGGAGATTTGCATCATGGACGTGCAGTCAACAAATCTTTGTTAACTGTGGTGCTATTGTCTCAAAATGGATAAACGTATTGACAAGAATGTTTCAGCTCCTTGTTGAACCAATGCCATAATAAATTACGGCATTTCTGGAGACAAAAAGGGTCCAACCTGGTACTGGCAAGGTGTTCCTAATAATGCCTCTAATTTATCTTAAAAGTAGGCCACAGAAGTAAACTGTATTTGATAGTGATTTCCAGAGTGTTAAGAGAAGCAGGTGAAAACATTTTTAACACCATCTTAAAGCCAAGAACATTGAAGGATATTCCCCTGAAAGATAATCAGTTATGGCAGAAAGAATCTGGGAACTCTCTTTCCTGCTGTGATCTTAGAAAATAGTGTTTCAGAAGTGTCAGCCTGTTTCTGTTGCGCCATGTTTCCAGGAGATGTCTTGGTAAATTGTGGTTCAATCTTTTGCCAGTTATTCTTACTGTTTTGGCAGTCACTTTCACATTCAGTCAAGAAGCTTTTTCATTTCCTCACCGCTGTTTTTGTTTTAACTGGAACAATAACACCAAGTCTATTTTAGACTGCTGTTATATTTTCCACAAGGTGATCATGCTGTGAGACTGTTGACAGTAGATCAGCTCTGACAGACATGCTGAGTCACTTAAATTAGATTTAAAAAACACCTAAATATTGGCAAAAACTTAATCTGAGGTGAGATTTGTTGAAGTATAAATGCCTTCAGAGTAAAAACCAGACAAAATGAGATCCTTCCAATGGTGAGGTCCGAGGATATTGTGGCAGACAAGTGCACATGGCCGAGACAATCTGTTGAAGTTAAAATCAAGCATCAAGAAAATGAAATAAAGGTGGTTTAAGTGACTGAATGTGTTGTCGGTGCCTGACTGGCTGCTGAGTATTGTGGTCTGAAAAAGAAGAAATACACTGTAAGGAGTACTCAGCTTAGGCAGATAGAGTAAAATTTGTTTGAAAAAATATCTGGCACCAGATTTGCAACACAGTCAAACTATTTCTTTATATTTTTCATTACATATGGTGCTAAAAAAAAATTAAGGGACGCAGCTCTGGAAGAAACAAACCTAAGAAGCACTCCATACTACATTGAAAAAAAACTAAATACAAACATAATCACAATGCAACCTACTTTGAGCAATGCACAGAACAGAAATTTTTCCCTTCTTTCCTTCTGAGCTGCAAACATCAGTGACCCTCTGACTGAAGTCCATCATCTCCATCACCAGTTTCTCTTCCATTGACAGTATGACCAGTGCATTCAGCCTGTCCTGGTTCATGGTGTTTCTCAGGAAAGTTTTGATTCTTTTTAAGTTTGAGAAACCTCTCAGCTTCTGCAGTGGTCATGGGTGTGGTGATGGGGATCTTTAGCAGAGTGACACTCTCTGAAAATACCCCTAGAGATTATTTTCCATGAACAACTGGATAAGGTCCACAGCACCACAGCAGGCCTTGAACTCCTCCCTTCTGTAGACTGAGCTCTGTCTTCAGCTTGCTTCCATTGAGCCTTGGGTAGACCTTCAACGAAATCTTCAGGAAACACGGCATGGTACTGTGTGAACCTGTTACCTTGCAGCAAAGTGGAACTGATGAGATGGTCTGTGAAGAGAATCTTCCCTCAATATGGTGTATGGTGCGTCGGTGGCGCAGTTGGATAGTGCGCTTGGTCAGTGATCGGGAGGTTGCAGGTTCAAGCCCAGCTCCGGGCGACACATGGCGATGTGTCCTTGGGCAAGACACTTAACCCCAAGTTGCTCCCACTGCTGCGTCAGTGGCGTGTAAATGGGCATGAAAGGGCGTGAATGTGTTAGAGACACTGATGGATAACTAACATAGAAACTCAGAACCATCAGTGAGTGAATGTGAGTGCGAATGGGTGCGAATGGGTATGAATGGGTAGGTGTGACCTGCGGTGTAAAGCAGCTTTGAGTAGTCAAACGACTAGAAAGCGCTATATAAGCTCAAGTCCATTTGTAGACCTAGATAAAGCGACTAAACAAACGCATCAGTGTTTACTGAAAAAATCAATAAAACAGCCAAAGTTTAACCTGCTCCCAGAAAATAAAGCTGTAATTTATGCCACTTTCACCATCTTAAAAACATTTGTGTCAATTGAACAGTGTCTTATTTTATACATGTCTTATGTCTCATGGCTCAAGAATGTAAACACAAACAGAATCTTATGTACCACTAAACTTATGATATCCAACTAAAGGTAGAACTGTGTGATACATTTTTTGGTGTAGATTAACAGTAAAAAGTGCACACAAAACAAAAAACAAACAGGAAGTACAACTTCAAATTTTAAAAAGTCAAAAAAAAAAACTTTACAGGAGTATGTTTACTTTGTACTGTTATGTGCAGTATTCAGTCAGCAAGAAACACCAACAGAATGTTTGATTTTTTAATTCAAATAGAACAACTTATTATAGCAACTAAACATATGATGTACAATTCTATAAAATAACAATATTGTATATATGTATATTGATCTTTATTATTTTATATCACATGTTTAGTAGCAATAATAAAACTACTACATTTGGAGGCAGGATGATATATTTTGTTTGTTTTCATTGATTTTATCCTGTGCACTATGGTATAAGCTAGAAAGGTACAAGGTAAGTGTCAAATCAAAAAGCTCTAGTAGATAAAAGATACTTCTGAAATGGACATACGGTTTATTTTCAGACAGATTTCACTGAAAATGGAAGGTAACCTATTTGGCACAGATCACAAAATTGAAAAAGCTGATGTAAGAATTTATTGGTGGGGTCATAAGCTCTGTGCAACACTTAATAAATAAATAATGTGTTGTTTACACTTTTGTATGGTGGCCCCGAAGGTCAATGTGAATGAACATTTAAAAATACCCCAAAACTTTTAAGAATACGCAAAAACATTTATGACTGCGCAAATACATTTAAGAATGGGCAAAAACATTTCATAAAACACAAAAACATTTCACAATGCACAAAAATATTTCTGGGATCATGAAATACATTTCAAGAAACCAGAAAGGGTAGGTCCATGCTACTTGTCTCTGATTGGCTTAACTAAAGCACATCAAGCATCACTCTATCAATATTTCCTCTTTACACTGGATAACTGCTATAGCATAGCCAGCACAAAAATTCAGGCGTTTTCCAGGATGGAAGAGGAGCTTGCCTTAAATCATGGTCTACGATTTTGAAGCTTGGTACATCTTAATAACACCGTTTATACGGTTGTTATGGTCCTATGGTCCGATCTACGCAATATAAAGACCAAATAGAATGAAAAAAATCCATTCAGTATATCCGCTACAAAGCCGCATAATAATTGACCAATCCGAACTGCGGGGAACGGCGGTTCGGATCGGTCCGTGAGTCCATCCAATCCTCTGTCTCCCCTGCTCTACACTGTCCCGCCTCCTCCCCACTACCTCCCTCATGTACCGGTGAGCAGCAAGCTTCACAGCTACTGAGCGTCATGGAGCTGGAGGAGACCAGCACCGAAACTGGGAGGCCGCTTCTGTTACCCTCCACATCGAAGGGAACGAAACGTAAAAGTTTCAAGGAAAAGGCTGAAGTAAGGAAGAAATATCTATATATCTATATCTATATCTATATATATATCTATATATATATCTATATATCTATATATATATATATATATATATCTATATTTATATATATATATATATATATATGTGTATATATATATATATATATATATACACATATATATACAGTCATGGAAAAAATTATTAGACCACCCTTGTTTTCTTCAATTTTCTTGTTCATTCTAATATCTGGTACCACTAAACGTATAATACAATGAACACAACAAAAATGCAGCTGGTCACATAATACTTTATGTCCTATTTGACATTCTAAGCTTAATTGATTCCCAGGGTATATAAGAGGCCATTTCATGTCACAAGCAGCACTGCACATGCAAAGGCCTAGAGTGGTTTCCTGCTTACATTCAAGCCGTAGCACAACTCAGAAGTTGTCAGCTCTCACATAATGCCTAAAACAAAAGAATTATGTGAAGCCACAAAGGCAGCCATCTTGGCACTGCTGGAAATTGGCATGAGGAGAGACAGGTAGCTAAAAAACTGAAGATCTCCAAGACAGCCGCTCATTACAACAAAAAAAACAAGCTGAACATGGCACTACCAAATTGCTACCTGGCCGTGGCAGGAAACGCCTTTTCTACCCCACGAGATGACTGCACTCATCCGCTCCTGTGTCAGGAATCGCCGCCAGACCTCCTGGGACCTTAAAAATGAGTGGGCACTGTCGAGAAATGTGACTTGTTCAGCAAGGACAGTTCGAAACCGACTTGTTGAAGCTGGTTTGAAGTCACACAGAGCACGCAAGAAGCCCTTCATCAATGAAAGGCAGAGGAAGGTTACTTTTGCTCGAGACCACAAGGATTGGACTGTTGATGATTGGGCTAAGGTTCTTCAGTGATGAATCCAATTTTGAATTGATGCCCACTCCAGCCAACTTACTGGTTAGGAGGAAGCCTGGAGAAGCTTACAACCCAGACTGTCTTGCCCCTACAGTAAAACATGGGGGTGGATCAGTCATGATCTGGGGTTGTTTCAGTCTGAGGAACAGGGCAAATGCAATTGTGTGAAGGCCGAATGAACCAGGTCATGTACAGGACTACCCTTGAAAACAGTCTTCTTCCATCAGCTGGAAAACTCTTTCCTGCCTCAATGACTGGATTTTCCAACAAGACAATGCCCCTTGCCACACGGCAAGGTCAGTTAAAGCCTGGATGGAGAACCACAACATTCAAGACCATGCCTTGGCCTGCTCAATCACCAGATCTTAATCCAATTGAAAACCTGTGGAAAATCATCAAACTCAAAATGGAGAACCACAAGCCCAAAAACAAAGAAAATTTGTTTGAATTTGTCCAACAGGAATGGGCTGCTGTGACAGCAGAACAATGTCAGAAGCTGGTGGAGAGCATGCCAAGACGCATGGCTGCAGTCATCAAAAACAATGGTTATGCAATCAAGTATTAACTCTTGTGTGTATCATGTGTTTAAAGCAAACAGAAAAGAAAACATGGAATGCTTAAAAGTAGTGTTTTTTGGCGGTACAATGCCATAGCTATTGATGTAAGAATTTAAGTAATTTTGGTTATTATCAAGAAAACCATGGAAAATGAATAGTTCTTAGTTCTTAAATTAAACTCTCATGAGCTATTTTTGTTGTTATCATTATAATTGTCCAAACAAATGTACCTTTAGTTGAGCCAGGCATTAAAATTAACAAGAAATTGAAGAAAACAAGGGTGGTCTAATAATTTTTTCCATGACTGTATATATACACATACATATATATATAGATAGATATATATACATACATATAAATATATATATGTGTGTATATATATATATATATATATATATACACATACATATATATATATATATATATATATATATATATATATATATATATATATATATATATATATATATATATATATATATGAAGCAAAGCCTGCGAGCTAGTTCAGGCAGACAACTCGAGCGGCGCTGCTATTTACATGTCACATGTCACATGTCACATGTCACATATCAAACGTCACACTCCTTACATCAATCCTCCAATCACACTCTCCACCTCTCAAGTTAGCGGTGTATTTAAACTGGGAGTTTACCCATCTCTCCCTCTGCTCGGAAAACGTCTATGCTGCCAGACGCTGATTGCTGCGTGTTCTTTCACCCCCACCTCCACCCCAGCATCCACCTGCAGGCTCCAGGGAGGTGTTCCCATATGTTTTGCTCATCACTCCTCCATGCCTTCATGTAAACATTTCTGCAAAGGAGTGATGAGACTGGAGCCTGGACGCCAAACCTGTAACATGTATTTGCAGCAACAATAAAACAATTGAACGTGAGTTGACTGACTGAAATATATATATACATATATATATTTATATATATATATATATGTACATATATATATATGTACATATATATGTATATATATATATACATATATACACATATAGATATATGTATATATATATATATATATATATATATATATATATATATATATATATATATATATATATATATATATATATATATATATATATATATATATATATATATATATATATATATATATATATATATATATATATATATATATATATAAATATATATATATATATATATATATATATATATATATATATATATATATATATATATATATACATACATATATTGTTAGGAGGCGACATGAGCTGGGGGGAGGGATCTTGGAACACTGAGGGGAAGGGTTAGTGTCACTTTATACTGAGCTCTGGGGGCAGCTGCCTCTATGTGGCTAGCTGCAGATGGCCAGGCCCTGTTCGCTGTGTTTGACTGCAGTTAAGGTAGCTGTGGTTGGTGTTTGCTTGGTCAAATCAGCCGCACGTCTTTTTCTAATGCACAAATCTACAGATACTTATGGTGATCGCCCATCTGAAGAGCTGGGGGGAGTGAGTGTGGGTCGGACTAAAGCCTCACAATCAGACCCATGATGAAAAGGATATTTTAACAGTAGTCATGTATTTTCTAGACTACCTGTATAATATGAAGTACTTTTACTATGTACTTTCAAGTAATCATATGTCAAAATCCAAAACAGTGGACTAATACTGACCAATACTGTTGGACTTAGTACTTTTCAAACTACCAGCATGCATACTATGAAGTACTTTTACTGTGTACTTATCCAGTGTCTCAGGCACGTTCCGAGCAAAAGAAAAAGACGTACTTTAACTCTCATTAGATTGGCGCCCCGCAGTTTTTAAAAAATATATAATTTAATGACAAATTATGTTGCATGTAAGTAGACTGTCTTTGAACAAAATAACTCAAAAAGTAATGGATGGATTTTGATGAAGTTTTCAGGAAATGTTCAGCATGGGAAAAGAAAGAACTGATTCAATTTTGGTGTTGATCCAGATCAGCGTCTGGCCGCCATGACGGAAAATGATTTTCGTGAATAACTACTGAACTAAAAAAGATATCATTATGAATCCAATTGCTAATGGTATGTTTTCATGGTCAAGGAATCTAAATATTTTGATGAAATAAAGGCAGGACTAATATTTATGGTGAAAATCGCAATATGGGTGAGGACTGTGGCGCTGGCGGAGGTCTGCGCTCTCTGAGTGCTTTTCTAGTTCATGTATAGATTCTTACAGCAGCATCAGTGACCAAATCACACAAATCCACGGCTTATCAGAACATGGCGTGGTATGTATTTTCATTTCAGCTGCTGAATGGGAATTGAGGATTTTTGTTGCCAATCAACAAACTGCTGCACTTTTAGCTCTGCCCTTTAAGGTTGCTTTGGTGTGTTCACCATCCCTACAGAGGGATGCCATAAAGAGTGCCAGTACAGGTTGGTTATATGAGAACCTTTTCTACTTACAGTATTTGACAGTGGAAACACCTGTCATTGTGTACCAAGCCAAACTGAACCAGATGGAAATGCAACATTAAAACCTCAAAAGAAAATGTGAAATAAAATCCTTGATGGGTTAGGGATAGTTTATGGTGGCATAATAGCTAGTATGAAACAAGAAATCGTAGCCTCTTATTAATGTGTATTGTTTTATAAAATCTGTTGGTTTTACATTTTTTATATCTCAGTTATCTCAATTTTTTTCAAGTTTTTCACATAAATTCTTGAAACAGGATCAATTATAAATCTTTAACATGATAATTCCATTTCTGTGAGAGAGAAAACTGAAATTTGTGGCACAGTCATTCCTCACTGACCCCAGATCAGGAAGAGAGGGCTCATAAAGTGTAGGCATACTCAGATACATGTGTTATCCTACAGAAGAATTTATATCCAGATACATTTTTTCCTGCAGCAGCAGCAGCATTTACTCAGCTGTGAGTTAAAGCTGCACATGTATCCCTCTGGTAAGAATTGCAGGATTTGTGGTCTGAAACTGAACAGTGCGCTATACATGTTTAGGTCTGTGTGCATCAGTTCGTACACCCACCGACCACCCACAATAAACCTCAATGAATGTCCCTCTCACTCCAAAAGCCAAGACCAGCATGGAAATGTTAGCTTTATGAGCCTGTGGGTAGCAGAAGAGGAGAGGGGAAATGTAGATGATTTGTAGAGAGACCATAATGGAGACAGATGATCCTTTGGGTTACGTCTGCTGTTGAATCAGTGCTGCCACCCAGTCAGGGAGTGTGAGTTCTCTGGCTCTGCTCCCTCTTCCTCTTATTTCTTACGACATGTTGCTTCTCGACCTCGACTGCAGTCCATTTAACACCATTTAAGGACTATACTGGGCATGCTCAGTCTATGTTTATAAAATGTCTCAAAATTTAGGGAATCAACTTTAACCTTTTTCCCTCTGCTTGTAAATGTAAAATGTAATCTTGTTCAGACTAAATTGATGACAATAGTTGCGAAAAGAAGCATTTACATTTGTTTCCAAATTTGGCAAATTTTAAATAGCGTTTTTTTGTTTTGTTTTTGTCCTGCTTACAAGTAGACAGTAAATACTGTTATTTTTCTCAACAAAATAAACTTGAAGGTCTCCGATGTTTACGTGACATCACATTAGAGGATATTGTTTACAAATTATAGAGTTTAAACCAGAGTAAAAAAAACAGTCAGACTGACAATCCATGAATTTCATACATTACACACATACATGTACGTACATTTTGTATATACTGTAAATTTTTGCTGATCTGTGCCGAAAATATTGGGCAGCGCCATGCTTGGTCAATTTCAGTGACCATTTGTCAACAGCAGTAGAGGAGAAAGCGATCTGGCTCAGCTGATAGAGGGGACTATTCCCTGGTCCTCAGTACTTAGCAGCTTAGGTTCCTCTTCTTCGCTATGATGTCAAGCTGGAACTTTTCCAGCAATAGAGTCAATATTCAGAGCACAGGATTATGTAAAACAGCATTTTTACTCTACCAGGAGAAGTGGAAGCCAACTTTTATAATCTAGCAACATGAACTGTTGGGAAAAGCATGCTGAAACTGAAGTTGTGAGCTCAGCTGGCATCCTTGGGTCTCATGAAAGGCACTTTAAAGATAAGATCTATTATTATTATCATTATCATTATCATTATCATTATCATTATCATTATCATTATCATTATCATTATCATTATCATTATTATTAAAAGCAGCGGTTGTTGACAGCAGCCCTTATATTGACCTTTGACTTCAAGCTCTGTTCCATTTTTGTGTCCAGCATATAAATTAATGGATGTTCACACTAAATAAATATTAATATTCCTGTCATGAACTTGACCTACATATCCAACCATAATTATCAACTGCTGTGTAATGACTATTTTAAAAAGGCTTTACATGTCAGTTTGATATCTGTGAGTCATTTTATGGTACTATCATATTCATCAGAAACCCTTTGTGGGCTAATGTTATTGCTGGCAATCGTCTAGTAAACTTGTCATTGAAAATGGCTGTCTCTTTATCTAATTAACAATCAGTATGAGAGCTGAGGATCTGCACAACTAGGGTCCACAGACTACAGAAGTGTTCCTCAGGGCAGCCGACCGGTGGGATGTGTCCGAAACGCCTCACCAGGGAGGCATCCAGGAGGCATCCTAAGTATATGCTCGAGCCACCTCAGCTGGCTCAACGGGAAGGAGCAGCGACTCTCCTTCTAGCCTCTCCCGGATCACCGAGCTTCTGACCCTGTCTCTAAGGGAGAGCCCGGCCTTGCTGCGGAGGAAACTCATTTCGCCCTCTTGAAACCATGATGTTGTTTTATCAGTCACTACCCACCAAGAACGAAGATCGAACGGTAAATAGTGAGCTTTGCCTTTCAGCTCAGATTACTTTTTACCATGACGGACCAGTGCAGAGCCCTCATCACATATTTTGAGGCACTGATTCTCATCCCAGCCTCTTCACACTCGGCTACGAAGTGATCCAGTGAGAGCTGCAGGTCACGGTCCGATTAAACCAATAGGACCACATCATCTGCAAAAAGCAGCGACCTGATCCTGAGGTCACCAAACCAGAACCCCTCAACGCCCTGGCTGCACCTAGAAGTTCTGTCCATAAAAGCTATGAACAGAAACAATGACTAAGGGCAGCCCTGGCAGAGTCCAACCCTCACTGGAAATGGCTCTTATTCACTGTCGGAAATGCTGATCAGCCTGTGGCACCAGTTGTAGAGAGAATAGACGACCTGTATCAGGGGTCTGCTACCCCATACTCACAGAGCACCCCCCATAGGAACTCACGAGGGGCACGGTCAAATGCCTTCTTCAAATCCACAAAGCACATGTAGACAGGTTAGGCAAGCTCCACTGCACCCTAGAGGACTCTGTGGAGGTTGTAAAGCTGCCCTACAGTTCCATGACCTGGATGAAAATCACATTGCTTCTCCTGAATCAGAGGCTCGACCCTCCTCTCCAGTAGCCCTGAATAGACGTTACAAAGGAGGCTGAGGAGTGTGATCCCCCTGTAGTTGGAGCATACCCCTCAGTCCTCTTTTTTGAAAAGAGGGACCGCCACCCCAGTCTGCCAATCCTATGGCACTGTCCCTGATTTGTTTTGTATTGGAAATAAATTACAACTCTTTTTCTTATTAATAACCCGGGCATAACATGCAAAAACAGATATGCAAAGGGTAAAAGTTAAGAATATTATTTGTTCTATTTATGAGGTAAGCTCAAATGGATTATATTTTTGAAAAAGACAAAAAGAGACAAAAAAGAGACAAAAAAGTCTAGTTTATTTCAGTTTCGGATTGTTTTTACATTTGAAGCTTAAAGACTAAGTGTGACTTTTTTCTTCAAGCTAGCTGGTTTTGTCTGGTGAGTAGTAGTTTTTCTGTTTGTGAGTCTCATTTAGGTGTCCAGACTCATTTGATGGACTCATTTTTGGCCAGAATTATTGATACGTTCTGCTACTTTAGTGGCCCAGAAATGCATCTGTGCAGTAACTATCAGCTAAAGCACATTGTAGTTTATTGACAACAGCAGGAACAGAACTGAGTGAGTCATGATAGTCACGTGTCTGCAAAGAAAAACTGAAGTTGAAGATAATATGTTATCTTTTTTGTACCTTTTATGTAAACCCTAGAAAAAATTATGTGTGAAAATATCAGTAGATCAGCAGTTTCTGAAATGCTCAGACCAGCCCATCTGTTGTCAGTGTTTGTCATATTCATTACAGGCGAAGGCTCGCAGTCACGTTATGCTTTCAGCACAACTAAACCACACAATTTCCTCTTTGACGCTGAAAGGCCCAGTCATTCTCTGACCAGGAATAATAATGTGGTTTATTTCCAAGCTTAATCGAGGCAAGATAAATCTGTATGCTGATAGACATGGATTGATGATATTTTAGTTTTAAGGTCACATCAGTTCAGCTTGCTTATTTAAACTAAAAGAATCATAAGGTTTTGCTGTATCGACAAAAAGGACTCAGGACGTGTATGAGGCTGATTTCTTCCATCACAGTAACTGACAGTCGGACGGTCCAGCTGCCGTTTCTCTGTAGAAGGGAAGAGGACAAGCGGAGGAAAAGAATGACAAGGATGTGTGTGAGTCTGTCTTCTCGTGCGCGCCTGCATGCCTAAGATTTTAAATCACTGTGTCGCCATCATTTCTTTTGTTACAGTCCTACACTCTGCGGCTCTTTGTCGGTGTCTCCTGCAGCAGGCGTCCTGACAGCCTGTGAATGGCGGTCCCTGCTGTGCAGTGGCGGCCTGCTGTGTGGAGTCAAACCTTCAACAGCCCTTATTAGTGTCAGCTGCTCACAGGCGTGAGGGGCTTTTAAAAACAGTTTGCTTGTATTTATTTCCTTACTTTTCCCTTTATTATCTTTATACAGTCAAAATTTGATGTTTCTAGTAACATTTTGTTAATCATGTGGAATGATTGAGTTAAACACAGAGACAGAGAGTGGAGGTCTATGCGGGAATGTGTGGGACAGTGAGGGCACGTGTGTGCGGTGGCGTGTGTTTCATAGAAATTCCAGCCCTTCCTTCTCCTCCTCCTTCTCTTTTCAAGTGTGACAGTGATTAATGATGCTCAGCTGTCAGGTACATTACTCACACTTTCTCTTTCTTTTTCTTCTTCTTTCTCAAATCTCTTTCTGCTTCTCCTACCACTTCTAACTGTAGGGACCTGGGAGGGCATTTACATGACAACCTGATGAAATAGAGCCGTGAAGACATATTAGTCAATCATTCAATACATAAAGGCATACTCTAATTGTATAATCATTAAAAATGTTTATCAAGACACTTTACCAAAAAATACATCAATGCCATTCTTTCTCTTTACTTGTTTTTTTTATTATTATTTCTAATCGAATTAGATCCAACACGAATGACCAGGACTGAAGCTTTATGTTGCATTATGTTGGTATATTAATTTTATATTTTTTATGTTATTGTTCAGGCTTTCCTCAGCCAACTCTCTGAACTGAAGAGGCCTTTTGGAAAGCATCTTCAAGAATCTGAACCAGTTCAGTTGCCACTTCAGAGTTCAGAACAGAGTTTGATAACCTTGACCTCGATGACTGAGAACCTTCACAAGACATCCATGAAACAGAAAGTTCGAGGGACCCCAACGAAAATGAGATGCAGCATCTCAAGGGACTTTCCTAAACAAAAGTCAATGTAAATTTAAATTAAATGGAAGTTTACCAGAGGTGACAGTGGGTCACTCTCTCTTACCCTATGTTCTATTTATCAATTGGTCTCCACTCATCATCACTTGGTTAGACTTGGACATACTGTGCCTTCAACCACTGAAGCAAAAAGAAAGAAACAACTTTTATTTATCTGAAGCACTGTCTCTCTCAGTGGGAGTATATTCAGAAACAAACCCCTGACAGCTGACCCAGTGCTGAAAAGAAAAGTTCTGTTAATAAAAGAAAAAACAGGAACAAGAGCCAGAATATATTAAATGTTCGGAGTGTGTGCAGCACGATCAGACCTTGGTCTTCATGAATGTGTGTGTTTTTGCATGTGTGTATCAGTGCGAGCCATGAATCTGCCTTGCGAAGGCGTTTGAAAGAGGCCAGACGTCCGCTGTCAGAACTCTCTCTGCCCCCCGACCCCCTCCCCCAGCCTGCGGCCACGATGATGGATGACGGCGAATGAGAAGTTTCCTCTCCTGGACTGTTGACTACAGCCGGCTGCCGTCAGAGGGCTGGCCATCTGCTTTCCATTGCAGGGGCCGGCAGGGGCCGTTGGTTTTGGGCCTGGGTTTTGGCTGTACTGGCAGCATTGAAGGGACTACAGACAGAACGCCAGGCCTGGAGGCAGGGTGGGCTGCAGAGGACTAATCCAGACAAATGAAAAACAGGAAATGGTGATTATTCAGAACAAAACAGAACTCTTCATTTATCAGTCTGGATCAGTTCAGTGCTCCAGCTTCCAATGATGGTATCTTTATTTCCAGAACAGTTTACAACTACAGATTTCTTTTTAAGACTTTTTTTTTTCTTTTTTCTTGTCTTTTATTGATACTTGATAGATCTGAAAGGGGGGAGAGAGATGTGGGGAAGACTTGGAAAATGAGATTTAGGCGGGAATTTGAAAATTGGACTTAGGCCTTGGGACTGAACTAAACTATGGTTAATGATTTCAAAATATTGTTTTATCTTATGATATTTTCATATTTATGACAAACATTTAAGAAGCAAAGGAAACTTAACCCTATAAAGCCAATTGTATCATATTTGATACATACTTTTATAATACCTCTATCTACTCAGTATGGTCAACAAATTACAAAAAAACACCTGAATACAATCAGATAAATAATAAAAATGTCTTAAATGGATATCAGTTGCCAAAAACGCCTAATGTATCAAATGAGATATGAAAAATCTATATGTTGAATTTTATTGACATTTTGACATTTTTAGGATTTTAGAAGAAAGTGAAACAAACATTTCAGCTACAAAGAATTTTCTGGCTAGAATCTATGGTCTTGGGCCTTAAAGGGTCAACCACATCCCCCATTAATGGTTAAGGTTCTATAGTCTTTCCTCCAACAATACTAGTATTTTTGAGTTTCTGAGACACAGAGCTTATTTAAGAGCCCGTATTTTGCCTTGACTCTGATACATATTAAATTTTTGTTGTTTTTTAAGAATGTATTTGTTGTTGTTGTTAGGGTATGTTCACTTTCGCCTGCTTTACAAGAACCTAATGTTTTCCCATATTGAGTACCCCGGTTGTATTCTCTCTTTGTTGGAGACACTTTGTTAGCACTCCTGTCCCCTTAATGCTCCTTCATGGAGCGCTACAGTAATGAGTCCAATAACATGGAGTTAGCTGGCATTTCAGCACGTCCCAAAAGTCCCAAAGTTTCTGGGATTTCAGCACAGAGAGTATGCACATGACTTCATGGTCAGAGCAAGTCAGGGACACACTAAGTGGCAAAAAGCATAGACTGACAACAGCAATCAGAGGAAAATAAGCAGCCAAACACTTTAATTTTGCTAAAAGATTCGCATTTTGTTGCTATTAGTATTTAAAAATGTTCAACACAGGCTGTGTACATCCTCACCTGGTGATGTTGAAACATTTGGAGCTGTAACATCAGGGTTATAAAGAAGACGAGCCTGAGACGCTACACCACCAGGTATCAAACCACCTAGCTTTCCTGGATCCGGGTAGGCCTAATGCTAAATATGAAACAACACTGATAAACTGCGCTGTCTTACAACCTCTGGCAAAAATTATGGAATCACCAGTCTTGAAGGATGTTTATTCCGTTGTTTAATTTTGTAGATAAAAAGGCAGATCACAGACATGACACAAAACTAAAGTGACAACGTTCTAGCTTTAAGAAACACTAAAAGAAATCAAGAAAAAAAAAGTGGTAGCCAGAAACAATTAGGGAAAAAAAATATGGAATCACTCAATTCTGAGGAAAAAATTATAGAATCATAAAAAACAAACAAACAAAAGAACACTTCAACACACCCCTAGTACTTTGTTGCACTACCTCTGGCTTTTATAACAGCTTGCAGTCTCTGAGGCATGGACTGAATGAGTGACAAACAGTACTCTTCATCAATCTGGCTCCAGATCAGCTTTGCAGGTTGGAGCCTTATGATGGACCATTTTCTTCAACTTCCATCACAGATTTTCAATCGGATCGAGATCCGGACTAATTGCAGGCCATGACCAGTGGCGGTTCTGGGGAGGGGCCAACAGGGGCCAGTGCCCCTGTAAAACTGAGCCTGGACCCCCCTGTGGCCCCCCCTCCACACCAAGCATATACAATCATTAAAGGCTGTGGTGTCCCGCTGATGTAATAAGCGGAACAAATGATGCGACACTGGGTTCCAGTCAGACCCCTTAGAGTGCTGCACTGCCAGAACCTCTTGGGAGAAAAAGAGAATATGCCGACAGAATCATCACAGTGATACAAGAAGACTTACCACAGAGAACTGTGGTGAGTAAAGCTCTGTTGTTTGTGTAATTTTTACACGGTAAGACCAGGAAATGTTGTTGACCAACTTGAGTTAATAGGAGGTTGATAAAAGCACAGAGGTTGATGTGGTCTACCAAGTTTTACGCACCGGCTGTGATACGCACGCCTTTGACTGGCTTCACGCGCTCTCGCGCGCGCCACACCTCCGATTTTTTACGCTGGGTTTATAGGTACAAATCCCATGGGGGCCGCAGGAGTGTATCATACGTGGTGCCCACAAGAAAACGCCCTGAAATATCTTGTAACAACAACAAAATAAGCAGAGATTAGTATAGCGTGGCTGTGTGTCTTGAACTTTCCCTCGGAGTCTGTGCAAGCACTCCTCTGTATGCAGGTGAGCGTAAAGACGCAGACAGGCGCGCATCGCAGGGACAGTGAGGGACCGTCAGTCACTCAGTGTGTTTTTATGATTCAAACTGTGTCTTCATAGCTCATGTGCTCTGTTTAACTTAACGAAAATACTTAAAAAATGACGAGTCGGCCTGTTAATGAATCAAAACTCATTATTGTTCATCAGTCCAGCACTGAGCTGCTGTTTTCACTGAAGCACTGTTTTCTAAATGATAAATTCACCCAGAGGCTTCCTGCATCACTTATGCTCCATGATATAAGAACAATCTGTAAGTATTTAGCTTCAAATAACATCTACCCTCAAGAGGCTACCCTCTAATAAATCAGACGACAGGTCTATGGTAACATGAACCTGTCCCTAACTTTAGTTCTTATTCTAGTCCACTTGTCTCCTCTTACCTCCCTTCCTTTGCCCTCACACCCGACACAGCATCGTGTGGATTTGCTGTTCATCATGAGACTGGGATCCACATTCAAGATTTCCTGCTGCTTAACAGAAGGTTTTTTCTTGCCGCCATGATGGAGGGATCCATGATTGGCTATTTGGATTCATGTTGGGTGTTGGATGTATATATTTGTATATATATGTATATGTGTATTTTATATGTATATATGTATCTTTGCATATATGTGTATCCATAAAATGAAGAGCTTTATGCTCTATTGTAAAGTGTCTTGAGATAACACTTGTTATGAATTGGTGCTATACAAATAAAGATTGATTGATTGATTGATTGATTGATCTACTAGTGCGGTGGTTCTCAACCTGTGGGTGGAGGCCCATAAGTGGGTCTCAGAGCTGTTTTCAGTGGACGGTGTATAAATCAGGTAAAAATGTGGCAAATATGTCTTCAGTGTATGGAGGCCCTAAGAGGACAAACACCCATCAGAGTATGTCAGAGTATACCCACTAGAATAAACCAGACTGCACCACTCATCCTTTCCCCCTTCCATAAAGTTGACCCACAAAAAATCCCCATTGTAAACACAAATAAATATTTTTCAATGGTGTAATTGCGTTTGGTGACTGTACAATACGAGTTAAATATGACACTGTTTCAGATTTCTCTAGTGAGATTTTTCTGTCCAGAAATCATAAATTCATTTATGTCGGCTGTTATTACTTTTAGTTTGGTGTTCTTTTATAGATGTATTGATTTAAAAATAAAGTAGTGATAACTGTGACTTTGTATCACAAATTTGTATCACTAAAAGGGTATCGTGGATGCTCTCATTGTTTTTATTGTCCGAATTGCTACAGAAACAATTACCAATACTGTTTTTAAATTTTGTTCTGAAGTAAATGTGTTCAAGGCTTGAACACCGTGTTGTCGATGAAGACAAAAACAATGTCTTATTTTGTTTATTTAACAATTTCTTTGGACATATTGTTGAAAAAATTTAACTAACATACAATAAACTTTCCAGCAACTGAAATACTTTTACTAGTATTTTGTATTACATTAGACTAAATATTTTAAATGCAAGAACACTTCTCAGTTTCTTTTGTCGGGATTGAATGTGTCCCTCTGACAACACCCTTGGCCCCAGTCTGGCCCCCCTGTGAAATTGGTCTAGAACCGCCACTGGCCATGACATTGACCTTATATGTATTTCTTCAAGGAATGTTTTCCCAGTTTTTGCTCTATGGCAAGATGCATCATCATGAAAAATGATTTCATCATCCCCAAACATCCTTTCGATTGATGGGATAAGAAAAGTGTCCAAAATGTCCATGTAAACTTTGTGCATTTATTGAAGATTTATGACAGCCATCTCCCCATGCCTTTACCTGACATGCAGCCCAATATCATCAATGACTGTGGAAATTTACATGTTTTCTTCAGGCAGTTGTCTTTGTAAATCTCATTGGAACAGCACCAAACAAAAGTTCCAGCATCATTACCTTGCCCAATGCATATTCGTGATTCATCACTGACTACGACTTTCATCCAGTCATCCACAGTCCAAGACTGCTTTTCCTTAGCCCACTGTAACCTTGTTTTTTTCTATTTAGGTGTTAATGACAGTTTTCGTTTAGATTTTCTGTTTGTAAATCCCATTTCCTTGAGGCAATTTCTCTCAGTTCGGTCACAGACCTTGACTCCAGTTTTCTCCCATTTGTTCCTCATTATTTTTGCTGTGCATTTTCTGTTTTAAAGACATATTGCCTTAAGTTTTCTGTCTTGATGCTTTGATGTCTTTCTTGGTCTACCAGTACGTTTTCCTTTAACAACCTTCCCATGTTGTTTGTACTTTGTCCAGATTTTAGAGACAGCTGACTGTGAACAACCAACACCTTTTGCAACATTGTGTGATGATTTGCCCTCTTTAAGGAGTTTGACAACTCTCTCCTTTGTTTCAATTGACATCTCTTGTCTTGGAGCCATGATTCATGTCAATCCACTTGGTGCAACAGCTCCAAGGTGTGATCACTCCTTCTTAACTGCAGATTAACAAGCAGATCTAATCTGATGCAGGTTGGAAAGGAAATTGACAGGGTGATTCCATAATATTTTCCTCAGAATTGAGTGATTCCATATTTTTTTCACTCTGCTTGGTCTAAAAAAGTAATTATTACTGACTACCACATTTTTTTTCTTGATTTCTTTTCAGTTTTTCCTTTTGGAAAGTGTTTGTATAGGCCCACTTCTTCAAACATAAAATATCACACAAGTATTCAGCAAATCATTGTTTTATTTACAGTGTCTCAGTGCACGGGCATTTCTAAGGAAAATGTATGTAAAAAAAAAAAAAAACGACCAGGATCCAGTGAAGCTGCTGCAGGATGGGGGCGATGTAATGGTGGGAGGGGATTCTGGCGATGATGCAGGCAGCTGAGTCCTGGGCCAGTTGGAGTTTATGGAGGGACTTTTGGGGAAGGCTGAAGAGTTATCTGGAAACTGGCATGAATTTGCAGTTTGTGTGTGTTCAGGACTGTAAGCTTTGTGTAACTGGAGTGGCAGTGCACTCTGCTTGACTTAAGATTAGCTGCAGGTCCATTGTCAAGTCCCTGTATGTACTGTGTTTGCTGCAGCCCTGCTCTGGCTAATTAGCATATGAGGATGACCCCCCTCAAAACCAGCGATTCTGTACAGAGGGATCACGTGAGCATGGAAAGAATGCAGATGTGCTTTATTCATAGACTTTTTGGACCAAAGCACGTTACTAACGTTTTATGAGTACATTAAGGATCCATGTTAAACTGCAGAAAAGGAGCAAACTATGTCTCCTTTAAAGGATCAAAATACATTTGCCTTTTCTGCAGCTTCCATGGATCACTTTCAGTGAGTAAACATTAACCCATCAAAAGAACATGGCGTCACAGACCTTTAGTTGAGTCACTGCTTGATTTGGTAACACAAAACAGGAAAAATGCTTCCAGGTGAATCTTTGTTTCAGCAAGAACCATCAATCCTCAACCCACATGCTTTGTTATCTCCATCCCACTTCTTTCCTGCACTCCCACACGTCATCCATTCTCTCCTTCTTCTCCTTCTCCTTTGTTTCAAATAGTTGTCTCACCCACTTTAGCATCCCATACCCTCTTATTCTTCATTTAACAGGAGGGGCCTTTCACCCTCTTCATCACCTCTGTTCTCTTTTTCAGATTGTGGGAATGAGCAGGAGCAGGAAGACCACAGCAGATTGTTGTGATCTCCATATTACAGTAAGTTATATTCTGAGTTTAATGCACATCTCCAGGCATTCACATCTTTACCCTCTTGACCCCTTCTGAATGTTTCTGGTATCTAATAAGCATTGACAGCAGAGGTCTTAGTGATGTGGGCTGGTGGTATGTGATTGTTTTTTTGGGTCACTGACTGATGTCTTAGAGGTTTTCATGCCGTCATCTATCACCTGCCAGCTTTCTGACATCTCTCTCTTCTTGTGTTGTCTCTTTTCTGCCCTCGTTCACTTCTTCTCTTTCTTCCTCTGACACCTGTCTTTCACTGAGATTAACAGCTGTCCATCTGAGTGTGCATGGGTGTAAGTTTGGGTTATCTCATGGTTCGTGGCTCTGGGGTAGGACGGGTGGAAGTCTGTGGGGTTTTTCTTTTTTGGAAACCATATGCACTCAGTTTGTTCAGAGTCAGAGTCTGTTCTGACAGGGAGAGGAGGTCTAAGTCTGCATTGATGAGGCACTTAATTATTTAAATGGCTGACAGGAGCATTGAAGATCTCAAAGTAACTTTAGGTGCATCTGAACCCAAAAAAAATGCAAACCAGGCATAATAGAGAAGTAAGTAGGCTGATGCTGTATACACTCAGTAGTCATTTAGGACAAATGGATGCTACAAATGGATTGGACCCCCTTCCACTTTCAGAACTGCCAAGAAACACAAGGTATTGGCTTATTTATCTTCACTTATTTGTTTTGCAAGCTGCTCAGCTGCATACTGATGGGATAGAGCCACAACCTAAGAGGCTAGCTTAGCATGCATGTTAAAGGAACACTAGTTTTTTTTAGTGTGTGTCACTTCACTCCTGAGTCTATGAGAAAACACCATTCTGTTGACTTTGCATGCAGCAACAAGGAAGACAATCAAATATTGCCAACCTCTAGTTAGCTAAGCATGCTGGGAGTATATGGGTAATGCTTTAGCCTGCCTCTGCCTACGGTCATCAGATAGACAGTCCTGTGTGCGTATTGTTTTTTTTACTGATTGTGTGACATTACCTTATCTATTTATAGACTAAGACTAGACTTCAGCGACCTAAGCCACAGGGCACATGAGTGCCAGTAAATAGCAGAGGAACAAAGTTAAAGAAGAAGACGCAGAAGAGCTCACACTGTTGGCTGGTGTAGTATTATAGGACACTGCAACACTTTTTCAACACTTCATAAACCATAACTTTACAAAAATGACTTACATGTGTGCTGTTCAGAATTGCAACAATGAGCAAAGCGCAGGGTCACATCTTATTTTTCACTCAATTCCACCTTGAAATTCTGAGCGGTTGAAACAATGGCTAGGTGCTCTGAACATCAATCCCAACAACCCACAAGAAGCAGTCAAGACAATGTTAGTTTGGTCAAAGCATTTTTCAGGGGACGACTTCCACCAAAGACAAGAAAGTGGCAACAAAACAATGAGATAATACTCGAAGAACACGGATATCCCAATGGAAAACATTTCAACAACTTCAGGATTCCCAAGAGGAATTTGGTCTGTGCAGGGAAGCCAGAATGCCTTGAGAGAACCTCTGCATGCACAGAGGAACATGTAAACTGCACACAGAAAGGCACTGACTGACACAGAGATCAAACTTGCAGCCTTCTTACTTGGAAACATACACCACCTGCTTCACCACTGTGCTGCCCTTGTTATAAACAGTGTAGTTACAATTCCATGAGTTCTGAAATGATCAGAATTTCTTGAGGTTCCTGGGGAGAGTAGAAAAGCACCTTTAGTTGCTGGTCTGCCTATCCTTCTTTCTCTCTCTCTCTCTGTGATGGTGGAGGGTATGAGTGTGAGGGGAGACAGATTGTAAAGCAGAATAAGTCAGTGCAACAGCAGCATGTGAAAACATAATGGAGCTGGCTGCAGCCTCTGTATGTGCTCCCTGCCTCATCCATCTACATGACAGGACAATGGAGCGGTATGGCACAATACTGAGCTCTTGTGCCCATTGTGAGTCCAGTCAAAGGACTGGGACATCTTCCATGAACTGGAATTGATCATTCACTACCTCAGAGCTTTTCTGTTTTTACCATCGAGCGTCAAACTTAGTTAACTGTAACTGTATTTGATTCTCTAAACTTTCTAAATTGTGTATTTATACAAAAGTTGTGTAGCACTAGCAGTTTTAGCAATTTAAAGTGTTCCAGAAAAAGAGGTATGAGGGTCCTTTTTTCTGCTCAAAGCAAAGATAGCAAAAGAGAGACTGTTTTGAAAGATTTCTCTACAATCAACCTTTCGTTTATGCCGGGCGGACACTGTGCGATTTTAGAAACCTGACTGTTGGGGAAATGCTCCCACTGCACGACCGGGTTTGTCACTCATACTCTATTTGACCCTACGACATGTGTGTTCATACTGTACGACTGCTGTCAGCCACGATCATTGACAACCACGACTTCTTGTCCGCGTCCTCGACGTCAGTCGGCGTGTGACGGCACGACGTGCTCGAGTGTGAACAAAGGTTCCTAGTTCCTATGACAACCACAGCGTGCCTGACAACAAGATGGCGAGCAGGCAGCAAGTTGTTGCAGTTGTGTGCGCTGTCTTGTGCGCTGTAACTAAAAAAAAAAGAAAAGGATTTGGGTACGTGAATGGCTTAGGAGACGTGGTCGGTATGGGATGTCCATCCTTCATCAGGAGCTTGAGGTAACGTTAATGTTAAACTATATATTGTTTTACAGTAGCTATGATAGTTTCACGTTAGCATTAGCCAGCCAATGTTGCTTTTAAACACCATACTGCCACGGCAAAGTCCTCATCTGTAGCCGATAACGTTATGATGAAATGGAATGAACGTAGAATCGTGACGTAACACCACTCACACTGTATGAGCTACGGCGAAAATTTCTGACATGCCAGAAGTTTGATCGGGAGGTTGCAGCATTATCGTTAGAACGTAGCAGCAATTAATCCTTCCTCGTGAGTGTTCTCACACTGTACGGCTTACGACCTCCCGACTGGACATCCCGACACTACAATGTTTCCACAGCGTGGTCTGCGACGGCAAAATCGTGGTGAAATCCCCTCGAAATCGCACAGTGTCCACCCGGCATTACTCACTGATTGATTCACTGGCCAATCAATCAGAAGCAGAGAATGCACTGCCATAGCAACTGCTGCTAGGTTATTCAACATCTCAATTTTTGTCTTGGCAGAGTCTTTTCCATTGCATTTTGCTGAAACTATTTTACTACATTTGCATCCTTGATATTGTAGTTCACAAAGAGCACATGTGAAGGTAAATAACAAAACAGTTTTAATATATATATATTAATATATATATTTAATATATATGTATATCTATATATATATGTATATATATATATACATATATATATATACATATATATATATACATTTGTATGTAAATAATTACAGCATTATTTTGATGTTAACAGATGATGTTGGCAAGATTTATTGGATCATACATCAGCAATACTTTGAAGCTATAGCAACATGAAGTTAGTTATTTTATTGTAATGCACCCTTCTGCCATTATTGGGTAATTCTTTGTGCCTTTACTTCTCTTCATGGTTTTAAGGATGACCTATCACACGAATATTGACCATTGATTGTCAAATGGAAATGATGTGATCTTCTGTTTTTTTTTTTCATTTGGCTAATATTCATGCTTTTTTCATTACAATGTTTCAGAACAATACCTGGCCTTTCTGGTGCTGATACATAAATTTTGTGATATGGGGCAGCTCTTATGAATTTCTCAAGAGCCTTTACTGGCATAATAAACTGAGGTCAAGCTCCTTCTGCAATCAAAGATCAAGTTTGTTGTCTTTCTTATTTATAGAAAGTAAAACTTACACGAATACAAAACCCTTAAACACAAATTTTATTAAAAACTACTTGTAATAATTTGTCAACAAAATTCATATTTTTCTCCTGCGTAATTAATAAGATATTAAATACAGCCCCACACTCAAAATTAATACGGAATTGGATGGAATAGCAACATTGTAAATGCAATGTGGATGGCTTTAATTTAGCTGTGTACACAAATTGCACCATATCCCAAATAAAGATGAACTAAATTTACATGTTTAAAGATTATTCTGCAAACCAAACATAATAATCTTGAAAAAATGTGTCGTTATAGCTCAGTTTAACTCCCCAACAACGAGCATACGAGGTGTTTTCATCAAGAAATGTTATCATTGAAACCATGACTTCTGTCTTAAAAAAATTTTTTAAAAATCAGTATTGGTGAAACAACACTCTGAAGATGAACTTTCATTCAGCTCTTCTGGTTTTTCCTTTGAGTTATGAAATTTGTTAATCTGGTTCGTACAAACATATACACTGCCTGGTCAAAAAAAGTCACCATAAAAAAAACAAAGTCACACACTCTAATATTTTGTTGGACTGCCTTTAGCCTTGATAACAGCATGAATTTGCTGTAGCATTGTTTTCATAAGCTTCTGCAATGTCACACAATTTGTCCCAGATCACAGCACTGCCCCCACAGGCTTGTAGAATAGACACTAGGCATGATGGGTGCATCACTTCACTTGCCTCTCTTCTTACCCTGACTTGCCCATCACTCTGGAACAGGGTCAATCTGGACTCATCAGACCACATGACCTTCTTCCAGACTTCCAGAGTCCAATCTTTATGCTCAGCCTTTTTTTGGTTAGCCTTACTGATTAGTGGGTTTCTTAAGGCTACACAGCTGTTCAGTCCCAATCCCTTGAGTTCCTTTTGCATTGTATGTGTGTGGAAATGCTCTTACTTTCACTATTAAACATACCACAAGTTATTCTGTTGTTTTTCTTCTATTTGATTTGGCCAAATGTTTAAGTGATCGCCGTGACCACATTTCTTCCTTGAAGACTATGGATGTCCACTATCCTTCCAGTTTTTAATAATGTGTTGAACAGTTCTTAACCCAATTTTAGTAATTTCTGCAATCTCCTTAGATTTTATCTCTGCTTGATGCCAATGATTTGACCCTTCTTAAAGAGACTAACATCTTTTCCACGACCACAGGATGTTTCTTTCGACATGGTTGTTTAAAAATGAGAAGCTTGTCATTGCATCATCAACATGTTGTCAGCTGAAATATAATCGCCCATGCAGTAATTATTCAATAGGAGGCTCATACCTATTTGCTTAGTTAAATCTAGGTGGCGACTTGCTTTTGGCATCCATAACGTTTCATTCATCACTCCAATAATAACACGCTCAAATCCAATATTCTAAAATGTCTTAGTTAAACCACCATAATCTCATCTCAACAATGGCCATCCTGTGGTCCAAATGACTCGACTTTATCACATTACATTTGTGTCCTGTGCAGCCAATCTCCAGTTCCACCTTTAGGACCATTTTCTTTATGAATATGTATTGCCTGTATGCATAAAGGATTAAAATCTCCCTCTCAGTTCCTCTCCCACTCCCTCCTCTCTCGCCTCACACTCTCCTCTCAGCTGTTCAAATATTGTCTTTCTATTTATACTGAGCTTGGGGAAATATTTACCCTGGGCCTCTGAAGCAGGGTGGATATGAATGGGCATCATCTTAGCTTGTCAAATTAGCTGCTGCTTGCTGCCTGCTAATGTCTCTGTAATTGGAAAGGCTGGCAGCGCAGCCCATCCGACTGCTACCTTGGCATGGACGTCACGTGCTGCTGCCCCTTCTCTGAGGTTTGAGAAACTTCACCACAACCTCTGAGGTCAGCCTACAGGGTTAGTGTTGAAATTATAGAGATGATACTCATGTTGGTGAAGAGAAAAACAGCAGTTGTGCTACCAGAAACACTTGAAAAGCACAAAATAGAAACATGTGGGAAGAGGTTCCTCAGCGTTTTAGAGTTCCAGTTGTAATCCAGAAGTGTCACCGTTAAAAATAATCAAGGTTTGGATTGATCATGTAGTGGTGTAAATGATCCTACTTGCTATTGCTTGCTCACATATGTATTTATTTACAATTAATAGCTTCATGTTTTGAGTTTTGTTGAGTCCGAAGTTTTCTGTAGTGAAGATTTAAGCAGAATTTCAGGAGCAGGACCACACCTCAACCACGCCTCTTCCTGTGTTCCTATAAATTCTAACCGACCATTTCCCTCTTTTGTTTTGCACATTCACTGCACCCCTCCCTCCCTACGTTTTCTTTTAACTTTTTTCTTCCTTCTTTCCTCAGGGCCTTATAGGGGGGGTTTGTCATGCCCGGGAGCTACGGCGAACTCCTCATGAAGTTCCCCCAAACCGTTATTCGCTTCACGTACCTACTTTGTTGCTTGTTATCCACTGCGTGCAATAAATAATTGTCAAATTCATCCTGTTGATGATGTGGTCCTTACTCGTGAAACATACCTTTAGTTGGCTGAGGGTCACTTGGTGCAGCGCAGTTTGTGCACAGATGCTAGTCTGCATTTGGTGACCCTTTGATAAGTCATAAGTAATTCAGTATTTTGTTGTCCCTCTGATAAATCATAAGTAATACCGTATACGTTTTTTGTTTTTCTGTTTTTTTTTCCAGGTAACATGTTTTTGAAAATCTCCAAAATCTAAAATTTCTGTCATAATAATGACTTGTTAAGGAGTTTGCTTTAACTTCTTGTGTTTTACTGGCTAAAAAAAATCACAGTTTTACCATGACTCTCTATGCAGTAGCTTGTTATCAATCAGTCGGCTGAATTATCTGTTCTTTGCAGTGTTGCCAACTTACCAACTTTGTAGCTATATTTAGAGGCTATGCATATTTCATTAGCAGCAAAGCAACAAATCTAGGGGGGCTTTCTGGTATGTTTGAAGACTTTTGGAGACTCTGAAGTAAAGAAAATACTCTTCTCAAGGTGTGCTGTGGCTCCTCCCTATCTCATAACACTTACAGGCTGCTTAGTCCTTGTGCAGAAGTCCCTCTTAGATGCAGTCAGAGCAAATTATAATCATGCCAAGGCAGAGGCAGAGGTGACAGACTAGCAGTCTTAACTGACCTAAATCAGTTTGATTCAGTAAGCTTATGTTTTACCAAATTCCACATGGCTTTAGTTGGCCCAGACAAATTGTGCCCCACTATTAGAGAAACACCGGTCTCTGCTGAAATGAAATGTAGCTTATTAAGATGCTGCCACACAATATGATCAATAAAATGACTTCAGAAAACAACAACACAACCAAAATATCCTCAGACTTCTAACATTGCTTTTTTACAATGATGCTGCTGCTTCCCATTATAGACCACTTGACAGTTTTTTCATTCAGAAATCCAAGAGTTAATTTTTTCTATTCTGCAAAATTAAAATAAATTGTTTGGAATCACTAAAAACTAATAGCATGGAATCTGTAGAAAGGAGAAACGGACCCTTGTGAAACATACAGCATTTTCACATTGCCACCTAAGCTCCATCATCATTACACCTTAAGACGTTCACATTACTTCTGTGAGGATATAAAATCTGTGTCAATCTGTGTCAATTCATTATGCTATACAGATTCCAAAAAAATGCCTCTGATTCTACCTCTGAAAAGATGTGTTTAACAATTAACTCCTATTCAGTGCCTCACAAAAAATCAGCTTAGCCCCTAAATGACCCATTTGGGGTCCTTTCCAACTGAGGGGGCCTCCACACGGAGAGCATTTCCATGTAGACAACAAATTCAGAGACCTTCAGAAACGATGTCTCTCGCTTAAACTGCATGCATGAACCCTGACAAAAACAGAAACAATAGAGGAATACAGTGTTGCATTCGGGCTGCAGAAGCTTCAGGGCTTGTTACGATTTACCATCGAAATCTTCTGTTCCTCTACAACAACCATGAGCATCAAGAGGACAAAGAGAGAGGCATACAGCAGTGTTTGATGAAATTTCTCTTGACGTATACATATACTCCATGTCTCCTTCTCGTGCAACTTAAAGGTCTGGCATATGGCAAAAAAAATGCAATATTAACAACAACAAAAAAAGAAAGCATGTTGCTAGCAGTTACCTTGAAGAAGCAGAAGAAGAAGAAAGTTTTTTGTGACCAGTAATGCCATCGAAGCAGCAGAAGTACTATTTGCAGTGGTATTACAGTAATGCACTCTTTACTGTTCTTCTGAATGCCATTTGCACTGATTCATAACTTCTCAGTTTTATCTACATCAGCTAATCTGTAATGTACCCTAAACTCATGCCAAGTTTGCACTCTCATGCTATAGTTCCTGGCACTCAGGGTTCTTAATTTTCTTGTATTTTTAATTTCTTGTACATTATAAAATTATATATTTTGTTGGTAGGACTGTTTATTTTGCTGGCTTATTTGCAATTTTTCCATAACTTGATTTTAGCATTTTTTAGATTTATGAATAATGTCATTCACTTCTCTGTAAATGGTAAATCGACTTGAGCTTATATAGCGCTTTTCTAGTCTTTTGACAACTCAAAGCAGCTTTACACTGCAGGTCACACCTACCCATTCGCTCACTGATGGTTTCTGAGTTTCCATTTGCACTCCACTGACGCAGCAGTGGGAGCAAGTTGGGGTTAAGTATCTTGCCCAAGGACACATCGCCATGTGTCACCCGGAGCTGGGCTTGAACCTGCAACCTCCCAGTCACTGACCAAGCCACTATCCAACTGCGCCACCGGTGCCCTTTAATTTACCCCCGGGGACAAAGAAAGTTTTTGAATTAAGAAAAGAAAGTTTGTTGTTAGCTAGTTATGCCAAAGAAGCAGAGGACAAAAGTTTGTTGCAAAATTCATAATCCCAAAGACAAGTTATGTCTGCGTCTGCTCAAATTCTGTGGACATTAGCAGCCAGGTGAAAATACACATTGGCATGTCCAAACACAAGATGTTAAGTCAACGGACACTTGTGAACTAAAAGATGTATCAATCATTAAACATGCTTAAGGCCATCACTTTAGGAGAGACAATTCTTACCTTTTGAAACAGGCTACGTTTACTTAAGTTGCCATAGATAAATCTTCATTTGTGTTCCTTTGAAGGGAATTGCGAGTATTTGGGTTGAACATAAAGTTTGTTTGTAACTGCTTGAATTATGGTTGGCCCATTTGTAACCTTTATGTCCCATCCCCCTTGAGGTTGAGCCCCAGAAAGCTTTCCCCTTTAAACCCCTTTATGGGCTCCCTTGCTTCCAATCAGTCTCACCAATGTTCATATTGGAGGCAAAGCTTCACATGGCTGTAAAAATTGTGGTTTGAAATGGCAGTGTGAATGGGGCTTCACTCACGTTCATGAGTCCACATGCCTCCCTCTCATTAGTATTACACCTTTAATACAACTACTCAAGACGATGCAGATGGGGGGAAAGTCCTTTTCCATTCCGTCTTTGTGACATTCATAGTGGAAGTAAATCAACACAGGGGCATAAATATTATGGTTCGACAGAGCAGCATGGTTGGGGCCAAAGAAAACAAGGGTGTCTGGGCCTCAAATATCATCTGAGAGCGAGAGCAGACAGTAAAACAGTGATGGAGGTGGTTAACATCAGAGCAGGAGAGAGCAAGCTAATGGAGAGCCACATTACCTACTAAAAAGGATCCTCCTGCAGACGATAAGACGGGCTGGGGATCGAGAAGAGAGGGGCGGAGAAGGAAGGGAAGAAAAGCAGCCGCCGCGCTGATATTGATCTTCTGCCAGAGAGATTGATAGAGCAATAAGGAGCTGAGGAGAGGAGAGATGAGAAGTGGAGTAGAGGGGGAGGAAGAGGACAAGAAGGTGAGAGGGAGGAGTGCACGGCATGAGATGAATGGATGGCAGGGCAAGGGAGAGAGAGGGAGAAGGTGAAGAAAGAATAGATGAGGGGGGCTGAGGAAGGAAGTGACAGAGGGTGGAGGAGGCCAGGAGAACAGGGGAGGTGGTGTTGATGAAGTAGCCAGCGAGTGACATCATTTGAAAGGTGAGAGATCAGGTGTCCTCGCCGTAATTAGGTCAAGGAGAGCTAGCGGCAGGGTGATGGATGAATTAGAGGACAGCGGGGAAAGAGATAGAGGCAGAAGAAGAGAGCAAGAGAGATGATTGGATTTCACGTGTGAGAGGGAATGTGAGTGTGGGACACTAAAGGTGACCCCCAGCCGCCTAATGGCACCATACATATCCTTTAATGAAGTCATCGTGCAGTCACATCCAACTACAGCTCCACCCACCACTGAGTGCAGGTGTCAGTGAGCTTGTGAGGGGTGGTTGAGTGTGTGTTCAGACAGACGCTGTGACAGGTGAAGCAGTCACAGCACCATTCATCTGCAGGCCCCGGTGTGTGCATGTGTGTAAATGTGTGTGTATGAGTGATATGTAAGTGTGGGGCAGTGAGTTGAGGACCAACGCAGCCATCGCTCAGGACCAAGGCCTAATGGAGAGTCTGGGCAGACAGCTGGCTGATAGATAGCCTGACCATGACACACACACACAGTCATCAGATAACAGTGCTAATGTCTGACCTCACTCACTACACGTCCTTCAGGAGCAACAGAAGGGGGGCAAGAGAGGAACAAAGACAGCAGTGTGTGTATTTGTGTGGACTGACTTAACCTGACACACCAGAGGCAGACTAGCATATAAAATACAGAACTAGAAAGCACTCAGAGAGCACAAACCTCCACCAAGGCAGCTCACACACTGATGTTACATCTATGACCAATAGTTCCATGATGAAGTTACCATCATAATATGATTCACTGGGGGTGCTGGTTTGGTGGAGTGGTTAGTAATCAGGCACCCCATGTATTTGCTTCTGCCGGTCCGGGTTTGAGTCCCGCCTGTGACCAGTTTGCAGAGTGTCTTCCCCTACTCTCTCTCCCCCTTTCACGGGCCTATCCACTGTCTCTCTCCTATCAATAAAGGCACAAAATGCCCAAAAATATACATTTAAAAAAAAAAAATATATATATATGATTCACTGACTCAGAATCATGTTGATATCATTATTAGTTAGACAGTTATTGAGAAAAAAAGATTGTTTGCTAATGGTGGTTATCTGGATCAACACCATTTTTAAGTCAGGTAATTACCAACATGTCCTGACAATTTCAGCAAAATATGTCCAGTATAGTTTTTGTGTAATCTTGCCAACAAACAAACAGTAAAAAAACAAACATATACTGGCAAAAAAATAACCTCCTTGGCAGACAAAATAATAAACTAGACCTAATGTGCAACAGCCCATAGAAAGCGTTTGGGAATGTGCAGAACCTCTTAAAAGCAAATCCAGCAGGTTGGATTTTTTCACCAGTCATAGCTATATGAACGGCGCAAACCTTGGCACTGCCTGATTTACTGTCTGTGATCAAAAAGTCCATGTTGCCAAGGTCCAAATCCCCAATAACAATGCTGCCCAAAGCAGCATGCCCCAATCAGCGCCCTTTTGAGCAGGAAAAGGCACAACCTATGAGCAAGATGAACAGTGATTAGCAGTGATGCTTACAGCTTCAGTGTCAGTTTTACCTGAACCACATTTCTTAATTAAAAGAAAATAACAGTATTCCAGTATGGAGAAACTTTTTGACTGAACTTATTTTCTGAATGCTAACCATAGTATTATTGTTACCCATTAATATTAAAATTCATTGTTTTATAAAGAAGAAAAAGTAAATACACATTATTATTACTTCATTAAGAGGGCAAGTTATAATGAATTTGTAAATGAAAATGTTACTCATATTGGACATACAAAGGCAGGAGCTCTCATTCCTCAGGATATGTTACATGATTTTGTAAATAAAGAGCACAAAAGAAAAATAACTGTTATGTTCTCTGTAGAAGAACTTTTGTAGGCCTTCACATTTAGGAACAGATATGGGGTCCTGTCCAAGGTTGAGCAATGTAAAAGTAACATAGAGGTAAAAAGTAACCATCAGTGACCCTGATGGTAAGCGTGTCGTGGACAAAAACACAACAGTATGTCAGAAGTGCAACACGATGCTAAATTATGTCAGGGGAAATACAACAAACGCTGACATCATCCCGGTGTTAAAACAAGTGGAACCAGACAGAAACAACAAGCAGCACACATGCTGCAGACTTTACCTGGGTCATTTAGACTGTCATTTAAATCATTAAAAAGTTACTCTGACTTGAAACAAATGTTGGTTATTTTAATAAACCACAAGTAAAAGAGGCATTGAACTCTCTTAATTTTGTATCAAAAAAGTATCGAACTGTGACAGAAACATATTCAACCAACCTTAACCGTGAAATATGTGTATTGTTGCACCATGTATATATATATATATATATATATATATATATATATATATATATATATATATATATATATATATATATATATATATATATATATATATATATACATATATATATATATATATATATATATATATATATATATATATATATACAGTCATGGAAAAAATTATTAGACCACCCTTGTTTTCTTCAATTTCTTGTTCATTCTAATATCTGGTACCACTAAACGTATAATACAATGAACACAACAAAAAATGCAGCTGGTCACATAATACTTTATGTCCTATTTGACATTCTTAAGCTTAATTGATTCCCAGGGTATATAAGAGGCCATTTCATGTCACAAGCAGCACTGCACATGCAAAGGCCTAGAGTGGTTTCCTGCTTACATTCAAGCCGTAGCACAACTCAGAAGTTGTCAGCTCTCACATAATGCCTAAAACAAAAGAATTATGTGAAGCCACAAAGGCACCCATCTTGGCACTGCTGGAAATTGGCATGAGTGAGAGACAGGTAGCGAAAAAACTGAAGATCTCCAAGACAGCCGTTCATTACAACAAAAAAAACAAGCTGAACATGGCACTACCAAATTGCTACCTGGCCGTGGCAGAAGCGTCTTTCTACCCACGAGATGACCGTGCACTCATCCGTTCCTGTGTCAGGAATAAATGCGTCAGACCTCCAGGGACCTTAAAATGAGTGGGCACTGTCGAGAAATGTGACTTGTTCAGCAAGGACAGTTCGAAACCGACTTGTTGAAGCTGGTTTGAAGTCACACAGAGCACGCAAGAAGCCCTTCATCAATGAAAGGCAGAGGAAGGCCGGTTACTCTTTGCTCGAGACCACAAGGATTGGACTGTTGATGATTGGGCTAAGGTTCTCTTCAGTGATGAATCCAATTTTGAATTGATGCCCACTCCAGCCAACTTACTGGTTAGGAGGAAGCCTGGAGAAGCTTACAACCCAGACTGTCTTGCCCCTACAGTAAAACATGGGGGTGGATCAGTCATGATCTGGGGTTGTTTCAGTCTGAGTGGAACAGGGCAAATGCAATTGTGTGAAGGCCGAATGAACCAGGTCATGTACAGGACTACCCTTGAAAACAGTCTTCTTCCATCAGCTGGAAAACTCTTTCCTGCCTCGAATGACTGGATTTTCCAACAAGACAATGCCCCTTGCCACGGCAAGGTCAGTTAAACCTGGATGGAGAACCACAACATTCGCACCATGCCTTGGCCTGCTCAATCACCAGATCTTAATCCAATTGAAAACCTGTGGAAAATCATCAAACTCAAAATGGAGAACCACAAGCCCAAAAACAAAAGAAAATTTGTTTGAATTTGTCCAACAGGAATGGGCTGCTGTGACAGCAGAACAATGTCAGAAGCTGGTGGAGAGCATGCCAAGACGCATGGCTGCAGTCATCAAAAACAATGGTTATGCAATCAAGTATTAACTCTTGTGTGTATCATGTGTTTAAAGCAAACAGAAAAGAAAACATGGAATGCTTAAAAGTAGTGTTTTTGGCGGTACAATGCCATAGCTATTGATGTAAGAATTTAAGTAATTTGGGTTATTATCAAGAAAACCATGGAAAATGAATAGTTCTTAGTTCTTAAATTAAACTCTCATGAGCTATTTTTGTTGTTATCATTATAATTGTCCAAACAAATGTACCTTTAGTTGAGCCAGGCATTAAAATTAACAAGAAATTGAAGAAAACAAGGGTGGTCTAATAATTTTTTCCATGACTGTATAACAAACAAAAGTTAAGTTATTTAAGTTTTAATACTCATAACCTGTTAATCAATATTCGTCAATATCGGAAAATTCATATAAAATACAGTGAAACCTATTTCTCTAAATTAAGAGCTGTAGTGCAGAACAAAGGGGGTGCTTCATCATCAGAGAGACTTTGGTGTAAATAAGATCAGTTATTAAAGTTTTAATAGTCATAACGTGTTAATTAATATTCGTCAGTATAACAAATATCAAATTAAATACAATGAAACCTATTTTTAAAAAATTAGAGCTGTAGTACAGAGTAAAGGGGATGCTCAGTCATCAGAATACTTTGGTGCCAATATAACGAACAAAATTTAAGTTATCAAAGTTTTTGTCGACTTTACATATTAGTGAATAAATTTCAATACAAATAAAATCACATAAATTATAATGAAACCTATTGCTCTACCATACCAACTGTAGTGCAGTGTATAAGAGATGTTTGATCATCAGGCCAAGTTTGGTGTCACTACAGTAAACAACAGTTAAGTTGCTACAGCTTTTATTGTCCTTACACATTAATTCAAACAATTCAATAAATCAAATCAAATCTTTTTTGCTAAAGTAACAGCTTTAGGTCAAAGTAAAGGAAATCACTTTTCATGTTTTGTTCTCATTTTGTTGGTATGTCTCATTACTTTGATGGCATTTGCTGTATTTTCAGTGATCACGCCCTATTTTATTTTAATTCAGTATTTTAATTCATAACTCTTGAAAAATATGACCTTAAGTATGAATTACATGTGGTCCTTCATGATTGTTGTGGTTTTGAAGACTTCATTACAGTACAAATGGTTTGTCACTGGGGCAGTACCCTTCAGAAGAACAAAAATGTACCATTGGAAAGGGTTCGTTTTTGTTCTTAGAGCATTAGGTCCATTATTGTTACCTGTGGGTGCATAAATGCCACAATGAAAATACAAGGGCACGAATTTGTACCCATCCTACGGGGTACATTGGGTGTACCCTCGAGGGTACTGCCCCAGTGACGAGCAGTTGGACCCTGAAAGGTACAAATTTAACACATTTTTTCTGAGAGTGTACTGACATGTACGCATGTCTGCCTGTATGATTTCACTTTAGTCTCTCTCCCTCAGTTTGTCAGAAGTTATTTGCATCACCATAAACTCTAACTTCCTGGACAGGCACACACACACGAGTGTATCAGACTGTGCTCAATAGCACTAATGCCTGCTCTCTTGGACAAGTATGATGATGAGTGACACACACAAACACACACACACACACAAACACACCTGCATCAGCTGCTGGATTCACATGTGTTTTGAGTTGGTGCAGGCTGAGGGACATGACCGTCCTTCACTCTTCATTACGATCCATCTGAGTGAGATACTCAGAGACATTAAGGTAAAGTTACAGGTCAATGAAATATTTAAAGCCCCCAGGTGCCAGTGCAGGGGGCAGCAGGGTAGAGTGAGGACACTTGAGGCCCTGAGAGAGGGAGAAGTTGAAGGAGTACCAGTTTGAAGTGTTTTACTTTTGGCAAATAAACTGAGAGTATCCCATATGGTGCTCTGACATGACCAGAAACCTCTTGAAATTTTTCCTTGGGTGAAAAGTTTTATTGAAAACACACCCATTTTTTTACAAAGGTTTCTGCTAGATTTTTGTGCAAGTTCCCTTGAAAATAAACTCAGTTAATTTGCAGTTTGACCAACTGTTGCTATATAAATCGACATCAGTCCTCTCCCCCTTATAATCATGACATGCAATATCGTCACTGTCTCTATCTGGAGTGAAAAATGTCAACATTTCAAGCCCAATGCGATGTTGCCAGCCCTGTCAACATCTGGAGTGAAAATCATTGATTTTAGAAAAAAGTTCCGTCCAAAAGCAAAATGACAGCAGCATTGTTGCTGTACAGAGTGAAAGTTGTTGATTTTTTTAAATAAGTCAAAATTTCATGCAAAAATAAAGTAAGATTGCAACCAAAAGAAGCAGCTGGTCCAGTACTGTCTTAACCTGACATGCCAGATGGACAGTTCATATTGGACATATTTCTCTAATCCATGATTTTAGAATCAGACAGGTCCGTCTGCTCTGCAAGGCTAGTACTGTCTGTTATGCAAATCTTATGTTTGACTACATTATCAACCTTCAGCCATCATCCCAAGCCCTTTTTTGATGGCATGAAGCCAGTCATCCAACAGTGCATGGTCTGCAATTTTAGGGTGTGCTTGGATATAATTAGCTCTGCCAAGTAAATTTGTTTGTTTGCTATGTTTGTCTCTGTTAGCAAGATTGCACGCAAAACTACAGGATGGATTTTCATGAAAATTTTACCAGAGGTGTGGTTTGGTCCAAGGTAGAAGCCATTAAATTTTGGTGGTGATCTGCACATTTGGCTAATGCAAAAAAATCCCCAAGTCTTCTGAAAATCCCTTCAGTTAACACTGGGCTATGATGAAAACAAAAAAAAATCATGTCACTGCCATCACTTAATGGATTCACTTCAAAATTTACAGGATAATATATAAGATGTCTTTATCATCAAATCAAATTTCATCTGGATCTGATCCAGATTGATGTCACAAAAACACTAAATTTTAATGTGGAAAATCCTATTGTTACGGTCTCCTATACCACTGAAATAATTGGCTCAAATTTTGACCAAAAAGGAAGGCCAAACATATTATAGGAGGCCACACAAAAGACAATGTTGATTGTTTTTTTATTATTATTGTAAAGTAAAAAGTTCAAATAAGGAACAAACTCAATAAACCAAAAGGGGCTGGAGTTGTTGGCAAAAATGAACAATACAGGAGAAAATGAGCCTAACTGCCTAACCAGAAACTAACTCAACCAAAGAATAATCAAAAAAACTGGACCACCGAAAATCTCCAGCCCAAATAAAACAACAAAACCCAACAACCTAGTGCTGCTGAGGAAATAAAAAGGAAAAAGGAGAAACAAAACTACCTGTTAAACCAGGAAAACAGAAAACAAAGGAGGAGTGCTTGGAAACCTGCTCCTCAGGTTGGTGTGTGTGCCCCAAATCCAACATGGCTCCTCTCTCAGCTCCTCTAAATACCCCTCCCTCTCCCTGAGCACAGATTGCTCTCAGGTGTGCACCAGAGGAGAGGAAGGAGGAGGACCAAGGAGAGGGAGAGAGAGAGGAGCAAGAAAGGAGGAGAACCAGGGAGACACAGAAGAAGCAGGGCCGCACATAACACCTATTAATTTCTCTTTGACTGCTATGAGTGTTTCACTCCCTTTATTTTGTTTTGGGAATTGTAGTTTATTTGCTAACTGACGTCAATCATGCAATCAAAGCTTGTCCAGAATTGTAGCTTTTACAGGGCTTGTGGAAAAGACACTGCTGTAACTGAGCTGCTTGGAAGACTGCACTATCTGAGTGCTTTTCTAGTTTGTCTTTAATTTAACAATGTGAATTTCCAACAGAAAGTCAGACATGGGGCACATACATGGGATGGATTATGTTCATTTCCTTAGGTAGTGTTTGGGCACCAGATGAAACAAACCAATGACAGCAGCTCTGGTCTTTTTTAAAGCAGAACCCACTAGCTGGCTGGTGTTGTGCTATTTACTCAACAGAATTCTTGATTATCTGAATTTTGGTTTGATTCTCTCTTTTTAGATTCCCATTGGACACACAGAAAAGACACAGAACATGGTAAATATAGGTGTAAATGTTAAGATTCACAGAAACATGGGGTGCTGGTTTGGCAGAATGGTTAGCAACCAGGCACGTCCCATGTATGTGCTTCTGCGGGCCTGGGTTCAAATCTGACCTGTGGCCACTTTACAGAGTGTCTTCCCCTACTCTCTCGGCCCCTTTCACAAGCCTATCCAGTCTCTCTCCTATCAATAAAGCACAAATGCCCAAAAAATACATTTATTAAAAAATAATAAAAGATTAATAGAAACGTGGATAAAATGAAATTCTTAAGGAGGGTGGCTTGTCATGTCACCTGTCCATAAAATAGCTCATTTGGTCACACACAAATTGTCATCATGCCCTCTCAAGTTTCACTGTGATCACATCATATCATGTAATAGGATGCATTAGCTAAAATTATTCCAACTGTATTCTTTTGACTCACCTACCAACTACAAAACAATGCAGCTGATGGCCCTGCAGCAGCATCGTCTGTCAGCTGAACCTTGAGTAGGGTGTTCCCAGAGGTCCTGTCTACACGTAACTAGTGTCCTCATTAACTAATGTTCCCACATAGGTACGGAATAAAAAAAATCTGTCACGGATGTTGTCACATACCCACACAACGTTGACCAGCTGTCGCACCATGGCCACATGAAACGTCACCTTAAAGGTTAAAATTTTCCAACTTTGACAACTGAGTAATGCAACCTGGTCACATGTCCAAAGTGACTCCATAACGTGACCAAGTCGCCCAGATTGGGTCTGTCACATCTCAGGACAATTGGCCCTGCCCCATCGCAGTTGTACATTTATTTTACATGGAGATTGGTCGCCCAGGTCGCACTCTGTGTGAAAGTGGCTTTAGAGGTAAGTTGAGGAGCTCAGACATCTGGAGGGAACTCAAAGTAGAGCTGCTGCTCCTTTATACAGAAAGAAGCCCATTGAGATGGTTTGGTCATGTAGTTAGGATGCCCCTTGTCACCTACCAGTGGGGCAGACCCTGAACCCACAAGACTATATATCCTTTCTTTCCAGGGTGCACCTTAGAGTCCCCCAGGAGGAGCTGGAACATTTTGTGACGGAAAGGGAAGTCTGAGCTGAAATGCTTGGCGAGCTGCCTCTCCAACCTGGCCGTAGGCAAGCAGTAGAGGATAAATAGGTACATTTGTCAACAAATATTCTGATATAAAACTGTTGAGTGTGTGTACTGTTGTGCATTCTGTGTGAGTTCTCATTGAGTGTCTGTTTTGATCTTATAGATAGGTGTCCATCTTTGTCATGCAGTTCTTTAAACTTAAGGACCACACTGAACTGCACTGACTTTAGTTCAGGTTTTGTCCTTAAGCAGGAAGCCCCAGCTTTGTGCCTAGAGTATCCTCATTCTTAGTCTAACAAACATGATCATCTGCTATTTAAGGAGTGTGAGGGGTGGGCATAGAAATAAAAATTTCATTGGGTGGTAAAATTCAGGGGACACCCATTACACATGCAAGAACACTTTGTTGGCCTAGGATAGGACTGTCTGTCTCTCCTGGCCCTGTACATGTGGACTTGACAAAGATAAGCATGAAGTGAAGTGACTCAAGTAATAAATCACTTTTTACACAATGTCTTGTAGTAATACTGTATTTTTTGTTATGCTTGTAATGTTGGGGTCTCTGAAGGCTGGATTATGCCTTCAGCAAACGATGCAAACTGCAAAGGGATCTTGATGAAGTGTGCAATTTTTCTCTTGCCAATGTTCAATATTGGCAGTCATTATTTCCCCACAGTTTGCAGTGCAGTGTCTTCAACATTTACTATATACCATGGTTCAAACTGAAAGCAGCTCACTCTCTTGTCAATATTTGGAGGGAATTTATGGATCCGATTGTATAATTCTGTTTTTGTTTTTTTTCTCAGTCCCTTGATGGAACATCCAACAGTGCTTTTGGGGGAACTCTATTCTGACCATTTGAAAAAATTCTTCTAAGTTCATTGATCAGACGGCCCCAGTTTCCTCCTCCAATTTTTTAAAGGTAGTATCCGGTCAAAAGTAGCCAAAGATCAGCTGGAGACTAAATAGTTACCTGTCAGTTCCTAGAGAATCAAAATGCACAAGAAGGTGATGTGATGTGGCTCTTTGAAGCATCTGAGACATAAACTGCCTTCATGAATGACCGAGCAACCCAAGTAGAGATGTACTAAATAGTTTTTAATAGTTTAATAGTAGTTTAATAGTTTAATAGTTTTTGTCATGTGATGCCAAAACTGGCACAACAGCTGTCATTTGTTGTCATGAGGCAGGTATATATCAAAACATAAAATAAGCAAACACACAGAAAACAATACGTTAGACTGCGCACTAATTTGCATTCTTTTTCACACAAAATTGATTCATTCAATGAAAAAAAAAACAGATATAAAATTGCATAAGTTAAATGCAAAACGCGTCAAATGCTTCCCCCTGTGCACATATCAGATGAGTCGACATATCATGAATGAGCAGATGTCTGACTTTTCTTTACAAAATGAAGGAAAAGGTTGTCTGTGTTGTAACTTGTGGGCTCTCTCACTGTTTAAAGGTGTAACTGGAGTGTCTAACCATGTCATCAACCATCAGCGTACAAATATCAAGCTTTCAACCTAAATGACTGCAGACACATTAGGAAGGATCTTGCTTCGTAGACAATGGGTAAAGTCCTGCTCCATCGATTTCTCACCAGCTTTTATTGTCCTCCATCGACGGCTAATGCCCCCAAGATCCTGCTGCAGTCTGAATAATTCAGCAGGGGTGTTTTGTTTTTGTGTCAGGGCCGCTGGGGTAATTCTAGATCAGCCGTGTTTGATGATCTGCCACAGGAGTAAAATGTCTGTTCTCAGTGTGGCAGAGTGACTTTTTCAATGGCCTTGAGTGTGATGTGTGTGTTGGCTGTGCCGGGGTGTCCATGTCAGGCTGAGAAAGGCCTGTCACAGTGATATTTAGTGTCTGGCCACATTCCAATATTGTCCCGGGAAGCAGTGAGGCTTTTCCTTTCAAAACAAGACGGACAGTTGGAATGAGATGGAACAGGAGATGACTGACTTCTCAATATCACGGCGGATTAAAAGAGGCATTGATAGAGTAGCTCAGAGGTGGAGACAAAGGCTAAAAATAGAAAAAAATGGACAGGAGCAAACACAGTGAGCAGTTTGAGACAGAAGTACAAAAAGAGAGTGCCAAGGCAGAGCCACTGAGGACAAGACAACAGCACAGTAGAGGCACATAGAGGGAGAAGGAGGGATCCGGAGAGAGAGGAAGAGATGAGAAGAGAGGACAAAAGTGCGTTGGTTAAGATTCAGGGCAGGCGGTGGCGCGGGGCTATCATTACCATACATCAGGACAATAAATGAGGCTTTCAGCGGGCCGTAATAAGAGTTTGATAAATCATCGGGGCCAGAATTAACTAGACGTCAAAACAATGTGAGGGCTCTGACGGATGGCAGAGGAGGGGCCGATGGCACAGATTAGTCTAGCTGGAAGTGAAGGAGCGCTGAGGGGAGTTGGGGGTGGGGGTGGGGGGGGTGAGAAGCAAGGGAAGAGGGAGGCATGCATGCAGGAGGGGTGGCGAGGTGAGGAGCACAAGGACAGAGGCAGGCAGACTGTTAAACAGAGAAAAGACAAAGTCTGCTCCAACATGTTCTTGTTGATTAGGAAGTTTGCTGCACTCTAACGCTGAGAAGACAAGAGATATGTTTGTACGATGAACTGTTTACAACTGTGTGTGTTTGCATCTGAGGTAGTTTTCACACCTATAGTTTGTTTGGTCAAATTCAGTTGAAAATAACATAATAAATTGCCCTCATTTAGAGCTAATATGGCTGTATTGTAAAGCAGGAGGTAAACACAAGAAGACAGAGCTGACCTTGTGTTATAGCCAGTGTTATTGGTGTTTTTCTTTTGTGGTACCTGCTCAACTCTGCACAGTTTGGATACCACCTGCTCCATTTTCCATTGCAGTACAGACTTAATCAGTACCTCTATGGCTACATGCACACTGCAGCCCTTAATGCTCAATTTCGATCTATTGCTCAAATCCGATTTTTTTGTTTGGCTGTTCAGATTACACCTGTAAACTGCAGACTGTGATGTGTACAGCTCACGCTTCAGAAGTGAGTGTTGAACATTAATGACATCAGGCACAGAACGTGATAAGGGGCAGCAAACACAGATCAAAACTGTGCTTCACAATGCTATAGAAGTTTGTTCCCATGCGACCCCGCTGTTCAGACCGCAGTCACATTCAAGATAATCAGATACGCCTCCGATTTAGTACCATATTTGAAAGTGGCCTGAATCTGATTTGAAAATGTCAGATTCAATGTGACTTGTGCTGTTCACACTGTCAGAAACAAATCAGATACAGGTCACATTTGAGCCAAAAAATTTGATTCAGGTCACTTTTGACTGCAGTGTGAACTTAGCCTATAAGCTAGGCAAGACTTTATAGCTTTGCTGAAGTAAACTACATTGGCAATGTCACATGGTGTGTGTGTGGATGTGACTGACTGATTGACTGCCAGCACGTACAAAAGGGGTGTGGGCTCTCTTTCAGGTGAGCAGGGTGAGTGTGCGCAAGTGTGCAGGGGAAGCATTGGTGTGAGGAGCAGGCTAGAGGTTGACGCTGAGGACGGGGTCTACAGCCGGTGAGGACCACACAGCGGGGTAAGCCAATAAGCCAACGCCACAGGCACAAAGGACAGTGCGCAACTGGGGTGACAAAGACCAGGAGGCATGGGAGCGAGGGAGATGCCGACCGAGGTGACATCGGCACTTTACAGTGTTTCGTGACTTATGCAGCAATGTGCAGCAACATATAATGTATAGGTCAGTTTCCATGCTGGCTGTTTCTCTATAAATGTAGCAATAATATTTTAATTGTGGCTGATGTTTAGGCTAATGTCATGTACCTCATACAATCCCATTTTAGAAAAGAGATCCTTTACTATCCCTTTAAACAATCTGTTCCCAATACTGCGAACCCTAATTTTTTAAAGTATATTTGGAGGGTAAAGTGCATGTTAATGAAAGCACAATCTCTTGGGAGCCCATTAAGGTTGACATAAGTATGCTGGATTTAGCGCAATGCTAGTTTAATGTCGTCCCAAACATAAAAAAAAAAAAATCTAACCAAAGACACAGACCTATAAAAACAGTACAATAACAACCTAGTAAGTACTCACCAGGCAGTGCCTATCATACATTTTTAATGATAAAAGTTTCTGTTCAAAGTGCCTATTTTTTGTGCTAGTTTGTATTTAATGTCAAGAATTCTGATTGCTAATCAGCCATATTTTTAAGCTTACTCTTAAAATGAACTGATTGGAGGGCTTTCTCTGATGTATTTCAATTTGTGCAGGGAGACTTTCTGCGCTAAAGACTTTATAGATTTAGTCCAGATGGAAAGGGGGTCCACACGAACCCCCTGGACTTTTTTTCGCCACCTGATTTTTTTTACTCCTTAGAGTGTCTATTTTCAGAGTCTGGTGGTTACCAAGCTGAAATAGGGTGCCAAAGGCATTTTTTTGTGCTTCATTCCATCCAACCCAAAAAAATGAAAAATAGAAATATGATGTAGGAATAGGCCTAAATTTTGATGTAAACAACATACAGAGACAAACCAATACATTTTCTCATATAACTTTGCTCAAGGAAATCATTGGAATGGTTATTTTTGACATTTGATGACATTTAGACTCTATTTCTGGTCAAAAACAGCAAAAAAATGGCCAAAAATGCCTGTATTTCATTTTTTCAAGCTCGCAGGTTGACTTTTATTCACCACCAGTCTTTTATTAATCCTTTGAGTGTCTATTTAAAGATTGTATTGAGTACCAAGCTGAAACTATGTCCAAAGGCCTTCATTTTAACCCTTTACTGTACCTAGCCCAAAACCGAAAAATAGAAAAGATGTGCAAATATTGGCATTACTTTGGGAGTAAACAACATACAACGACAAATATATACCTTTTGCCATACAATTCTGACCCCAGGAATGAATTTGAATGGTTATTTCTGACATTTGATAACATCTATACTCTATTACAGGACAAAACAGCAAAAAAAAAAAAAAGTTAGTGGGTAACCTGCACATCTATGATCAATGCTGAAAGGTACAGACAGGTTTAGGATCAACATGCTGCCATCAGGGACGTCTTGATTATTTGAGAGATATGAAGACACATTCTGCTCGAGTTTCAACAACAGGGACTAGACTGACCTGCTGCAGTCCACGCCTGTCTCCACTGAACAGGGACTAGACTGACCTGCTGCAGTCCACGCCCGTCTCCCCTGTAAAGGGACTAGACTGACCTGCTGCAGTCCACGCCTGTCTCCCCTGAAAAGGGACTAGACTGACCTACTGCAGTCCACGCCTGTCTCCACTGAACAGGGACTAGACTGACCTGCTGCTGTCCACACCAGTCCTCTTATTGTTTTGGAAAACTCTGATTGTTGGAATCATCCCTCTTTAAATTTTGGTTCATAGAGTGAGGGGTCTCTTAAACATTTCCACAATACTTGTTATCACCAGGATTCAAAACAAGACACATAAGTTTGGAGTCTAACTATTTTTTATTGAGAAAAAAATTGGAAAACCACAGAAAACTGGGAGAGTTTTGATTTTTAACATCATAATCCTCAAAGAGAAGAACTGATGATTCAGCCAGAGCATGTAACCACACAACTGCTCTATCAAATAAGAATTACTGACAGTGATCTCACAAAAAGTAGCATTGTTAATGCCTTTCTGGCACAAAAAATAAAAAAATAAAAAAAATGAATGAAACCTTTCTTAATACCATTATCTGAACTGCTCTTGCATCTAAAGATAATTCTCAGAGATTTTTGTCTCAGACTGAGATTTCACAAAGACTGGGGGGTCACCAACTACAAGACTTTAACTGGATTAAGCCTACGTCTAGTCCCTAATTATATCATTACAATTAGTACAGTAATACATCCTCTTTCATGGTTATATGATAATAATATCCCATTCTGATTTGCTTGTACTTCATGTGGGTGTTTTAGGGTTTTTGTTTTCATCAATAATCACTGCGTTGAGTAAAGGTTGACCGGGGTCTTAAGGTCTTGGGTGGCGGGCAGTGTGAGTGGAAGAAAAGTTGGACAAACTAGATTTTGATTTTTAGCAAAAAGTAGTTCATTCAAGTGTACTAGTATATTTATTCTATACTAACACAGACAGAGTATTTTTTAAATTTACTTTCTATATTTTACTTTTATATTTACTAAAGAATAGTATAGTGAAGTAAACTTGGTTTATACTGAAAGGTATAAAGAAAAGTCTAAGACTAAGTACATTAACACTGAAACTTACACTAACAGTTAAATACTAAACCCTGTACTTTAGAATGATTTTCATTTTTTCTGCCACAAAGTACTTAGACTGAGTATATCTGATCCAGGTACAGATTAAGGTCAAGTCATTGTTCTTACAATTAATTTAGCAGAATAACAATTGAGATGTTTACCCTTGTTGTAAACTTACATGTTCAAAATCTTGTATTATCTTTCAGTACCTTAAAAACATAAACAGAGAAACATTTAATTTGACTTTATTGATCAAATTCCCGTTCCTTCATTAAGGTCTGGCAATAGAGTTATGTACATCTGTTTAAACAAGAACACATTTTGTTTTAATTATTTCAGGCCAGACAGCAATAACAGTTTTTTTAACCTCATATATGGAATTATTTTGCTCACTGATCTGTGAATCTTTGCATACAGGCCTGTCTGATTTAGTAAGTACCTCAACTAAAACACAACAGAGTTTGGCACATGGATTGAAAGCAGAACTCTGATGTGAACGCGATTGTTAAAGAATAACCAAGTTAATTCAACCAAATGTACCATGTTTCAAGCATAAAGCACTGTTGTTTCTCTTCTTTAGTCTGTCAGAGCTTTTACTGTGATACAGAAGTTTTTTTGTTTAATCTGTGCATGAAGGGGAATTACAAGGATGTAGAACTTATGAGTATGCAACAAGTAAACTAGCAAAAACTCAAAGAAATATTAATTTAAGCTCATAAAAGTATACCTATAGTATACTTCAGTAAACTAAAATGTGGACTAGAAGTACATGACTATTATTTTTGTAGGATTTAGATGGGTATACTTGCCGTTTACTTGGAAGTGTACTTTTGTAAACTAAAAATAAATAGACTTAAAGTGTACTTCAAAGTGAATGTTTAGTGAACTTAAAAAGTTCCAATTTCATCAAAACAAGTATTACATTCCTATACTTTCTGGTGCACTAAGTACACGGTCCATCTTGCTATACTTAAACTCAAGCATACTTAATAAAATAAACTTCAAGTATATTCTTTTTTGTTAAGGGTGAAGAGCTACCTGTCTCTCCTGAGATTGTTCCAAAAGAGAGAGCAGTGGAAGCCAGCCATCATCACGTATTAATACAATACAATGGGTCAGAATTGTATCAATTTTTGTCTTTGGAAGTTGTTAGCATTGAAGCAAAATGTTGGAGATAAAAAATTTGGGATATAATTTCAGCTTGGTACCTAATAAAATCATAAAAAAGAGATAAACAGGTAATACATACATTGTTCCTGTTTTTTTTTTTTTTTTTTTTTTTGCTGTTTTGTCCTGTAATAGAGTATAAATGTCATCAAATGTCAGAAATAACCATTCAGATTCATTCCTGGGGTCAGAATTGTATGGCAAAAGGTATATATTTGTCGTTGTATGTTGTTTACTCCCAAAGTAATGCCAATATTTGCACATCATTTCTATTTTTCAGTTTTGGGCTAGGTACAGTAAAGGGTTAAAATGAAGGCTTTTGGACATAGTTTCAGCTTGGTACTCAATACAATCTTTAAATAGACACTCAAAGGATTAATAAAAGACTGGTGGTGAATGAAAGTCAACCTGCGAGCTTGAAAAAATGAAAAGATAGATGGTCATACGGGCATTTTTGGCCATTTTTTTGCTGTTTTTGACCAGAAATAGAGTCTAAATGTCATCAAATGTCAAAAATAACCATTCCAATGATTTCCTTGGGTCAAAGTTATATGAGAAAATGTATTGGTTTGTCTCTGTATGTTGTTTACATCAAAAGTTAGGCCTATTTCTACATCATATTTCTATTTTTCATTTTTTTGGGTTGGATGGAATGAAGCACAAAAAAATGCCTTTGGCACCCTATTTCAGCTTGGTAACCACCAGATTCTGAAAAAAGACACTCTAAGGATTAAAAAAAATCAGGTGGCGAAAAAAAATCCGGGGGGTGCGCGTGGACCCCCCTTTCCATCTGGACTAATTGTACATCACCATTTCCTATGGAGGCTGACCTAGGACTAGAATTTTTGCTTTGTATTTTAACATATTTTAAAAAGATGACCATAGATGTGCATGTTTGCGTGTTTGTGTAAGTCAAGCTCACAGCACCCCATAGCTAATCCGGTTGGTTATCATGATAAGAGGTTAGTGCAGTGCTGCCACTGTGCCCCCTCCTCACACACACACAAGCACACACAGACTTACACCCCCCCCCCAGTGGGTAGCTTTAATTGCCAGGCTCTGACCTTTGCCGAGCAGCGGTGACAAGGCCTGTCTGTGGCAGTGGGAGGTAGTAGCGCCTCGATTAGTTGTGACAGCAGAGCCAGGCGATGGGAACAAGAGAGAGAGGTAGAGGGGTGAGAAAGGGATCCAGGGGGAGAAAGAGAGAAAGGGAGAAAGTGAGGGAGGGGTGAGAGCGCTGGTGGTGGTTAATTGGAGCCTCTCGTCCTCGAAGCAGTGAGCTGGAGAGCGGTCGTGTCGCTCCAGGGCAGGGTGACGGAGTAGAAAAAAGTCCCTTTAACTCTACCATGGCTGTCAGGAATAAGTGCATGCTCTGGGGAGTGTTTTTGTTTGAATTTTGTATATTTTATTTATATGTAAATATGTGTTTTGTCCTGTAGGTGTGACTTAAATTGAAACTTTGTCCTACAAATGTGCGTTTGTGCAGCAGCACCTTACTGCTGTTGTACATTTGTGCGTCTTTAACAGGGAGACTAAATGGAGTGGACAGCTAGCTTGAACAGAACAAGGCACAATTACCAGGTGAGGCCGAGGAGATAATGTTGTCCCAATCTAACTCATCCTCTCAGCCTCTCTCTCTTAAGACAGACATACACCTGCATACACGGTCCCTCTCTGTCCTGCAGGCATGGTGAACGGTCTCTGTCAGGTCCCAAAGGGGTCAGCCGGCAGTCAGAGACCACCCTGTCTTCATCTGCTGTCTTGTTTCCGCTGCATGCTGGGAAAAGTGAGCTCGGGCTGACTAGTAGCAGACATCACAGTTTGATCACCAGTTCAAGGTGTGATGATGTTTACACCCCTGTGATGTTCTGCTCTCATCATGAATGTAAGAATGTGGTGTAGCTCAGGTGATGCCTCCTCTGTGCCAGCCTCTGGTATTACAGTATTTCTCGATTGCCAGGACACATTTCGGGAAAGAAGCTCTCCATTTCTCTCAACTGTGAACATAAAGCCCAATTTTCAAGCCCCATTCACAAAACTTAAGACTCTTCTCGCAAAACCAAATTTTTGCCACAAAACAGTTTCATCTGTGCTCAAAACTGAACTATGTTGACAAATCATGCCCCAAGTTAATCAAAATGTAAAACACTCCTGAACAGTCACTAAACACTACATAGAAACAGAGAAAACAATGCTCAGGACATAAAGCTGTTGAAATAAATGTTTATTGTTCACAACAAAAAAAAACTGCATTATTAGCACCTGTACAAACTACAAAAAAAAAAAAAAAACAGAAGCACTTCAGACCTACATAAAAATAAGGTACCAAAATGTACAAATGAGATGTGCACTACTCAGAATCAGCATCATGTCTTCGTATTGGATCAGGCCACAGAACTTCATCCACGTCACAGGCCACATTTTATCTGGCCAGGCAACGTGGGAAAAATCCCCTGGCATGCCGTATCCAGGCTTGGCAATTCTCCACACCTATCTCACCACAGGCTAGTGCCATGGCTTGCAGGAGATTTACCCTGGTGTAAGGTTTGCGGTCATATACCTTCCACCGCCATGAGGAGAGAAATTCTTCAATGGGGTTTAGGAAAGGGGAGTACGCTGGAAGGAAAAGACTTATGAAACCTGGGTTCATGTTGAACAGAGCATCTCGCATGTGGTTGAGGAAAAGGAGGAGCAGGTAAGTGTTGTAGGGTCCCAGGTTGGCATGATGGTGGACAACCACATGATTGCTGATGGCAGCACACAATGTGACATTGCGGCCACGCTGCCCAGGGACACGGATAGTGGCCCATTGGCCAATCACGCTACGGCCTCTCCTTCTCCTTTTGCTGAGGTTAAATCCAACTTCATCCATGTAGATGTATTCACAGGGTCTTTCCACTGCATCCAGTCGAAAAACTCTCTGTATAGATATAGTTTTGTAAAAGATGTGATTTAGGCCACAACAGTAAGTCACTAATTACAGGAATCAACATTGAATGTGTCTGGAATTATACCAACCTGTACATACTGGAATCTTTGCTCTTTCACTCTGAGCTGCGTTCAAAGGGCACTCTGTACAGTTGTTTCATGCGCAGTCTGTTGTGCTTGAGGACACTATCAACAGTGGAGGGGCTGACATTGTTGATACCCTGAAAATCTACAAGGTCCTCAATGATCTGCAGAATTTCACGCAGTGTAATGGCGTTGTTTGCACAAACCATATCAACAGTTAGGGTCTCTTGGCGTGGGGTGAACATGGCTGTCCGTACCCCCATGTTGCAGCCCTTCAGTTCTACAAAAAGAGAGCATGTTCCTCCAAACAGTCAGACTAAACCTCCACGACAATACTACAGGCGCAGTGATGTACTGAAACATATATTTACTTACAGTATACTGTGGTAGTATAGTCATACAGTAGCCTAATTGCTGTAAACATTAACATAATATAATGTCAAAAAAGGTAATTACCTGTTCTCTTCTCTAAATCTTCGGATTGTGGTGGACACAGTGAATCTACCGATGTTTGATTATACCCTTTGTCCAGCCTCCCTCATGGTCAGACCATGGACAACAACATGGTCAATCAAAGTAGCTCTGATTTCATCAGATATTACTGTTCTTTGTCTTCGCTGACCACCTCTCACACAAATTCGTCCTCTGCAATCTCTGTCTTTTGTAGTGCTTCACAAACCAGTGCTCTCTGAAATGGCTTATATATGTTCCATCACACCATTAGCCACAAGTGTGATCAATTTTGAGTTTTTGTGTTCAACCTGTGCTCACAATTGTGCAACGCCGGTGCATCACAATCAAAATGTGTTGGCAAGTTGTGTCTAAACAGGTGAAAAGAGCTTATGGTTTCTCCAAAGGAGTGACTGATTCAATCAGTTGGTTCAGGCAAGTGAGCACTTGGTTCAGACATTAGGGTTTGGTGTTTTAGCAATCGAGAAATACTGTAATGACAGTGATGCTACAGGGCCAAGGCAGAACACTAGGGAAAGTTACATAATTCATTCTTTTGTCCATTCATCCTTCATCTATACCTATACATATAAAGAAACTCCTAAAACTAAAATGTCAGGGAACGTCTTGTGCATATCCTCATAAGATAGCCACATGTTTTAATATTTTATTAGCTTTACATGTTCTGTGCATAAGTGATGGCAGATACAATTTGACAAACAGCTGTATAACCTTTGAAATATATAAGCATTATGCACATTATTGGGTTGCCCATCACCTGTATTTTAAACCATTATTGAGCACATATTGGAATTGATGTTGATATTTATACATATGTCTTTTCACTGAATCTACATCAAATGCAAATGTATTTGCCAAACTTACAGTAAAATCACACTCAACTTTCCCTTTAAGCAGCAAGAAGAACAAATTTGCTCTCAATAAAACACATAGGGCTCTAATTTCGTAGACCAGGCGCAAGCGCAGGCGCACCTGCCTGCGCCGGCCTTCGCCGTGCGCACTGGGTGTGACCAGCGCACTTTGCAAGTTTCCTGCAGTGCCAAGAGAGGCGCACTCATGGCGCACAGGGGCGCAGAGCTTGCGCGTCCACGCCCACGTCTCTGCCTCTCCGCGCAAATGTCACAGTAGGAGGAGAATAGACGTGAGTGGGATTAACACAGCCGATCGCCTTCTTCACCAATCAAATGAGCGCCTCTCCTCGCCTTTAAATGCGTCTGATTGGTCTGAATGATCCCCGCTGCTGGAGACGGTCAGAGCTGCTGTCATTCAGCATGAGAATGGACAGCGGGGCGCGTCACCGTGTGGGCCAGCTCCCGGGACAGATGTAATCTGTTCCTTTGTCATTAATAGGAGTAAAAAAAAATAAGAGACAGTTACACCACAGCTGGCTTATCCATTCATAATACTTGTGATCCACCTGCACTCCTGGTTTGTCATCGCCAAATAGCAGAGCCTTTAGTGATACTGTATACTCTCCTGGTGTCTCCTCCTCATCCTCCTTGCAATAATGCTCTCCATCTTTTTAGATCACGTTAAAAATAAAGACTAAAATAGAGGAATGTGGGAAATCACGGTTAAATCCTGAGTGACAGACATTTATTTTCTCTCCTTTTTCTTCGTCTTTTTTCCCCTTTTTTTCTTTGAATTTAATGAAATGAGTGAAGCCAGATATTTACTCAGTATCAGATGTTAAGGCTGTTTATTGTTGACTTGTAAAATGTGCATCAAACTTCCAGCTGCCGTCAGGTTAAGTTTCCATTATGACAAACGGCTTTAATCCGACATCAGATGTGACGGGACAATTAATATAGATACAAATGTATATGCTGGTTCAGACGGGGACATTAAATAGTGATTGCTGTGATTGTTTATTGCATTAAAATGTGCCTGACACTTTGGAAACCTGCCTCTGAGGCGTGCGCACATGTGCGCTTGTCACCAAATTACAGCTGCGGAGGGTGCGCTCCGCCCTGCGCCGAGGTTAGACCAGGTTGGAGCTGGCGTGCTTTCAGCGCGCTTTCTGCACTGTTTTTTGGCACGAAATTGTCACTGCGCCACTCGAATCTGTCGGCACCTCCCCCCTGGTGCGCCGTCACACCCATCTCTGCGCAGACGGTCTACCAAATTGGCAAATTGGCAGCGCACGGCGGTGCGCCGCACGAAATTAACACTGCGTAGAGCGCCAGGCTTGCGCCCCCTGCGCTGCGCCACGAAATTAGAGCCCATAGTCCTTTTTAGGTCATTTCACATTAAAATTAAAATTAAAATCAATTTCCAGAAATATTACAACTAAATACTAACATATATATCATATCAAGCTACAGTATTGTTGGTTAACAGCAGAAATTGCTATCTGCCCTTCGGAATATTTTAGCCAATACAAATAACATACCAGTAATTTCTAAATATTAAGAGAAAAGATTTATCATACATTTTGTATAAAACATTAAAAAAAATCTGCAAAATTGTATCTATTTTTGTCATAATTTTTAGAATTGGATGAACCATTTATTAACATTGTGAAATGCAGAAGTTGGTGTTTCTTTGATTTTTCACAAGATTTTTGCAAATAGTGTTTAGTTGAAAAGTGTAAGTTCAGTGTTTGCACTTATGATGAGGAAAAAAATTGCACCTACGTTTGGCCTAATTAAAATCTTGTTCAGATGTTGCATTGTAGTTTTGATAATTACTTTTTGCCAATTCCAAAAGATTTGATCAATATCACATCTCACAAAGGTGCACAACCACAGGGTCTCAAATCATTTTGTCCAGGCCATAAACAAAAATAATTAATTTCATAAACTGATTATGAAGAACTGACGGGTGTTATGTTTTGAATTGTCTGTGTTGCCTGACTGCACAGACTTTACACACTGACTGTCTGCCCCTGTCACCACTGTGATGAACAAAAAAGTACATACAATTGCTCTTACACTTTCACTTTATGCTCATGCACTTCTCCTCTTGTGCTCTAAATATAGATGCAATTATATTTGACTCTGCATGATGTATCTACCATCATACCATCATCCAGTCATCCATCAATTAATCTTTACATCTTTTTAAATAACTGCTCAACTGGACATCCATCCATCCATTTTTATTTATTCCTTATTCCATTCTCTATCTGTCAATACATCTATCTATTTATACGACTGTTCATCTGGACAACCATCCATTCATCGATCAATCTACCCATCAAGACATTTCTTTATCTATTCTGTGCATTGATGCATTTATCTATTCTATTTTCATCTGGACGTTAATCCATCATCTTATCATCAATCCATTCATTAAGCTATCATCTGCCTCTAACACCCTTTAGTTCATCCATTCATGAATTGTTTTATCAAACTATTCATCTTGACACTCATCCTTTCTGTAACTCATCCATCGATCCATTCATCCATGAATCTGCCCATCAACACATCCATTCACCCATCCACCCACCTCTCAACCCCTTACGATCTATCCATTTATCCATCTGTCTACTTATCCAACAACTCATCTGAACATCCATCCATTCATCCATCCATCCTAATATCTTACTCATCCATCCATGTGTATCTGTATTCATTCATCCTTTTCTAGTCATCAATCTATCCATCCATCAATCCAACCATATCTAACACCCTTTGTCATATCTAACACCCTTCTCTTTCTATCTATGTATCCATCTATGAACACATCCATCCATCTGCTCATTTATTTACTGTCCATTCATTTTTGACTGATATATTTATCTATCCATTGTTTTAGTTATGTATTGTTTTTTGTTTGTCCATCCATCTATCCATCCACTGATCCATCCAACCAAACATCTAGCTATGTTTCCATACATAAAATAAACTGGTTAAAACATGCAGTAAGCAACTTTGCCTGTAAAGTTATCTGTGGTGTGGATGGAGGTAACCACATCTTGCTCACAAGGAAAGCTCTTTTGGTGTGTGACGTCATGCAAAAGCCGATCTGAATTAACTTTACGTAAAGATGTTTTGAGTTCAATACTGCTGGGAATAGGGGGCCGGTTTGATGAAGTGGTTAGCAACCAGGCACATCCCATACGTACTTCTGCCGGCCCAGGTTGGAGTCCAGCCTGTGGCCAGTTTGCAGAGTGTCTTCTCCTGCTGGCCTACCCCCTTTCACAGGCCTGTCAGCTGTCATTCACTCTCCTATCGATAGAGGCACAAAATGCCCAAAGAATTAATAACAAAAAATACTGCTGGGAACAACCACAACACCCATACACCTTTTGAAAAGCCACATAATTCTGCCCTGTGTCACAGTTCAATTTTCAAAAGTTCATTTTACTGAATTTCAGTTTCTCAATTAAATGTTTAATTCTCAGATAGACAAACGTGGTTCTCCACTGAACTGCAGTCAGTGTTTGGCTTTTCATCTCATCCTGAAATCTGAATTCAATCAGAGTAACCAGCTTCATCTGTGAGTCAAATATTCTCAGTGTTGTTTCCACCCTGATGAAATTACGAGGCAACTTGGACCCAGTTTCAGCGAGAATCATCACCCTCAGATCACAGTTTATTGAAATGCATAAAAAGCACAAACTTCCTCTGTGTGACAGGATGGTGTTAGAAAAATCCGACTCAAGCCCACATTCAAAACATACTTCACATTCAACTCAATTTATTGGGTTTCTTTTCTTTCCTGAAACATAATACACTGCAGTGACAGAGAGGAGGCTGACAGACAGAGAGGAAATGAAGTTAGACCTGGACACAAACCCACAATGTCATGATCATACAACACATTAGTGCTGGGCCTCAGCTGAACCTGGACATCACAACCACAGCCTTCATGTCTCATCTGGCTTTGTGTGACTGTTTCTATTATTAAACCCAGTGAAACCACAAAATGAATGGAGGTGCCACAGACTGCATTTCTGCACGAAGAGCAGCACTCACTTAAGCAGAGTTCTCTGGTTTGGTTTAATGCTCAATTTGAAGAGGAAATTCACTTTATCTTGTTGAACATGATGCTCTTGTTGCTTCTGTGACAGACACAGACAAGAGCAAGAGGATTAAATTAGGTTATCTGTCCAGAGCTTCTCTTTAGATGTTTATGGTACGAGAAAACAGCACGACATGGAGTGAAAGTTCAGTGTCCCGGGGGGGCGTAAGGGGGAAAAGCTAGAAAGATTGTAAGGCCCCATTACTGACAAGCAATGATAATTTTGACAGCACTTTTCTTTCAATTTTAGTTTTAGTCTTTAGCCTAAAATATATTTTAGTTTAAGTCACAATGTGGTCATCCAAATTGTTTTAATTCTAGTCAAGTTTAGTAGATTAAATTTCACAACATTTTAGTAAATAAAATTAAATGTAGTCATCTGAAACATGAAGTGTAAACTATAAGGCTTTATGTTTCCTTGAATTTTTGAAGTCATGTTTTACACTTGGATCATGCCACCAGGACCCTAAGGCACTTGTGATTGGATGTCTTTTTTTCCTACTTTCTACATGACCAAATTAGGTCTGATTGGATTAAGTCTATGTCAAACATTTTAGTCTAGTTTTTATCTGTTGAATAAAAATGTCAGTTATTTAGTTTTAGTTTTTGTCAATGTACACTCGTTTTTTTGTTTAATTATTGTCCAGTTTTTATCAGGGGGAAAAAAAAGGTTGTTGAAAAAACTACGACAAAAATAATTAGTATCCAAAATTAACACCGCTGACAAGGGCCTCTATAATCAGCATTTCAAAACAATTTAACTTTTTGCCATAGGTCTGGAAAGACCATCTTTGTCCTCAAATACAAAAACGATGTGCTTTTCTTGTTTTAATTGCAAAAGATTAATATTCAGGCAGGTGTTGCACTCCAATGAAATAATATTTATTAGAAAAAGTCCTTTTTAAAAATTTATTAGATGATATCTGTTTCATTAATGTTGCTGCTGTACCAAATAGCATGTTAAGAAGCTGGAGTCTTTAGAGAAAACACAGGTGTGTTAAAGTAATTCTTTCTCATTTTGGAGCTCATTTGTGACATGTTAGATAAATACTTGGCAGGAACGATTATAAGCAGTCCATTATTTAAGAAAATGTCATATTTATTTATTAGTTTACTCTAATACCAAGTGCTTGATATGGGGAACTCTACATAGCTGGCAAAGTAAAGGGCTAATCATGTATCTTTCATAGGATTTAAAATAGCTGTCAGTGTGGAAAAAGCTCGACAGTGAACTCCAACTTTTCAACAGGTCTTAAGTGCAGGACTGTTTAAAGCCTTGAACACAGATTTTTTAAATCTTGACTGATTGTGAAACAGTGAGTGAGCCATACATTAAGACAGGTAACTCAGATTTATTAGGCTTGCTCTTGTAGAGAGAGAGGGGGGGACATGTGACACCACGAACCAACCAGATTATTTACCTACAAGGCAGTCTGCTCTTGCAGCTTGTGATCTAGCATCAAGTGTAAATAAATATGGCAGACAAGGTCAGGAGGTTAAATGTGGCTTGTGGTTAGCTTCCTATAACATCTCTCTCCTCGTCAGTTTGTTATATGTGATTTCAGGTTTTGCTGTTTGGACGTTTAAATCAACAAGTTTGACTCCATTTTTACGTCCATCCAACTTAAAGCTTTGACTTTACTCTCATTGCCATGGTTAATTTTGCTTCCTGCTTCAGCCAGCTTGCTCTCTGATTGGCTTTGCTCTGGGTCATGTGACAAAACACAGAGGACATGCTGGACTGTCCTCACTGCACTCCACACACATCAGGACTTCTGGTCATGAATACAGCACATATTTACAAAATTTAACTTGTGGCTACGCAGCTGAAGTGTGGTATCATGTGTCTTCAACGGCATATTGATTTGATGGAGGGATGTCTTTCTTTCTACAGTGTGTGCATGCACTTTGTTTTTGGTAAATTTGCTATTACATTTTCATAGTCTCTTCCAATCAGGTGCTCCCTTTAAATTGGGGTCTTTCAATCTTGTAATTTAAATTATATTTTTGATCCATTTGTGCGCCTCTTAAACATTAAATTAGAATATGTGTATTTTGTTGTGCTTAATTGAACAGTTTCTCTTTTCTATAAAAAAGGATTATTTGGATTCCAGTGTGTGTTTTAAATGTGAAGTATAAATATATAAGTGTTGGTAAATTAAACTGTAAATCTGAATTATAATTTTGTCATGAAATGCACTGCACGTACTGACTCTTTTGTTTGTGCTTCAAGAAAGTAAATCAATGTCAGTGTCTTGATGTTGTTTTTATTGATACAGCGGGGAATGAGTCAAACAGTTCAACATCATGTAATCATATTTCAAAGTAAGTGTTCTGTAAGTAAGTAAGTGCTGGTGTGGTGTGAGAGGATATGGTGACAAAAAAAACAAATACATCACGGTAGATAAATAGCTACATTTAAATATATATAGATAGATAGATAGATATATAGATAGATGGATGGATGGATGGATGGATGGATGTGGTGTGAGAGGATATGGTGACAAAAAAAACAAATACATCACGGTAGATAAATAGCTACATTTAAATATATATAGATAGATAGATAGATATATAGATAGATAGATGGATGGATGGATGGATGGATGGATGGATGGATGGATGGATGGATGGATGGATGGATGGATGGATGGATGGATGGATGGATGGATGGATGGATGGATGGATAGATAGATAGATAGATAGATAGATAGATAGATAGATAGATAGATAGATAGATAGATATTCGTACAGTAATATTTTGATCATCCAGGTTGCTAAAACATCCAGCAAGCTTCACTTCTAATCTAATCTAACTTTACTGCAGGTGAAGTCTGTCCTAAAAACTCTTTCACACATGCTTCTCTATACAATGTTAGTAATATTAACTAACTTTTTATGGATTAGCGTCAAGCCTCGGACTGACAAACAGTAATGTAATGACAGCCATCTGGTGTAGTAATGAAGGCAGCGGTAAGAATGGGATGTTTTAATTAATGAAAGCTACTCCATTAGCTCTGATGAGCGGCTTATCAGCTCCAGCTCATTATGCAAATGGAATTAAGATCCCTGAGTGTCCTGAACTCTTATTAACTGAGATATTTAGGCGCTTTGTTCAACAAGACCTCTTCTGACTAAAACCAGCCGGGAATACATAAGCTGATCTGACGTGGCGTAAGTTTTGGCTTCATTTATGTGCATATCTTTGTGTTGATAGATGCAGTATCATTTTTACATAAAAAGCCTGAAGAGCCTTAATGATCAGTACATCTATGTTTGTTATATGCTTCCATTGCATGTTGTGAAATCTTAATGCTGAGAGATATTCCTGTACACTATGAAGAGGTGGACGCAAAACAGCTGCCTGATGAGCTCCTGTTACTAAATACACTATATTACCAAAAGTATTTACTCATCTATCCAAATAAATAGAATCAGGTGTTCCAGTCACTTCCATGGCCACAGGTGTATAAAATCAAGCATCTAGGCATGCAGACTGCTTTTACAAACATTTGTGAAAGAATGGGTCGCTCTCAGGAGCTCAGTGAATTCCAGTGTGGAACTGTGATAGGATGCCACCTGTGCAACAAATCCAGTCATGAAATTTCCTCACTACTAAATATTCCACAGTCAACTGTCAGCTGGATTATAAGAACGTGGAAGTGTTTGGGAACAACCACAACTCAGCCATGAAGTGGTAGGCCACGTAAACTGACGGAGCGGGGTCAGCAGATGCTGAGGCGCGTAGTGCAAAGACGTAGCCAACTTTCTGCAGAGTCAATCACTACAGACCCCAAACTTCATGTGGCCTTCAGATTGGCTAAAGAACAGTGCAGAGAACTTCACGGATGGGTTTCCATGGCCGAGCGGCTGCACCAAAGTCATACTTCATTAAGTGCAATGCAAAGTGTCTGATGAAGTGGTGTAAAACACGCCGCCACTGGACTCTAGAGCAGTGGAGATGCGTTCTCTGGAGTGACGTATCGTGCTTCTCCATCTGGCAATCTGATGGATGAGTCCGGGGTATGCGGTTGCCAGGAAAATTATACTTATCGGACTGCATTGTGCCAAGTGTAAAGTTTGGTGAAGGGGGGATTATGGTGTGGAGTTGTTTTTCAGGAGCTGAGCTCGGGCCCTTAGTTCCAGTAAAAGGAACTCTGAATGCTTCCGCACACCAAGACATTATGGACAATTCCATACTCACAAATGCGCTTCTGGAAGAATGGTCAAAAATTCCCATAAACACACTCCTAAACCTTGTGGACAGCCTTCCTGGAAGAGTTGAAGCTGTTATAGCTGCAAAGGGTGAACCAATGTAATATTGAACTCTATGGATTAGGAATGGGATGTCACGAGTCAAGGCAGGTGAGCGAATACTTTTGGCAATATAGTGTATATAATTGGGATAATGTCCTGGTTGTCTCCCCGTCAATTCCTCAACATGGTTGTCCACACTTGCTCCTCCTAGCAGAGAGTTTGCCCTGATGGATGGGAGGGCATGGGGGTTGCTGGTAGGCAGGACACAACATCACAAATACAGTATGTGGTGGAAGTCAGTGTTCATGATGTGATGGCAGATGAAGCTGCAGAGCTTAATGCTATGATAAGAATGTATATCCTTACTTCAGTGATACATGTTAAAAGTGTATCAACAGCACAGACAAAAGCTATGAAGAGGAGCACTGTAGTATGAAGAAGTGAATATGAACAATGTAAACAATGATTACAGTGAAGAAAGAAAGCTGCAGTGTTTTAGCTCCGTATCCAATAACAGCGTGAGACAGCTCTTTGGATGCGTGAGGGACCTGTGGCCTGTTGCACAAAAGTAGGATAAGGGATTAAGCCAGGATATCTTGGTTATCCTGGATATATTAATCCATGATCTGGTTGTACAAAAGTCGGATAGGGGGAAGTGGGATATGTTTTGATATATGTTACCATGGAGATTTATTCTTGAGCTCTAGCCTGCTCCAGACCAGGCTAAGTTCCAGGATTTATTTAATCTCGCCCCTTTTCTCAGTCAGCAGTCCCCACAAACGGAAATCAATTTTTATTCCATCGCTCACCAGACATCATTATCACATTAAACAAGACCCACAGTCATTATCTGGATATTTGTCATCATTTATTGCAGTGATTTTAGATTAATTTATAATTTTACATGATCTTGAAATCATTAGATAATAGTTATCCACAAAAAAAAAAACATATAAAATGCACATCCCATATTAGTTAGTGTAAAAGTCAAAGAGTCACATGGTGTTTAGTGAATAAGGATAAATCAGAGCAGGTGAACCTAGCTAGCTTGACCCTGGGTTAAAATTAGACTAGATTTTCCCTTTAAGTATTATGTAAGTGTTTATAACAATGTAAAGGAAAATATGAACAAATGGTTTAAATTAAAAAGAAAAATGAAGAAAAGGTGTATATATGTATATATTTAAATTACTGCTACTTAAAATTTGGGTGCATTGTTATAATTAACTTGACAACAAATTAACCTACTTTAAATATCATGGTAAAGTCAGTTTACTTAACATATTTGTTTGAGTAACCAACTTAAAAACGTGTCTTTATGATGAAAGATATTCAGTAAGGAGTACTCATAATAAGCTTTGACTGAAGAGAAAAATTAATTTGTCCAATGTAATATTGTTTGCTGGTTCAACGCAATTTCAAATTAAGTTGTCATAACTAAGAAAAACTAATGGAAAGTGTTGCATTGATTTTTTTTTTTGTTGTTGTTGAGGTTGAACATTTCTTTTAAGAGTGTTTTTAATTTTGACTTTCATAGCATTTTGGAAAATAACTCTTCATATATAAATCACAGATGGAGGGAGGCATCATGTAAAATCTCGTTTAGAGCCCAAGAGAGAGAGGGTCTGCATGCACGCGCAAACTTGTGCACACTTGCACACATATAATCCAACAGCAGCATGCAGCATAGGAGTAAATGTGGATGTTTCAATTTCAGTTTCACATGCAATTCAACACATTCATAATTAGGGCACAACTCCGATTTTGGAGACTTTAATGAACTGTTTGAATCGATATTGTGACGTTTCAGTGGAGTATGGAGTGTTTATCAGTGCACTAATAATATGCACTATATATACAGTATATATATCTATATCTATACATATATATATATATATATATATATATATATTTATATATATATATATATATATATATATACATATATATATATATATGTGTGTGTGTGTGTGTATGTGTGTGTGTATATGTATGTATATATATATATATATATATATATATATATATATATATATATATGTATATATATATATATTTTTTTTTTGTGGGGGGGAAAGAACACAAACTCAATAAATAAATCACAGATGGAGGGAGGCATCAGATAAAATCTCTTTTAAGGCCCAACATTAGATGGAAAGGGTCTGCATGCAGCGCCAAACTTCGTTACTGCGTGCACACATATAATCCAATAGCAGCATGTAGCATAAGGAGTAAATGTGGATGTTTCAATTTCATTTTCACGTGCAATTCAACACATTCATAATTAGGGCAAAACTTTGATTTCAGGGACGTTAGTGTAACGTAACCGTTTGAATCGATATTGTGACGTTTCAGTGGAGTATGAAGTGTATATCAGTGCACTAATAAACAGTCAGGCGGTCCACAGAGCTTCCTGTCGTTCTTGTGTCGCTGTGGCGGTGTTTTCTTTTAATTCGGTCTTTTACCTCCTAATACGCCTCCATGAGGACTTCCTGCTTCGACGGAGACAGGCACGCCGCTCTTGTTGTCATGGTGAATCCGTGATTCTGTGATCAATCGCGGGGTCTGCTGGAAATGTCAGCGTCGCGGCGCACTGATCCAGGATGGGCTACACCTGGCTTGAAGAATCCGTGTGCTCTCATCCTCGCTTGGTCTTTTGTGCAACCAAATAAGCCTGAACCCCCTTGTTTTGGATTCGATGAGCCAGGCTTAATCATTTATCCTGGATGTCTGAATCCTACTTTCGTGCAACAGGCCCCTGGTGGCAGTTCTTTTTGAGCAGATGTGCAACAGAACTTTGCTGATGTGCAGTGGAAACATGACTTTTAAAAGGTCAAAATGCACACCTGAGTATTTTACTCTCCAACAGCAGCAGCAGTTGTTTTTATCTATGTTCACTCTCTCTTCTCCAGTTTTGTGCTGGTCACGCAAGATGATGTTGTGCACCTTCCACTTCTAATGTCTAATATCCCTGGGTGGACAGTAATGGAGTAGAGTTGGATACCGTACTTAAGAACATTTTCTGTGTATCTGTGCTTGAGTATTATTTTTTTGTAAACTTATGACTTCTTTCTATGAAGGGTCTCGTTACTCGTTACTTTTAAGTATAGCTTTTAAGTCACTGGATGAAATATATTTTCTCTACTTAAATGCAATCTTCGTGTGATTAGTTCAAGTGGTGATGGCGTGCTTTGCGCATGTGCTTCTCAGATCAGGCAGGTAAATGTTGAGCTAACTTTCCTCACTTAATGGTTCTTGGCAGTAATGAGGGTTACAGCAGATACAGGCGATGATTCCGCACCAGAGCATTCACAGCTATATCTGAAGTCCACGTTTGACATTGTCAAAATGAAGAATGATTCACATTGTTTTAAATGATCGCTCTTTTACCGTTCACAAACTTTATCACCGCCAACAAAAATTGAGAAGGCATGTTAAGGTGAGGTAAGTTACACACATATTTCCAGAGTTGTGTCAGCACAATGCCATTCTACTTGTTGTTGTTGTTGTTGTTGTTTTTGGGGGGGTGGGGTTGTTTTTGTTTTTTTCAGGAGGGGTGAAAATGGCAATGATAGGCCTTTCATATATTCAGTCATGTTTCAACAGGCATTTCAATAGGCTTCCTTTCATACAGTATTTTACAAACTTTTTACAGGTTCTATTAGCAGGTCAGTAGGTGGTTTCAGTCATTAGGCTCTGTAAATTCAATGTGGCAACAAAACAAGAACACGTTGACATTAAAATGAAAATGTATTTTTAATACTTAAAGGGCAACTTCGGTATTTTTCAACCTGGGTCCTATTGCCCCAAGTGTATGTGTGTATACGATTGACGGGTACAACTCGTTTTAAAATTGGCTCAGTATCAAGGGAGCGGATGCAGCCGGCAGCCGCGAAGCTAGATAGGGGGCAACTGCATCCCGTATAAGTTTGAGCATTAAAAGTGTTTATTTCGCCACAGACCGGTTGCGATCGCGGGTGCTAGCTCTCTAATTAGCATTGTAAGCATTACGTTTTCCTTCACGTCCTCTGACCTGTGTGACGTCATCTCCTGTGAGCTTGTTGCCGGAAGAAAACAGAGGAGCCATGCAGCGCGCCGCTCATAGTGGAGCTGCTTATCCCGGAGGACAGTTGAAAGTTTTACTGCATCGGTATCATGGCTGAATATTTACCAGATTTCGAGAGTGAAGACGAGCCTTTTCATTACGACGGCCACCCGTATTTATTTGAGCCAGAGTATACGGACGAGGAGCTGCTACAAACTCAAGAGCTAACGAGGATAGCAACAGAGGGCTAGCAGACGAGGGTGAAGCAGCGGCTGCACGAAGGCTCTAGATTTGTCTCTGACACACACATTTACTGTTGCCCTAAATCCTCTTCACTTTTTCCTCTCGTCCAGCCAGTACAGACTTGTGGCCTACCGTGTTACAGTGCTAATTAGAGAGCTAGCACCGGCGATCGCAACCGGTCTGTGGCGAATTATAAACACTTACACAACACATACAATACTTATATGTATTGTATGCATAAAGACATATTAGTTATACTTACTTTATGGATAGTTGACCATTTGGTCCCTGTGGTTTTTGTCGCCTCCTCCAATTTATTTTGGGTACATGAAAAAAGGTATCCAGCACTGCCCTGTTGATCAGGGGGGGGAGATCCTCTAATGTAGTTACACAGCGTCGGGTACTTCCTGTATCATCCCACGACACATCGAGACCAAGAATATTGGGCAACAGGTCCCACTCGTTACAACACAGACATTCTTCCTCTGTGGGCATAGAGTCACAGCAACCACAGGAGCACCACCAGTCCTCAGAAATTCGCGTTCATGCCGCCGCTGCTTCACCCTCGTCTGCTAGCCCTCTGTTGCTATCCTCGTTAGCTCTTGAGTTTGTAGCAGCTCCTCGTCCGTATACTCTGGCTCAAATAAATACGGGTGGCCGTCGTAATGAAAAGGCTCGTCTTCACTCTCGAAATCTGGTAAATATTCAGCCATGATACCGATGCAGTAAAACTTTCAACTGTCCTCCGGGATAAGCAGCTCCACTATGAGCGGCGCGCTGCATGGCTCCTCTGTTTTCTTCCGGCAACAAGCTCACAGGAGATGACGTCACACAGGTCAGAGGACGTGAAGGAAAACGTAATGCTTATAATGCTAATTAGAGAGCTAGCACCGGCGATCGCAACCGGTCTGTGGCGAAATAAACACTTTTAATGCTCAAACTTATACGGGATGCAGTTGCCCCCCTATCTAGCTTCGCGGCTGCCGGCTGCATCCGCTCCCTTGATACTGAGCCAATTTTAAAACGAGTTGTACCCGTCAATCGTATACACACATACACTTGGGGCAATAGGACCCAGGTTGAAAAATACCGAAGTTGCCCTTTAAGTATTTTCAAAAGCAGGTACTCCAGTACTTTAACTTAAGTAAAACATTTGACCGAACAACTTTCACTTGTATTGGAGTAATATTTGATCAGGAATATCTATACTGTCACGAAAGTCATGAAGTGGAGTACTTTGTCCACCGCTGCTAATATCTTTGTCTAGCATACCCATCTCTAACATCAGCTATTGTCTGATATCACATATCATCATAGATTCTATCATGTTATATTTCTAAAAACAACAAATTATTGAACATCTAATATTGTCAAATATAAAATACTCGTATTTAACTCTTTCTTAGGATCTCTAAAAATTCTTTAAAGGTGCTATGAGGAGTATCTATTACTGGCAAAATAAAGACTGCTACCCATGAGCATGCGCGGCGACTGTCGTAATGCTGCGTTCCAGTAACCTCGGAACTGGGATGACATCATCTCCGACTTATCGTCGTTCCAGTTGAAGTCGGAAAACAACATGCCGATCTACCAGGCTATTGTTAGCTGTTGTTAGCACGCCCTGCGTTGTTGTTCACAAATATCACATGAAGAATGTGATTATCACTATGGCAGCATTTTTGTAAATACAAGTCTAGCAATACCATGTATACAGCTGATCTAGAGCGACACACCCCAGTCAGAAGTGCAAATAAATTGATTATCACAGGAGCTAAATAACTGTTCACACTGGGGGCATCCATCTTCGATTGTCAACTCGGGGGTGGCGAGGTTTCACCGAGCTCCCAGTAGGAAATTCTGACTTTGGGGGACGTTCCAGTTGCAGTTTTCTACTCGGAACTCGGAAATTCCTACTTTTGACTACAACTGGAACGCACCAAAAGACGTGACCCAAAGCATGTGTGCGATGTGATGCTAAATGAATGAAACTCGGACCTTCCTCAGAACTCTGCATTGCTTTACAAATTCTTTTTTCAACAACTTACAGGATGCCAATAATGTATCATTTTCTAGTTACGTAGCGGTAGTTTTTGATGTGTGACAACATGCAATTTTTGGAAAACTTAGTATCGTAGTTTTGTAGCCGGCTATACATCGCTACTTACAGCCTAGGGCTGGGCAAAAAATCGCTTAAATCGATTAATTCGAATTAATTTCTGCAGAAGATTTAAAAAATAAAAAATCGAGATTTTTTTTCTTGCCTTAGTCCAATTGTAAGTTGTTGCAATTTTTGAAAAAGATTACTATTTTCATGATGGTCTGTCTTGTAAGGTTTGCACAAGCACTTTTATAGGCTTGTATTTGTTATTTAAGTAGATTAAATATTGATCAAAGAGAGTTTCATGCTAATACTGTTAAAATACCTCAGCCTTTTAGTGTTTATGTAGACAAACCTGCCTACGTTCATACTACATAATCAACCTTTTATGACCCAGACTTTGACTTTAAGAGGGTAACATTTAGACAACATAAAGGCAAAACTTGATTTGTTTCATTTTTATGTCACTAGGAGTTTTTTTTCTTTTAGGGAGGGAAAAATCGATTAAAATCGTAAATCGAGTGTTGTGGAAAAAAATCGGGGATTTTATTTCTAGGCCATATCGCCCAGCCCTATTACAGCCCGGTGCTCTAAGATGTGTCCGAATAATATGAATTTGCTCTAGTTTTAATTGTCTTGTTCCTGAAGTTGAGTATCCAGTACCCAACCGGAAGGCCAAGGAATAGCATTTATAGATAACCTATTTTGATGCTATAAACTTCATCTTAAAGTGTGTATTTCGATCAGACATATATCTAAAAGTGGGACTTTTTTGTAATTACTTAGAAACTCCTCAAAGTCCCTTTAACATTCACTTTCAGAAAAGAAGCACAGGGCAGAAATTTGTATTTGTAACACTTATGCACAACCATTTACTCTCCAGATGGACATTTAGTTCCTGCTCTTTGCTAATGCCAGCAGTTTAGCCAGAAATTATCCAAAACATTTTTTTATAGTACTCAGTAAAACAATCAAGGAAGCAACTACTTCTTGTGATCAGACAGATTTTAGATTCGGTGCAGAAATGACATTATTTAAAAGATTGGTGTATTATTTTAGTCTAGCAGCTTTAATTGTCACCTGAAGTATCAGACCCATATGCCCCTGAGGTAACATTTGTTCTGATTTGGGACAACCATGAAGACCTTGATGCTCAAAATAAAGATAACAGAGGTGCCTAAAAAACAAGAGGGCTGTCACACCTTCCCCTCATCCCTGAACATCAGTCAAGACAGGGGTTGGAACCTGCATCATTTGGGCAAAGTATCCAGACTGTTTCTTCTCATCAGTGAAAGCAAGAGGGAAAGCAAAGCATTGTATTTAAATCCATTTAGCTACTTTTTCCTACAGTGAATGTGTGTGTGTGTGTGTGTGGGTGTGTGTGTGTGCACGTGTGTGTGTGGGTGGGTGTGTGTGTGTGTGTGTGCATGTGTGTGTGAGTGCATGTGTATGTTTGAATAGGTCGGGCTTGTTTGGCTCTCTTTGACCCTGCGGTCATTAATCTCACTTGCTGTCAGGGTAATGGACACTGATGGACAGGATTGTGTTTGCTCACTCACACCCTCTTACACACACACTCGTACTGCTCGGTGCTGACAGCCTCAAATAGCACCCCCCTGCACACACACACAGCTCAGTTACTCATTCAAAGCAGCTGACGGCCATTCAGTGGATAATCTGTGAACCCGCAGGTGCTTGTGTGTCTGTTTGTGTGTGTGGTAGGCTTGGGCATCTGTGGTGTGAGGCCAATATACTGTGTCCAGTCAGTCATTAAAGACACAACAAGCATCACCAGACATGATATGATTCACACCCCACTCATGATGCAGCCCCATTTCACATAATCTGATAAAACACTGCGTAATTTGATTCTGAGGATGTAAAGAAATGATGCTCTGTAATTCAATGAGCTTGATTATTTATTAACCAAAGAAATGTAAGACTTTTCACAAATTGGCCTTTTTCATGAGTCATGAGTGCTATCTAATAATAATGATTATAATAATAAAAAACTATTTATGTAACACTTTTCAAAACAGGGTTACAAAGACTTTATATATATATATCTATATATCCATATATATATATCTATGTCTATCTATCTATCTATCTATCTATATATATACATATATATATATATATATATATATATATATATATATATATATATATATATATATATATATATATATATATGTATTACCCCCTTACACAGTAAAGATACAATAGGCCTCGACTGCTGGGGGATCTGGCACACTGGGCTCTGTCTCTCTCTCCCACACACTCTCTCTCTGACTGTCTTTTGCCCTTTTGTTTGCCCCTGTACTCATCTCTTGCTTTTGTCTTGTAGGTGACCTGGGATCCCTGGTGTAGACCACCTGCTGCTGTGGAGTCACAAAAGTCTCAATAAATACAATAAAAGACACAACAAATATTTGGCCATTTCTTTAGCCCATTCCAGTTCATAAGCATTATAGTTGTTAATATAGACATTAGCTCAATCTCTCTATCCTTGGTTGACTGTACATCAATAGTAACTATCTCTTGCACCAAAGAAACCTGAGGTCCCTCTTGAAAATGAGATGTCACATCTCAAGAGCTCATCTTTAATACATTTATACTTAACAGCGACAAATATTGTAGGGATGCATTTATGGTCTAGGTGTCCATGAGTCTGTCACAACCATGCATTTTTAATCTAAGTCCATTTAAAAAACACATCACCTATTAATATTTTGATGCTGTTGCATTATTCATTGGTAATTCAATTTGAATTCACTGTTCCTGTTGGAAGAACAAGTATCTCTGCTTGCAAGGCATTTCTGCCTGGGGCACCTCTGCCGGTGCCCTTGAGCCAGCTGCAGAGTCTTCAGCTGAGAGCCACCCTTCACAGATGTTTCGCCCCTTGATCCCAGAACATCTCCAGGTGGTGGGGCAGCAATAGGGATGTCTCCCTATTGCCCCTGCAGCTGGCCCTATGATCCTCTTTGCCATCTTGGGTCCTTTCTTCTGAGCTTGATCCAGAAGCTCCCCCTGTTCTGCCTCCTCAGCCAGCTTCCTGAGTGCCTTCCTCTGTCAGCATCCAGTGATTCCCAGAGTTTTCAGGAAGTACTGCCGGGACTTACCTGTGAAGCCTCTGCAGCCCACCTCGACTGGATGTACTGAAGCCGTCCATCAAGCCTCTGTACACGTTGCCTTGAGCTCACTGTTCTTCTCTTGCTTTCTCTCATAGGTCGCTTCCATGCCTTCTTCCCATGGCACTGTGAGCTCTGCCATGATCACAGTCCTGGCTGGTGCTGACCACAGGACGAAGTCCGGTCTGAGGGAGGTTGCAGTGATCTCAAGGGGGAACTGGAGCTGTCCATCCAGGTCAACCCTCATCTCCCACTTGCCTCCAGGTGTCAACAGGGACTGCCCACTCTTGTTGGTAATTATTATTGATTATACTTTTATAAAATTATCACTGCAATCCTACAGAAATGAGGACCCTCCTGAAGACAAGATGTCACATCTCAAGAGGCTAGCTTCTAATAAATTTGTATTCAGAAGAAACAAATATGACAATGACAGGTCTATGGTTCATGGATCTGTCATTAACTTTAGTTCTTATTTTAGTCCCCTTGTCTCCTCTTACCTCCCTTCCTTCGCCCTTACACCTAACACAGCATCATGTGGATTTGCTGTTCATCATGAGACTGGGATCCACATTCAAGATTTCCTGCTGCTTAACAGGTTTTTTCTTGCCGCCATGATGGAGGGATTCATGATTTATTATTTGGATTCATGTTGGCTGTTTGATGTATTTATACAGTATGTATATGTGTATTTATATATGTATCTATGCATATATGTGTATCCATAAAATGAAGAGTTTGTCTTCAGCCTGCTCTATTGTAAAGTGTCTTGAGATAGCACTTGTTATGAATTGGCCCTATACAAATAAAGATTGATTGATTATATTAACCCAACATAAAAGATTAACTGTTCAATATGTCAATAGTCCATCCGGGCAACAGGCCATACCAGAATCAGAAATCAGAAATCAGAAATATTTAATCAATATTCACAGGGAAATTCAGTAGTGCTTCGTGCTTGTATATGGGCCATTCTACCGAATTTGTCCAAAGTGCAGGGTTGGAATTTTTTTTTTTAAGTGTTTTTCTTCCCAAAACTTTGTCCATACATATGTTGTACCACATCTAAGGTACATATATCTTGTATAGTGCAGTCAATATTCATATTTTAATTTCTGCCTGTTCTTGAAATGTTTTTTCTACTCCCAAAATGTGTCACAACCAAAACATAGCAACACACTGCAATAAAAGGTATTATATTAATCTGTTCATATTGTACTTCCATGCCCCCTCTATAGAATATTTTTACAAATTTTTCTTGAAGGGTTTTACAACAAAATCAATCAAAATGATATTTTAAACATTTTTCAAAATTCAATTTCTAAGACTCATCAAAATCAAAATCCAATCTTTTCTTTTAAACTGAATTCCACTGATTATATAGATCTCAGAGTTAATGAGTTATGAAATTGAACATACATTTAACAAATAGTCATCATAAAATGTTAGTTGATGACTCAATATCTTTTATTTTTTGCAAAACACCCAGTGTTTCGGTTGTGACTGCACCGTTTCGGTTGTGACTGCACTATTTTGGTAGTGACCACTATTTTTTTGTTTGCAAGGTTGTATCATATTCCCTCCACCTTATTGCTTAATATTAACGCTCTAAGACGTGTCCGAATAATATAAATTTGTTCTAGGTTTATTTGTCTTGTTCCTGAAGTTGAGCATCCCGGCCAGTCCAGCCCTGTCTGACCCGACCGAAAGGCTAAGGAATAGCATTTATAGATAACCTATTTTGATGCTATAAAACTCATCTTAAAGTGTGTATTTCCATCAGGCATATATCTAAAAGTGAGACTTTTTGTAATTATTTAGAAACTCCTCACAGTCCCTTTAAAACATCTTTTTTTAAAATACACACACCAGAAAGTGTTATGCAAGAACTTTAATGAACTTAAAACAAAACAAACAACTTCTTAAGAATAACATGGTGAACACCCTAGGGCTTCAAGTCTAGTTTTTCAAATATTTTGTTTTGCCATATTGGTGTTTTGTTAATTTCTTCCTGTTGCTTTCTCCCGATGCTGTATAATTAAAAACATGAATCGGCATTATCTACATGTTTTAAGAGGTAATAATGATCAAACATCGACTTAAGTAAGTGGACCATTACGTGTTGTCACAACCGAAACGATCGTGTCACAATTGAAACTCTACCATCTGTTTTGGTTGTGACAATTTTAGCTAATTTTAGCTAATACCTAAAAATTGCTACTAAGCACATGGCCAGCAAATGGGTGTTTGAACAGGTGTACACCCATAAAAACATAATGTGTTGCATTAAACCCCCAAAAGTTTACCTAATTGCAGAGAATATGTGTTTGGTAGTGACAATTAAAAATGTTCCCGACAGATTTTCAGATTTTGGAACACATTTACTCCAAAATGATGTGAGGTAACTACTCACCATGATGCCATGAGGTAGAGGGATGCTGAGTCTCTGCCTGATCAAAAATGCAGGGGTGTGGTTAAAAACACGCTCAACCTATGTGGTAAAACTATCTGTGTTTCGGGCGTGACATGAAAGCGTGGGACAGCATTTTTTGAATGATCTTTTTAAATTGAAAAAATAAACCCACAATACATCCAAATCTTTTCAATGCTGTTTAAAAGAAATCAACAAGATATTTTAAAAAACATCATTGAAAAAAAATACAAAATTGTTTTCAGTCTTATTTTCATAGGACGGAATTTAGGGCTTAGGGGTTGGGACAACCACTCCCCAATAGAAAGTACACTATAAATGATGATTATTACTATCTATTTGCTGTCTTGTGTGTTAGGTAGATCATAACAGAATCTTAGTAAATATGTAAAGTCTGAATTCTTAATTGTTTTGTTCCACAGTTTTTTTAGTGTGGGACCACAGTTTGGACAAATTCGGTAGAATGGCCCATATACAGAAGAGCAGTAGGGAAATCAGATAAAGACATTTAAAAAGAAAAGAGTATAACAGAATTTAAATAAGCAAAAATAACAATGTGAAGAATCTTCGAGACAAAACAATTTTCCCCTGATGAAGGAAAAACGAAATATGTAAAAGTAAGATTGAATACAAGGCCAAAAATGTGCACTTTTAACATTAACAATATTTGAATATAAATATGAAAGCACAGTTTGACAGTACGGATAATGCATTTCTTTCAGGTGAATATAAGAAATATATATTAGTATATTGAGAGTAAGTAGGCCTATCTATTTAAGTGTTTGGAAATGGGCAGAACCTTTCCAAGTAGTGTTAGTTGACTTTTTATGTTATGTTATATATTTTTAGACTAAGATGAGCACTTTTATAATTTTAGAAAGAAATACAAATGCAACTAAACCACAGGGCACATGATCAAACCAGTCGGTCTTGTAAGTCAGTCAATAAAACAGAACTTCTGTTTATGAGTAGAAGAAGATTAGTACTAGGGTTTATGGCAGACTTTGAAAGAGAGGATGAGGATGATTCAGGACTGATGGAGACCGGCATGAAAAGTTCTAATATTAGTCTAAAAATAGATACTGTAACATAATGCGGTAAAAGAAAAGAATCACAACAAGCGAACAGGACTGTTAAGAGTTGCTGAGGAGTATATCTGAGGAGTTTATCGCGCTACTGTAGGCAGTAGCGCGACCCACTGACTCCCAGTGTTTGAGACAAGTTTACTAGCGATGGCTGACCTCTGCCTTTCTCTTCCTTGTTCCTGCATACAGAGTGGTAAGAATGTAGTCTATCTGCTTGTTGTGAACTTGTCTGATGTTGTATCACTTTAAGGACTCGTGCTGCTTCTGCTTAGGACGCTGCCAGATTTGTGCCTGACCACTCCTCACAACAGACAGATATCCCCCTTTCCACAAACAGTAGTGCATGTTTATTTGCTAGTTAAACTGTGTGAACATGCAGCACATGCGTCAGGAGTGAGTTAGGGATGACACCGGCACAGGTCCTAACACAGGGCCCTGTATGTGTGTGCCAGCTGTCTCTCCCTCTGCTGGCCAGCTGGGGCACCTGCACACTTTTCTGATCAAATCACTTAAACCTGCCGTCAGACTTTTGACTGTTACCAGTCCTCAGAGCTTTTTCCAACATCTGTACGTCACATTTCCAGAGTCACAGCGAGGTGAGCCCCACAGCCCCCTCAGTACCCACACTGCTCTGTCCGGCCTCTGTCTCGCTTCCTCCACATTTCAAAGCAATTACTTCATGTTGATTTAGCTGTCATTGGGGGCATGTGTTCGCGCTTGATTTATAGAGCGACCGCCTGGTGCCGGTTGACTCGCGATAAATTGCACAATATTCCGAAAGGCTCATTTGCTTAGTGCTACATTAGGGGGCCGATGATTGCTACACAAAGCCATGTAAATGAGTTCTGAGAGGGGCCCCATCACTCAACATGTCATGTAGCCAATCCCATTATTATTTATGACTGGAGCTGGGCTGTGTTTCCTCTGAGGCAAGGCGAGGCTCATGAGTGTGTGCTGTGACAGCTCAGAGTGTGAGTGTGAGTGTGTGTGTGTGTGTGTGTGTGTGTGTGTGTGTGATGCACTGTATGTGCTGTTTCTGTGTGCAGGAAGGAGCCAGACAGTCTGTGTTATCTGCTGGAGGGTGAAGATTAAAAGATGAAGATTGTACATGTGGAGACGTAAAGATGACCAACTTTCTCATTTACAGTGTTAATATGAATTTTAAAAGTATACACAATTATCTGACCGTCCAGGATTTTGGCATAAATGTTTGATTTTTAAAGCTGTGATATTTTAAGGCTTGATTTTATCAGCAAGATTATGAAAATTTATCTAAAGTGTGTTTTAACTATCCTTTTCCAAAATCTGATTTCTAAACTCAAATTCCAATGAAGTTGGTACATTTTGTAAATTGTAGACTGCAATGATTGGCAAATCAGCTTCAGTCTTTATTCAATTGAATACACTAGAGAGACAGGAGATTAAAAGTTCCCATTGATAAAATGTATTTATTTTTTGCAAATATTAACTCAGTATGAGGGGCATGTCTACCTCTGTGCTACATCACCTTTCTTTTACCAATAAGCATTTGTGAACTGAGGACATCAATAATTGAAGCTAGATATGTTAACTTTTTCTCCATTCTTGCTTGATGTTCAACATCAGTTGCTCAACAGTTTGGGGGTCTCCATTGCTGTATGTTGCTTCATATTGTGCCGCACAAGTTCAATGAGAGGCAGATCTGGACTCCACGCTGTTGTAACACATGCAGAATGTGTCTCTGCATTGTCTTGATTAAATAAGCAGGGAAGTACCTGAATCATAGGGATGGCAGCATCTCTTGCAAGTCAGCATATGTGGCTCCAAAATCTGTATGTTCCTTTCAGCATTTATAGTGCCTTGACATTTATGCAATTGACCAATGCCATGGGCACTGACACACCACCATACCATCACAGATGACTCTTGAACTTGTACTGTCTGGATGGTCCAAGGGCAAAAATCCCTCTTCAATGTTGGGGGGAACAATAAACAGTAAAATTTCAGAGAGTTATTCTTGGGGGAACATTAAAATAAAAGCTATATTTTTGCTGTGTTATTTTGATAAATGTCTTGCATAGTTACATTAAGCAATAACTGTAAGTCATTGTTCCTTGTTAGTCCATATCCTACCTGTCTACAGGTTTGTTTATGCTCAGCCAGCAATTCCAAGAGTTGTATTGGTTGGAAGGTGCAAACTACACCATTTGTGACCAAACAGAATTTCTTATCACCACTACAGCAGCTTTACAAGCACTGAGCACTGAAAAAAAGTTGTAAAACTAGAAGAAAAACTTTAATGAGTAACCGAACTACATCAAACTATTCTTCAAGCATATGCTTTTACTAAACTGTCAAAAAGAAAACAAACAAAATCTTAATATATTATAAAACTTAAATTCAAAAACATTTTAAACTAAATATCCAGTATAAAATCACCTGACTTAAAAAAAGTACAAAGTGTTCGAAATGGAGGATTATAAGTTGTGGAAATAAACAAAAAAGAAAGTAATCAGAAATTGGATGTGTTCAAGTGAACATCTAAGTCCAAGTTCTAACTACTTTCTTTTTAAATAAATCAATCTGGAATAGAAGTAAAGTAAAAAAAATGTTTCAAGAAAAATCTAATATAGTGTGAAATTTGTGCAATATATGAGAGGATGAGGATGTCAGCATGTCAGCAGTCTGTCTTCTCTGACTGTCACAGTCTGTTGCATCAGGCAGAGAGGAGAGAAAAACTGTGGACAATTCACCAAGTCATTACAAAGATGAAAAGATGGGCTACATACAGTGCAAATTTCATTTTAGCTTAGAAATAAAAACCCTATTAGCTGCGTGCTCTGTTCATATAAAACATGGCATACTGCAACACCAGAGCTGAAATTTTGTTTATCATATAGTGGAGTGATAAACAACTTATCAACCATCATTGTTTTAATACACCTACTATGTCCGATCACTACCGCTGTGCCTGCCTGCCTCCTGCCTCTCCAGAGCTATGCAGGTTGCTGGGAGAAACAGTTTGGACCAAACCATTGTGAGGAGAAGGGGGTTGTTCTCTTTAACAGCTAAACTTGTCTGACAATTTGTTTTTAAGTCTTGTTACTTGTATTGTACATCAAAACATATTACTGTACTACTAGAAAAATCGTATTTGAACAGGATTTATTGGGGGGGACAACTTTGTGGAAGAGTGGGACACGTCCCCTGCATCCCCTCTGGGATTTGCGCCTATGGGATGGTCCTTTACTCTGCCCGTAGGACACTATGTCCATGATTTCTATGTCCAATTTGAATTGTGGACTTGTCAGGCCACAGCAGACTTTTCCACTTTGCCTCTGTCCATCTCAGATGAGCTCAGGCTCAGAGAAGCCTGCGGTGTTTCTGGATGTTGTTGATATTTGGGCTGGCTTTGCATGAAGTCTAAACTTTTTATAGATGTAGTTGCAAACTTGGTTGACTGAAAATGTTTTTGTGAGGTGTTCCTGAGACCATACAGTAATATTTTTTTTACAGAATAATGTTTTTAAAGCAATGCCATGGACATTCAATGTAGGTTTTTGGCCTTGCTGCTTATATGCAGAGATCATCTCTGGGTTTTCTAAATCTTCTGATGAAACTCTGGGCTGTAGGTAATGAAATCCCCAAATTTCCTTTGAGAAACTGTGTGTATAACAGTTAAAGTATTAACTCATGAAGTTTTAACGCATGGTGAAACTTGCCCCATCCTTGCTTGTGAATGAGCCTTTCAGGGATGCAATTATGAGACTCACTTGTTTCCAATTCACTTGTTCACCCTTGGGAATGTTCCAACAGGAGTTTTTTTTAAACATTCCTCAAATTTACCCGTTTTGTTGCCCCTGTCCCAGTTTTTTTGAACATGCTTCAGGTATCAAATTAAGATGAGTGAACATTTGATAAAACAAACAAACTAACAAGCAAAAAACCATTAAGTTCATTAGTTTGAGCCTTTAATATTTTGTCTTTGTTGCAAATTTAATTTGATATATGTTAAATAGAAATAGCAAATCATTGTCTAATGTTTTTATTTCCTGCTTACACAAAGTCCCAGCTTTATTAGAATTGGGATTTGTTAAATACAAGGACACAAATACAATTTTTTGCTATAACATGCTTTATTTCCACCCGATATAAGTGTTTCTAAAGGCTTTTCTTCCTGGGGTCCTGGGTGTGTAGCTTGCAGAAGCCTGGACCCCTAGTCCCCTCTTTGTTCAGCCACTGCACATCAGGATCATCAGGACTTTTCTAACAAATAATCCACAAAGTATCATGGCTTTCACTGAAAGAAGTTACACAGAAAATAAAACAGTTATTAAAAACTTAAATTCTTATAATTTCTTTATGTTGTCTAATTTTTGGTATTTTATGTCTTTGTGTTTTTCCATCATGTCTGTCAGTTTTTCTTTAGATTGTCAGATTATTTTACAGTGTTGTGATTCTCATTTTCAACTCACTGTCACTCTTTGGCATGCAGAAAAGGGGTTAAAGAGCAAGGTGACATTATTTGCATGTTTTTTTGCATACATTTAATAGAAGGTGTCATCCGACAAAAAGTACTGATGGAGTTGCAGCTTTAGAACTCTATGAACAAATGTCAAAACATGTTGACATTACTTCTGCCAAGTTTGAGTCTGGCAAAGTGATGCAGAGCAAAATTAGAGAGGTTTAACTAATGAGTGGTCAGGCAGAATCTTGACAACTTTTTTTGAATGTAATTTTTGGGCATTTTGTGCCTTTATTGATAGGAGAGAGACAGTGGGTAGGCTTGTGAAAGGGGGTGAGAGAGTAGGGGAAGACACTCTGCAAACTGGACACAGGTGGGATTCGAACCAGGACCGGCAGAAGCAAGTTCATGGGGTGCCTGGTTGCTAACCACTCCGCCAAACCAGCACCCCAGAAGCCTGGCAAAGTTTGACATACTTGGGCACCGTTAGTCCCATTTGCAATTTCTGATATACCAAACTTTAGATATTTCACTTCTATGTCACTTTTGGTGTTCATCACAGTTTTAATCTTCTTCTGCTTGTGTTTTTGAAATGAATAAATAAATAAATATTTGATTCTTTTTGGAAAAAATCAACCTAAAATGGCTCATATGGTTGTGTAGCCGAAAACTTCTTGTTTAGTTTGATGTGTAACACGACCATATTTTATACATGAATAGTTCACTGCTTTTTACCTGTTTGTTGGAGAGCAGCATTCCCACAATTGGGTACTTTGGGGCTGAACAGGTTAGCTGATTGTGGTAGTACACAGTGGTAACATGTCTTGCAATATTGGCATTCCCTGCTTAGCAAAAGATCAGACCAAGGGACAGGCTTTTAGCAGAGCACAATCTTTATACAGGTGTTTGGTCTACATTTGTATGGTAATGTTTTACAAGATGATCTAATAATGTTAAATCTGATTTAAAATACTTAAAAATATATGGATCTATCTATTTTTGCCAAATGTTCTTTATTTGATGCCTCTTGAATAGTTTTTGATTTTATTACATCCGCCAAGAGGGTTATGTTTTTGCCAGGGTCTGTTTGTCTTGTCTATTAGGGCTGGGTATTTCCAGCAACTTCACGATAACGATATGTATCCCAATTCTAAGGCCACGATACGATACGTATCCCGATACACGCAAATTGTCAACATTGACTATGTTTCAAGCAAAATTCTTGACAAGTTTAGTTTTTTCCTATAAGAAGAAAAAGAGCAAGGATGAGTTTTAAGTGGTTCTACAACTTGAGAGACATAAATTCAGATCCTCAAAGATGGTAGACCTAATTTCAAATTTAGAACATATGCTTCATGATGTAGCTTGTCTACTACCTTGAACTGTGCCACTGTTAACATTATCCAAAGTGTTTTTACAACAACTGCCAAAATATTTAGGCCGTATCGATTCTGTAGAATCCGAATTGATACACGTATCCCAAAGGAGTGCGATACAATATTTTGCCTTATCGATATTTTGAGCACAGGCCTATTGTCTATTAGCAAGATTATGCAAAAACTACAGCATGGATTTACATGGAAATTTTAACCAGAGGTGTGGTTTGGTCAAAGGAAGAAGTCAATCCATTTTGGTGCTGATCCGATCCAGATTGACATCACAAAAAAAGACATTTAAGTTTATGATGGCAAATCCCATTCATTTATGGCATCATGGAAACTGACATCTAGTTTGTCAAGCTTTTGTCACAACATTTCCCAGCTTCCCTTGCAATGCCAGGGAGGGTTTCTCGCCCAGTTTGTTCGCAGTCCTACCAGCCGTGCCTCTCAATCACTTGAAACAAGGCTGCTGATAATGCCAATATGGAAATAGTCCATCACAGCAGTAGTCTGTGTGTGTAAGTGTAAAAACGTAGCCCCCATATTGCACATAGAGCAAACGTGCTGCGTACTGAAGTGCAGTGGCTTTTTCTGATTGACGGGCTGGCGACATCGCCCACGGCAGCAGCAAATTGGTTCAGTCAACAAGTTACAAGACCCACTTCTGACAAGGAATACTCTATTGGATTATATTTATGTCAACAATAATTACACTTGTTTCAGACTGATTTTTTTCATTCCTCAATCTGCGTATATAATTTATAGTCAGGACTATAATGTTGAGGGGAAATCACAATTTATGGGGGGAACTGAGAAGCTTGGTGGAGGTCTGCATTCTCAGGATGCTTTTCTAGTGTTTTGTTTAATACCACTGGCTGCTCCTACATCCAAAACTCACCTTGGAGATTATTTAAAATAATAGTAACAGTAATTAAGATGTAAAAGATGCCATTTAATAAAGTTTTATAATAAACTATTTACTATTATTTTTTGTGTAAGGTAGTGAGCTGGTTAGATAAGGTCCACGAGTCAGAATTTTTGTTTAGAGATTGTGGACTCATGACTCAGCACCAGTTCTTGCTCTGCTAGTTCTTGGCTACGAACTGGTTTACTTCCTGCAGTCTACAACGATGTAACCCTGTTCAACTGTTTATATTTTGAAGCACAGTATTATTTAATAAAAACAACATGCAATCTACATTCTTAATATTCCATCATGTTTACATAAAAATCTGTACAAGGATATTTTCTCAAAGTCTGTCCTCTGATATCTATCCAGCTGAATCAATGACACAGCTGTGTTTACCTTTTGCAGGTATGCTATCAGAGCAACAGAAGAAGATGATTATTATTTTTTTAATGTCTGTCTTTCTCGTGGTAAGAGAGACCAAGAAAAATGATGCAGCAACTGATAATGCTTATGAAAAAGTAACTAATTATGGATTATTTATACGCATATGACATTGTAGATTACAACAAAAAGCAATCCGAGTCCTTACTGAATACTTTGTAACATATAGCCCTAACACTGCTCATTTAATCTCCCCCTTTTTGTCTCTGTCAGGGTTTTTTCTCTGTTGTAGACACACACACCTTGACACACATCTATCTGGCCCATAAATCCAGAGATGTCCCTAAACAAAAGCCTCTTCAGCACACACACCGACAGCAGAGGAGATCAGTGCAGTTCATTGTGTTTATTCTCTCTTATCTGTGTCATGTCAGGGCCGGCGTGAAGAGCGTCCCGGGCCTCGGCCCACAGTGTGTGGACTTTTTCACGGTCGCTCAGACATGTCATAACAGAGCTACTTACATTCACTGCTGTCAAACATGTCAGCTCTCCAAACCATAACAAAGATAACAGAGGCTGCGCTCTCACATCCATCGCTCAGCAGAGGATATCTACACGTGTGTGTTGACATTACAGCTGAGCTGTTATTTGATCAGAACAGTGATCTAAGTGTCTGCAGTGATTAGGTGTAATCTGCTTTCCAGGGCTGTGATCTATGCTCTGCAGCTGGCGGTGGGGTTTGGAGGTGTTTTAACAAGCATAAACCACATGTGCCGTTTAAAGCTGCATTTGCTTCTGTAGCAGCAGTTCTGATGAAACATATAATGTGCATTCTGTAATCACAGACTTGTGTATTTTGTGTTGGAATTAAACCATGAGAGCTCTTGACAACATAGTATAATATATTAGCCTGCCACCTCACTCGGTTCATCCTTTCTGCTCATTCATGCAAAAATCTGATCAGCCAATGACATGACTCCACCTAGAAACATTTAGGCAAGTAGACAGGTCAAGTTCAAGAAAATCTTTTGAGCTTCAGAATGCAGACAAACAGTGGGTAACATGATTTTGAACATTGTCTGTTTGTTGGCAGTGATGGGCAGTAACATCACTTAAAGTTGCATCATTAGATGTTTAATTTAGACTCTTCAGTGGCTTTCTTTTAGTGTTGTTTTCTTAGTCAAATAGCTATTCAGAAGCTCATTCATTATTTAGACTAAGTAGTGCAGAAGTATACTAACAAGTTACATCTTTTCAGGCGATGTCATGTGTGGCTGTGCAGCAACAGCCAATCAGCGATGTGTGCATGTGTGATGGTGCCCCTGACAGACAGTTTTTCATCCGGACTACAGAGGAACAATTTATGGCTGTGTGGGAAACATTAGTCAGCGAGGACATTAGTTCCGCCTTGATGGACCGCCGGAAACTCACAGATAATGCTGCTGCAGGGCATCAGCTGCAGTGTTTTGTGGTTGATAAGTGAATGAAAAGGATACAGCAAGAATAATGGCCGCTTATACGTCCTGTTATATGATATATGATCTGATCGCGGTCAAACTCGGGCGGACGTGACGTCACCGAGTGACGGCCGACGGCAACGGTGACCAAACTGAGGTATTTATGGACGCGTGACGCTACGTCAGTGCGCGACGCTACGTCAGTTGGTGACGCGATTTTGGTAGCTGGGGCGCTTGCGGTGTGAACGCAGCATAAGACATGTCTGGAGCGACACAGACTGTAATGGAGGAGTAGCGTGAGCGGACCATGATGAAATATTGGTGAAACTAATGAGTTTTTGGACAATTAATGCAGTTTTAGGAGCAGCGCTAACATGCCCCGTGTGCTACCATTATACAGATGTCTGCCGCTCGATTTTGGATCTAAATATCTCCCGAAGCACTGTTTGGATCTGGGAAGCCTTTTGGGTGAGTATATTGTTCTACTTCATTCTATAAACAATGTGAAAGCTGTAGAAACCGAACTTATCCTTTAAGGACTGGCCTCTGCCAGACCACCACTGTACCAGATTGCCATAAGCACAAACAGTGGAGTAATGAGGCTGGTAAAGGACTGATAATATACAGTCAACTGTTAAAGTTCTCTTCCTGAACACACACGAACCACAAATCCATGCCATGTACCAGACAACAGCGTTCCAGTTTCCCCCAAACATCACAGGCTAACCTGCTAACCTCGGCCTAGTCACCGAAGTGGGATTGATTATATTCAGCCAACTGTTAAAGTTGTCTTGTGTTACGTACAGCCCTGTTTCTCCTGTTTCTCCCTGGTCCTCCTCCTCCTGCTCAGGGAGGAGGAGGGGTATTTAGAGGGGCTGAGAGAGGAGCAATGTTGGATTTGGGGCACACATATAGACCTGAGGAGCAGGAGGTTTCCGTGCACTCCTCCTTTGTTTACTGTTTTCCTGGGTTAACGGATAGTTTTGTTTCTCCTTTTCCCTCTATATTTCCTCGGCAGCACGAGGTTGCTGGGTTTTGTTGTTTTGGTTTGGACTGGAGGTTGCCGGTAGTCCAGTTTTCTCGGTTTTGATTATTCTTTTTTTTAGTTAGTTTCTGGCCAGGCAGTTTATGGGGAAATGATAGGTGCGACGGCCCCTTATGGGTTGACCTACTCATTTTCTCTTGTTTTGTTTATTTTTGCCGACAACTCCAGTCCCTTTTGGTTTATTTAGTTTGTTTCTCATTTGAACTTTTTACTTAAAAATAAAAACAATCAACTGTCATTTGTGTGGCGTCCTTTAATATGTTTCTGTTGTCCTTTTTTGGTCAACATCGGGCCAGGTATTCTTTTATTAGTATGGAGGCTGTAACATCTTGTCTTATGTAAGAATGCTCATACATTAAAGTTTATCCTTCAGACTTTCAACAAGAAATGTGTGAAAACGTTGTGCAGTTACCTCCAGGGGTGAAAGTAAGATAAGATTCTTGCAGGAACTGTGCAACAATTTTTTTAGCTCACAACCTTTGCACGAGCATCATACAAGACAGATGTTGATAAAGCCTGCTTTTTTCTGACTTCTGTGCACATCCTTGGGGGTCCTGACATCACCTAGGCAACCAGCCATCCAATGAAAAGAACGCGTTGAGTTAGCGGAAGGAGAGTGCTGCTCACATGACAGAGACGGAGAGTATTTCATGACACCTAAAACCTCACAATTTATTACTTGCGGATTTTTGTTTTGTTTATTTTGCAAAAATGTCTGCCCTGTTGTCTGCAACAACAACAAAAAAACACACACACCAGTGGACATTGGATTAACGTTATGCTACGGAGAGTGCCTGCCTACTACAAGTTGCAACCCTTCACGGTAAGCTAGTACCGTAGCCTACAAATGATAGCCGAGTGTTCGTCAGACACATTAAAGCCTTGTTCAACATGTCACAGAAGGCGTAGTCTGGAGATGAGTTTTATGTATTCATCAATTTCACATTAATTTTGGTCAAATTCGCTTGGAAATAGTAAGGGCTTGCGTTGTATGCATGAGTGAAAGTTGCTTTTCAAAGGCGTTCCGGTGCATTCCGGTAGAAGATGTCTGTATCTTTCTTACCAGCACGGCGTTCCGGTGCGTTCTGGCTTACTTTCACCTCTGGTTACCTCTGGTTCACTTCACCCTGCTGTTAGCATTAACTGGCATCAATGAGCAAAATAAATACCACACAGGATTAAAATACTCACATTTTCATCGTCACGTTTGGCAACGGACTGTTGACGTTGAGTCCGGATTCAGGAAAAGTCTAGTTGCCAGTTCTGTGTTGAACTGACTGAAGTTGAAGAAGCAGTTGGCCGTGAAGTGACTAGCACTCACATACAGGTTTTAGCCGACTGTAGCTGCTCATTTACTTAAAAATAAAATTAATCCACTAGGCCCCTTTTGTTCTCTGAGGCTGGTAGACTATATGTGAAGACATATGTGGCTGTTTACAGCCAGCAACCAAGCAGTGAGCGCTTCTGAGCATAGGTATGCTTAACACCAATCTCTCACTAACAAAATATAAACACAACATGGCGGCACTTCGCAGAGGAATCTCTCCAGCAGGGGAGGAGGATCCTTGAGTAGACCAATCAGGTAAGGTATGCAAATAAAAAAATATACTGTTACACTACAGTATATCCACAGACTCAAAAGCTCGCCAAATACCATGAGTTTACATTTATGCAGCCTACTAAATACAGGTTTTATCATCTAATATCACATTATGTGGGCTAGGAGGAAGGCCAAATGCCCAAAAAAGTGTTGTTTTCATAATATGTCCCCTTTAACTCTTATCATGTATTTTTGACCCTTCACGAAAACCTGTTCTGCAGTACTGCTCAGCTTGACTCCTGCCATGATCCCACTTCTATCAACTCTGAAATTCCACTGGAAAAAATCACACCTCATTTGAAATCTGGAAATCTGAAATCCCTAACCCAAACAATTCAGCTCCCAAACCCCAAGCAAGAATCACCAAGAATGTTCAAATCTTCAGCTCAAGACTCCAGAACAAATCTCTGGATATCTGGACCCAAGTCACCAAGCTCCCCCATTCCCTTACTTGGACAACTCAACTGGCTCATCCCGCTCTGTCTTGTGCCCATTCCCACTAGCCCCCTCACAAGGAGGCCCTGCTAATCTTTCAAGTATTTGCTCAATATATTCTGTCTGGCCTATAATCACCTCTATGTCCGTGTTCTACTTTTGGGTTCTAAATTATTTCTTTGCTAACATTGTCAGTATTGCATGAACAGCATTTTCCTATACACTCAAAAAGTGTAATGGGGAAATATGTTAGTAAGTACAAAGGTGACTTTCAGCAAACCAGCAGCAGAAAAAACAGAGTGAGTCCTCATGATCATGGTCATGGGGGCTGGATCCTATCCCAGCTAACATTGGTCGAGAGGTGGGGTACACCCTGAACTGCTCTTCAACCAATCACATGACCCAACAGAGAGACAAACAATCATTCATGCTCACACTCATACTTAAGGGCAATTTAGAGTCACCAACTGACCTAATGAGCATGTTTTGGTCTGCAGGAGGAAGCTGGAGTACCCTAAGAGAACTAACGCATGCATAGGGAAAACACGTAAAATCCACGGAGAAAGATCCATACTAACCCGGGGATCGAACCAGCAACCTTCTTCTACTTTCCACAACATGTGTATTGCTAAAGTCTGTTTATGATTATATAGTATTACCACTGCTCTTGACTATGCCAATATGCATTGCTGCCATATAACTGTCTTGTTAGCTATTTGCACCAACAAGCGGTTGATCAGGCATATCCATAAAATAGCCAGTGTGTGTGCAAATATATTTTGCATCTTTTGTGTTTGTTTTGTTTCTTCTTGGTTCCTGCATAAGAATTTGTTTTATTTTAACCTTTGTCACAAGAGAAAAATCTTTGACTTTTATCTCCAAATATTCAAACTTACAACATTTTTTCCAAATTGTTCAGCATTCTAAAACTGCATGAATCATTGTCTACAGTTGTGAAGCAGCCTCCATCAACAGAAATATTATCCTGGTATTATCGTCTCAGGGAAACTTTAGATGAAATTACAGTTTTCACCAATTCAAAGAGAGGATCAAATTATCCGCCTCCACTGATGAGTGATGCAAGTTTGTTGCTGGAAACACAATGCCTTTGCTGAAAAATAAGAAGACAACATTTGGAGCTTAATTGTTCAGACACATTTATGGGTTTAACAGTGTGTGTTTATAAGTTCTGAGACTCATCAGCTGCTGACTGAAAAGTGAAGTGAGCAACTGTAAGAGCTCCATACCCTGGGTTAACTGTGGGATAATTATTCAGTTGTCTTGGTTTAAATGTAAGATTCCTTTAAAAAAATGTCACAATCTAAATATGAAATTAAACTACAGTTAAAACTCTTTAGCTATAATCTCTCTCCACTCAATTGCCTGTTTCCTCTCTCTCTCTTTCTCTTATGTCCTTCATTGCCTCTCCCCCTCCTCCTCTCCACTGGAGCTTTTTGTTTTTTAACGGATGAGTTATTGACTTAAGCAGGGCCAATTAATCAGGGTGTAATGGGGCAGCGGGGAGACCCAGAGAAGCAATGCATCATGGGCCAGAGATGAGCTCTGTCAGCCTGCTCATACAGCCCTCCTCAATCACTCCCACATTAACGCCAGGCACAGATGAGGAGGGGGAGGGAGGGGGAATGAGGATTGGGAAGGGGAGGTAGGGGACAGAAAAGAGGAAAACAGTAGAGAAAGATGGAGAATTGTGTATTTTTAACAGTCATATATTAATATTGGAATGATGAAAACAGCATCTCTCTTCACACCCTCTTATGCATTGGGTGCTTTCACATCCAACACATTCGGTCCACACCAAGCAAACTCTGGTTCACTTTTTGTAAAGGTCAGTTGATTCGAGGTGGTGTGAAGGCTCACCACTCAGAGACTCAGGTGGGCTTTACACAAGTACGAATTTGTTAAACTCCGGTGAAAATAAACTATCGATCTGGTGATATTGACACACAGAGACGCGTATTTGTCCATGAATCCGCATCTTTTTTGAAAACGGGTCTGCAAGTGGATAGCTGCATATTCGTCTCCATGCCGTAGTTGGTGTAAGCAGATAAGTCCGGAAAAAACGGTGACCTCATAGCACCCCTCCTCACCCCCGCCCCCAACCCACGCTGTCACACACACCAACAACAACAACAATAATGGCTGCAGCCGGGCTGATTCTGATTTTGTTCCAGCAGCTAAAGATATTGCTACGACTTTTATACCAACATTTGTTCACAGAACACCAACAACACCAGCTATGGCAACAACAGCAACAAGTGCTCATGCAGAGACGCAGCATGTTACGCATACATGAGCACTTGATGACGTGGAATCTACCTCGGAGCAGAACCAGACGGGCAACCCGATAGGATTTTGCGTGGACTTTGCGTTGTCATGTAAATGCACAAGCCCATGTACAATACGATGTGTAAACAGCGATACATGTTTTGATGCCGACGCCAAGACAATACAGGGCCGTCCTTTTGTGAGGAGGGCCTAACCCTGAAACGGAGGGTCTCACTTTGCTTCTTAATGGACCACAGTTTGGTTTGCGGTGGGTGTGAAAGCTATCCAAACAGTGCAAAAAGCAAAAATAATAAATAAAAAAAAAAACAGTACTTATTTAGACAACCAGGAGACAATCTTTTAGCCAAGTAACCATCCTGAAAACAGGAGGATTTTTTATGGGCAAATTCACTCAAGCCATGACTACAAAACAATAAAAACGTCTCAAAACAGAGAGCTTTCATTACGTTTGCATGTTCTGTTCACACGAGAGCCATACACAGAGTACTTGAATCTGCAAAGTTTTGAAACCAGTATCCAGGGTGATAAGTTTTGATAATGTTTTGGAATCCATTCCTGCATCAACAGGAATGAGCGTTGTCAGGATAAACAAAGATGTGTAGCGCATGTGCAGTACTCTTTCAGATAAAGGCTGCAGGCGACTACCAAGCAACATGTGTGCTGCTTACTGTGCTCGGTTTGTTAACAAGCAAAAAACAAAACATGTTTGACTTGTTGTCCAGACAATAAAACTCCTGCGTCCGCTCACCATTGTTATTGGAGAAAAATTTGTCTCCACGGGGAAACTTTAGTGTAAAGACACATGTTGTAACACTGCTGTTTCACTACAAGCCTGCATTGCCATCTACTGGCCTGGCATGCACTCTGCTGCATTTTCAGTCCCTCTAGCAGATCTGTGTAAACGCGGAGCTCTTTTGAAAACACAAAGGAAAAGCCTCTCTGTGTCTGCTGATAAAATTGTCATGTAAACAGGCCCTCATTTATCTGTGCTGCTTCTCATAAATCTCGTAAATATATATTCCTTACAAATGTGGCTTCATTTTAAAGAGAAGTAAAAGGCTTTCATACAGCATAAGATTCATATCTGATTTCTTGAAAAGGGGCCATGTTGAAGATCTGACTTTTACAATGTTCATGTGTTAGTTAAAAACAATTGCTGGGGAATTTGTGTTGATGCTTAATTAAAATGCTAGCTCAAACAGCACTTAAGGATATACATTACCAGGGTGGCAGGAATTCAAATGACAGCTCCTGGGATCACAATCATCCATGTTCATGTATGAGCCTGTTCTGACAAAAAACTGAGATTGTGTTGGTCCATGAGGGACCACACGTACACTGCCGACTTGATGCACCACCCAGGACTATCAGCACTGCTGTCTCTCAGCTCTCTGTCTTTATATCTGATCTAAGCTCAGGCAGCCTGTGTGTTCATACTGTATATTTGAGGCTGGTGTTGTTGTGTTGTGTCTGAGGGCCAACACTCCGCTGCACTTTGCACCCAAACATTGCATGCCAGTGATGGAATGAAATCAAAACACACTTAACATCTTGACATATCCATTGTCTCTGTAATGGTAGAAAGTAAACACATAAGCTGTACATGCAGGGGCAAAGCCAGACTTTTTAAATGGGGGGAGCACAAGGGGAAACATAGGTTAGATGAGGGGAGCCATTAAAATTTGGCTACGCTGTTGCTGCAGTTACACTAATCAATTTGGAGTCCTGAATTTAAGTCTTATGTGCATCCATTCTAAAGTAATACCTGACAGAGTGTCATATATTATGCCCCAACTTTTTATGCTCAGCAACTTCTTGGTTGTAGCCTTGTTTCTTTTTAAAGGTAGAATTGAAATCAGTGAGAGCCAGTGACAGCTCTACAGTGGTTATAACTTATCGCTTTAAAAATTAAGCTTATTGTTAAAGATGCTATGAGGAGTTTCTAAGTAATTACAAAAAAGTCTCACTTTTAGATATATGCCTGATCGAAATACACACTTTAAGATGAGTTTTATAGCATCAAAATAGATTATCTATTAATGCTATTCCTTAGCTTCGCGGTCGGGTCAGACAGGGCTGGACTGGCCTGGATACTCACCTCGGAACACGTCAATTAAACCTAGAGCAAATTTATATTATTTATTATTTAATTTATTATTATTCAGACGTGCCGGCCACAAAGCTACGATACTTAAGTTTTCCAAAAATTGCATGTTGTCACACATCAAAAATTACCGCTACGTAACTAGAAAGAGATACATTACCTCGTTGCTTTGCATCCTGTAAGTTGTTGAAAAAATAAGTTGTAAAGCAGTGCAGAGTTCTGAGGAAGGTCCGAGCTGCTTTCATTAGCATCACAACAAACGCACGCTTTGGCCTGGGTCACGTTTTTACAACAGTAGCCGTGCATGTTCATGGGTAGCAGAGTCTTTATGTAAAATAGAATTTACTTTATGGAAATAGATTCTCCTCATAGCACCTTACAGTAAGATGCTACTTTTCTATCCAGGGAGCCTCTATTGAAAGCTGATGTTTTTCTCACTCACTCCTGTCAAATGATTATAACAATGATAATAACCTTATTTATGTAGCACTTTAAAAAAACAGAGCTTTACAAAGAGCTTTGACATGCATGTAGTAAGTTGATCATAATAAAGCACAAGAACCCAAACAGCTTATGAACACTTCATGACCTGATGTGCCCAGAGGAAAGGTACACATTTGTCAAATTTGCTCTCTCTTTCCCTCCGTGCTGTCTTTATTCGCTCATAAGGGCGTTTTTCTTCAGTGATAAAGCTTACTTTCCGACACTCACTCATGTTCAAAGCCTTGAGAAGGAGGGACGTCTGGGTCAGCCCATCAGAATCCTCAAAAACTGCCTTTACCCAAACTGTTCCTAACCACATCCATCCACCCCGCCTGTGAGCAAATGCAGTGATGCTGCAGTAGGTTCATAAAATTTAAAATAATGTCGACACGTGTTGGATCACTCAGCCTGATTGACTTATCTACTTCCATTGGTAGAGCCATTAGAAATATCACAGACATGTGTCAGTCAGTCAGCTTAGGCCCGCCAAGCAGCTGCGTGTCACATCATAATCCTTCCTGTCATGACACAGTTACACTGAAGTAAAATATCCACTTAACATGCCATCCATCACTTTTATCTCCTTCAGTGAGTCCTCGCCTTCTCCTCTGTCTGTCTCAGGCTGTCAGAGTGGAAGCTGAAATATTCCCTCTTTAAGTATCACTTCTTCACAGTAAAATCAAGAGAAGGTTGCGAAATGGAAACATAGTTGATGCTGTTTTTATCCAAATGCGGCACAGAATTTTTAAGAATATATACTTTAAGTACATCAGGCTCCAGTTAGACATTATCCGCAAAGCCCTACTGTGAGTGACATGCTCCAAACGTTGACCTTCAGTGGACATTTAATGATGCTTCTTATGGCATTATTGGCTGAATGTCATGGCGCTCATGGTGATTGATTGATTGATCATTTTTTATGTTTACTTGTGGTGTTTTTGCAGTTCTTCTATTCTTTATTAGAAATGTGTAACACTGAAGATAATGTATTATACAAAATACACTTTTTATGTTTTTTTATTCAAAATTACTGTTTAAAAAAATCTCTGTATGAGATAATTAATCAAGCCAGGTGCACAGGAGACCAGGGTTAAAAGAACAATCAGTAAGTGCAAAGTCATTTAAATGATCTGTGTTTGGTCCTCGCTCAAAACAGGATGTAGTTTCTTACCGATCAAGTTAAGGGACATCCCATGTTTCTAAGACTTTGTCTACATACAGAGTTTTTTTTTTTTTATAACAAACAGGTTTTTGTTTGTGTCTTGTCCTTCTGTCCACTCATGAACAGTGTGAATATATATTTAAAAAAACTCCACCTTAAGTGATGATTTTTGAAAACATAGTTTTCTAACTTGACAAACCAAAGGACCATTCAATATATTTCACTTGTCCGTCTGGGAAAGAGCACACAGAAAGTGTTTTTGGAGGCAGAATCCTTCAATAATCTATCCAGCAGGTGATTGGATGGTTGTTTGTTGATCACATTCATTACAAGCCAATCAGATCATGTTGTAGAAGTAGTGGGGTTAAAACTGCTCTAAAAAGGACATCGGCTCGGCAGTAGGCTACAGTGCAACTCTTCACAGCATTTAACTTTTCTTTGAAAAAGCCTCTGTGTTTAGAACTTCAAAATGCTTGGACGTAGGTGTTATTTATCCCTCCACCATCACCTGGTCAGGTCATCAGAGGAAAGGACAAAACCAACTTGACTTAAACTGAACTGAAAAGGAAAGGCACCGACCCAAGTGAGGACACCATGCTGTTAGTTGTAGGTTTTGGACCAGACGTAGAACTTAAACAGATAGAGTCACAGGTAGAAAGAGGGAGGGAGAATGGAGGAGCCGGACAGATCACGAATTATCTGGTAATGCAGATGAATGAACTGTGAGCTCATGTCTGCAAACTTGGAGGTCCATCACTGTCATGACTGACACTTGGTAACACAGCTCCTCCTGGACCTTCATCAGAGCTCTTAAATTTCAGTGAGTCTTCAAACTGCGGTCGTGGGCCATCTTGATCTGTAAAGTAAGCAGTGCAAACACAAGACTCTGTCACCTGAGAGAGGTGAGTACTGATGTTCATATTGAAAACAACAAGCCAAATTTAGTGATTACATTGTGTTCCAGTGACCTCTACCTGATCCCCCTCTCACCTGATCTTAAGGGGGAAGATGCTGGAGAAATGATATGTAGCCCGTCATTGCAACACTGTATATAATCTTACTGTAGTGTATTGTTGAGCTTTTTTGAGTAGTTAACCCTCATAATTAAGTGGGTTAATATTGTTTGTTTATTTGTTGGAAAGATTACACAAGAACTACCAGATGGATTTTGCTGAAATTTTCAGGAGATTTTCAGAATGGCCCAAGTTAAAAGGGATTTGATTTTGGTGGTGATCCAGACAACCAACATTCGTAAACAATCATTTTTTCCTCAATAACAGTCTAACTAATAATGACATTAATATGATTCTGAGTGCTCGGTGTGTGATTTCAGGGTCATGAATCATCTTATGGTGGTAACTTGGAACTATTGCTTATAGATGTATTAGCAATATGTAAGCTACCTTGGAAAAGGTTTGTGCTCTCCATGTGTTTTCTAGTTTCTAGTGCCAAGGCTCTAGCAACTCCACTTCCAAAAATCTGAACTGACCATTAACCCCTCTAGCCTGTGCACTTGGAGGTAGTACCATACTGAGGGAGCATAACCAGCACCTCGATCACTAAAGTATACCATTTTTTACGATTTCAAATAAATGTTTTCAGTGCCTAAACGGTAAAAAAATTACTTAAGTTCACCTCAAAGTTGTCTGTTTCCGATGCAAACAAAACCCCAAAGTACTTATAAAGCCAGTTTGTGTAAAAAAAAGAGACACCTTTGTTTACTGTTGATAGATTTTATCTACACTGATGTACCGTGTGAGATCTCTGCTGTCCTCTTGTTGACTGACACAAACACAACATGTAGCACTGCAGCACAACATGCTGGTTGATGGAGGTGCAGGGAGACGCTACATCCGTGTGTCTGTGAGTGTTTGCGTGTGTCGTGTCAGTGAGAACATTTGCAGGAAACAGAGCTGAGAGATTTGATTGTGCTCTTGGATAGGGACTGAGTGACATGAGGAGGATGGTGGAGATGGGATTCTGGAGGGATGGGGGTTGTTGTTATGGCGCCTCAGGGCAGACTGAAAGACAGGTTTTGACATGTGGCCCTTAACTCCCATCACAGGGCTTGATCTGACCAGTTTACAGAGTCTTGAATGGACAGCTCCTCCGACACACGAAACAAACTTTTGAATTTTCTGCCAATTTTAAGTTTGGAATGTTGTAGCCCACCTTTATCTGCACTTTTTATGACCAGACTTCTGGTGAAGTTTCTTCATGACCATTCAGGGATTTAAAGTTCTCAATGTCAGTCTTTTTAGCTTATCACAGAGGTTAATGTGCCAGGGAACATTGCAGTGCTTGATCTGTCTCAATCTTCACCTGTTCAAAATGCTAAATTATACATATTTTCCCAAGAAACTGATCTTTAGACTTTGTATTTCTACTTTAAGAGATGTTTTTAAAGTAGATCTACAACATCGGCCAAGGTTAACATATGGTACTACATCAGTTATATACCTGGTGTTTCTCGAAGTGACCTCACTCTGAACAGTCATGTTGCATTTCATCTGACTTTTATATAAATAAAATGAGACAGATGACACAAATCTACATCTGATATAAACAATGGACAAAACAACTATGGATGAACTCTGTCGGTGAAATCCCTCATGTCATAACCCCACTACTCCTGGCTCAGACTTGCATCCACACAGACTTCTGTAGAGGGGCAGCAGCTACTGCTCCACAAAAGGTTCAAAATGTGTGCTCTCTTTTTTCTCAGTCTTCTTCTTCTCTTTATCATGACTCCAACTGCACAACAACTTCATACTGATGGACAAACGCTGATGTGTAGCATCCAGTTAACTTCAGTAAACACAGCGTGCTTCGTGTGATGCCAAGTCTTACTCTCTTCATGCTGGGCCACTTCAGGGCCATAGACAGTTCATACTGAAGTCTGATGACAGCTGCATTTAAATTATTTTGTGAACCACACAAAAAAATCATATTTCTCCCAAAAAATCAAAATAAAGCATCAAGACCTGCAGTGTGAACATAGCCAGAAATCCAAGGTTACCTGTATGCAGCACCATAAATTCCTGGCTGCAGGTCGTAGTTCTTTGATAGTTCATACATTAATGTTTAGATAATGTGAAGCCCTAACAGAAAGCTGCTAAAGCAGTATTTCCACCGAGCAGCCTGATTCAGCATGGCATGAATTTAGTGGTGTTTCCACTGTCGAATAAGGAGAGCAAGTACCCAAATATCAGAGCAGTGCCATCCCACTCCTTTGTACCCCTCTGAAAGAATGCAGAGCCTACTACACCAGCCCATAAAGGAAGACCTACAAAGACAGCTGTCTGTTGACTGGTCAAAGAAATCTTCAACTTAAACCTTTTCTTAAAAAGAAAAAGGCATTTTAAAAGCATATACTTTCAGCCAGGCTGCTTAAAAAATGCCATTTGATGCCACATATTATGTAACCGAAGGGGATCATGTTGTCCGACTTTCCAATGCGTGATAGTATGTCTATTTATGTACAGCACTTTGTTTTGACTGTGGCTGTTTTGGAAGTGCTTTATAAATAATTGAGTTGAGTAGGTTACTGAGAATTTGAGCAGTCTTTTCATTCATTTATTCTCTAGTTTATCCCAGCCGTCATTGGGCGAGAGGCGGGGTACACCCTGAACCAGTCGCCAGTCAATCGCAGGGCCACATAGAGAGACAGACAACCATTCACCCTCACAGTCATACTTAAGGGCAATTTAGAGTCACCAATTAACCCTAATAGCCATTTCTTTGGTTTGTGGGAGGAAGCCAGAGTGCCCGGAGAGAACCCACACATGCACGGGAAGAACATGCAAACTTCACTTAGAAGAGCCCTGTCCGACCCGAGAATCAAACTGGGGAACTTCTCGCTGTGAGGCACGTGCACTACTTGCTGCGCCGCTGTGTCGCTCAAGTCTTTTCATTTTAAAGGTGTAGTCAGCGATCTTCTAATCTGCCAATCTAATGCAGTATTTGTCAAATTCATCGTATTTCTCCTCTCCATCCACACGATGTCCCTACTGACAGCATGTTGGAAAAAAGTCCGGTTTCAATACACAGCCTTGGCTCTGAATTTCAGCAGGTAAATACTGTGGCTCGGGGCGAGTTACCAAAACAGGGTACACCCCCCACATCCAGGGGGCGATCATACTCATGCGCAGAGTCGTAGGTTGAGTAGAATGCGCAGTTAGCGTAAGAGAGAGATACAATATGTGCAGTAGCAATGGCTGAAAAACAGCCCAAAAGGAAAAGGTCAGAGGAGTGAAGTGAAAAGGAAGGGCTATGACCATGAAAGAGCGAAGACCCGAGTCAACATTGGTGTTGCTTTCTGATGGTGGAGGGAACTCCGCCAATTGAAAGATCTGAAAACGGACACGGATGTCGCCGTCTGTCTGCTGGATAGGTAAGCAACATTAGCTTTGTGGTGCTTCACATAACAGTAACAGCCGTCAGGCATTCATCTTATTGTCTAATCTGCCAAAATGTACTGTTGTTGTGATGTTATCAACGATGGAAGTTGAGTTGTCTGACGAGTCGGGGTTACCTTAGCTACGTTGGTCAGCTACGCAGTTTCTATGGCCGTTTCCATGACAATGCACGTCCATCAGTTTTTGGGGGTGGAGCCAGGGGTGAGGTATGAAGGGAGAAGCAGGTCTAAATTAGTTTATCAACAACCTCTCCACTCGTTTTCTCCAACATCACTGACTACACCTTTAACTTATATTACTGTAGTATTATTTTAATATTATTACACTCCATTTCTTGATATTTTAATTTGATTGTTTTCATTTCTGCCAGGTCATGGGACAGTAAATTCTGTAGACTGTATCTAATGACTAGAAGGTATTCATTTAAGTGTAGAATAAAGACTATTTTTATTTACCTTATCTTACTGTCAAATTTAAGTTTTACATTTTTGATGTTTATTACATTTCTAGTATTTGTTTTAATTTCTTATTTACAAATTTCATCACTCACTGTCCAGGAAACATTTTCAGTGCAGAAGCATTAAACAAAAACTTGCTGTGCTGTAATGATCAAGCTTTTACTATGGAAAACTCGCACGGCACGTCTCCCTTTGTACCTTTAATCTGACAGGTGTAGCAGATACAGACAGCAGCTCACAAAGTGCTGTGGCGCACAGCGAGTCCATCAGTTTAACTCAGTAGAATGTTATCTAGACCCCACTTCTCTGGTGTCCCTGGTTTCTTACTGCCTTTAATTCCTGTAGGAGTTTAGATTTGCATAACATTTGGACTGCTCAAACAGTAACACTGCCTGTCTGTCCTCCTTTCCTTTTGTCTTGTCTCATCTTGTCCTGTCTGTCACTATTTCCCCTTCTTACACTCTACGATGTGGCACGGCCCTCCCCTTCAGCTCTCATCAGGGGTTGAATAAAGTTTGATTAGATGGAGTAGCCTACAGGGAGGGCTGGTGATGGTCGCTGTAGCAGTGAATCACACTCACATATCTCCAACTGCTAGAAAAAAAAATGCATTGGTCTTTCCAACGCTGTCATCAAACACAGTGCCCAGCTGAAAAGACAATGCAAACATGGGGAAAAAAAAAAAAAAAACTAGTAGAATGGGACTCAGATGTCCTACCTCTGTGTGAAATCATTCACTGCCTCATGAGTGAACCACGATCACATTTCGCTTGTGTTTTGAAAACTTGATCATTCAGTCAAACGATCAGCAGACATACAAACAGTTTAATTTAGTACATTCAAGATCCACATTTTATCCACGTCGACTTTGTATGTCACCAAATTTACATTCTGTGGATTTTAACGGTTGTCCTTGTTTGCAGTAGAAGGTTTACCTTTAATGAACACAAACAGACATGTTATAAATCATTCTGACACCAAAATCTTAACAGGCAGCTAAGACTGCCTGTGACTTACAGAGGAAGCAAACAAGTGATTGCAGGAAACTATGGGCCCTTGGGTGCTTCAAGCTTTCAGTTTGAGAGGCAGTGGTGAACTGGAGCAAGAATTGAGACGCAGTATTTGATTAATGAGTGAGAATATAAGCTGAAAACAGAAGCCTGTGTGTTTCTGTTTCTCCCCATCACTCAGCACACAAACACACACGTATCAGCACACACACCCCTCACTCCCTCTCTGCTGGTGCTTTATGGGTAATGTCAAGTGACACATTTAAGCGGGAGCTGTCAGGATTGTGTATGTACCACTGAATGGCAGAGCCACTGAGCACAGGCAACAGGCTTACACACACACACACACACACACACACACACACACACACACACACACGCATCCTATCCTCTATCACTGTGCCACTGGATACGTCAGCGTCCTCACTTCATTTGTATAAAAACACAAACACACCGAACATCCTAAGAGGAGAGTTACTGTCAGGCAGATGTTCAGACATACAGGACTGACCTTGGCTACTGCAAGACCCATGTTTTTCTGTGTGTTGATACGTGTGTATGGCATCTATAGAAGAAGTCAAACGTCACTGCTCACTTTCCAGAGAGACCCCCCCCCCCCCCCCCAGTCAGGACAAAAACAAGCCCTGAGAGTGTAGATTTGGTAGAATAGAAATGACAGTCAGCAACATGATTAAAGACTTTTGTGCTCTCTAATAAATCCTAAAGTCAGTAATGTCAAACTGTACATTCAGTTGCATGAAAAAGTATGTGAACCCTTTGGGATTACTTGGATTTCTACTTAAATTGGTCATAAAATATGTTCTGATCTTCATCTAAGTCACATCACTAGACAAACACAGCTGTGTCATGTTTTTATTCGACACTATAACACTCACAGTGCAGGGTGGAAAAAGTATGTGAACCTTTATATTTAATAACTGGTTGACCCTACTTTGGCAGCAATAACCTCAACCAAACATTTCCTGTAGTTGTAGATCAGACCTGCACAACAGCCAGGAGGAATTTTGCGCATACTCACGGACCTGCGCATGCGCAGTACTCAGTCCGGCTCCTACTTCCGGTCCGCGCAGCTCTGCGCATGCGCAGTTCTGTGTTTATCAAAACGTTATTTTAACGGATTTAAGAAAGAAAACACGTCTTTTAAAATGTTTTATAACCATTTGGATTTACTTCACCTGCTAATACGCCCTCCACTGGTCCACTGCAAGGAGTATTTTGTCCACTTTTGTCAGTCCGGCTTTGACTCCTATTGACTTCCAGCCATTGAGCTAAGCTACGTACGGAGCTAACAGCTGGGAGCCAGCCACTGGACGCAGAGACACAAAAAAGGTATTTTTGAGCTTGTCTCACTCTGTCAATGATAGGGAAAGGGCGTGGGTCCAAAATAGTCGGAGTACTCCTTTAACTATGCAGGGTTCTAAGGTTAAGGGCCAAATCCCTTCTTTAACTCAGGAATCCTTGTTCCTTTATTTTTTAGATTCAAACCTGAATTATTTGACTCAAGGAAGATCAGAGACTTTTTCATTTCTCTGACTTTTCAGATATCTCAGTTTCCATCTCAACATTCTTGTTTCCTATTTTTCTGCCTTTTCTAAATCAGATTTAATATGAAATTTGAGCTTCATAGAAGTCAGAATGCTGCAAAAAATCTGTTTTTTTTTTTAAAGAAAAAGCTGAATTTAGAGAAAAAATTGAGAAATATGAATGAACTTATATTGTTCACTTAAGAAATATAAGTTACCATAGGTTGATTAAAAATAAATTCAAATATTTTAGGATAATGAGATGGACAACAAAACAAAACTTTGGTCCTTGAGCTAAACCTGTTGAGAGTCCCACATAGTCCCTTCTCAATTATCCCCCCTCAATTCTTACTTCTCTCTGTGTAGTATTGTTAAAATTACCATGCCTGTTTATCTGCCATGAAGCTGTCATCAGACCCTCCTAAGAGCCAAAGTGCCTAGAAGATGAAGAAAAGGCGAGGGGAGGGTGGGGGCTTTCAGGAACATGATGCTCGGAGCTGTCAGAGATTTCCTCTTCTCTGCTGACACTGGATTTACACATCTCATTTTCCTGAGTGACAAAGTACATAAAACACATGCTACAAGGAGAGGAGCTTGGCAAGCGTCTCCTCAAACACACTTACATAAACACTCATATACGTACTTCGATGCATAGGGGCTGGGCCTCTGCTCTTTCGGATGAATTTAAGGACAGGGGGGTGTGACATCTCCTCTTTGACCTATGGTGCTCTCTCTGTTACGCCATCTGTGTTGGTGATGAGCATCAAGTCAGACAGAGGATTTCCTTTTTTTCACAGTTGGAGTGTTACCGTAGCAATAGAGGTGGGGAGTTTGCCGCAGGCCACCTTTGTCGTACATAGACTACGACCACGTCCCCCTCTAAATAGTGAGCACACTGGAAGTTGCTCAGGCTGAGCGACAGACAGCTGACATCCTTCATCCCCATCACGCCTCCTCCCCATCTGCAGCGCTGACAACCTGAATGATGAGGTGACACACACCTGTCAGCACTGAGGCCGGCACACCCTGACACACACAAACACGGCGAGCGTATGAGCGCACGCATGTACAAACAGACACAAAACAAGTGTAAGCTCACCTAAGCAAACACACACCTATCCTGACCTGCTCACCTGTGTTCGTGTGTGTATGTTGACTTTGGATGCAGCTGCAGGCAGAGCACAGCATCATCTTTATTTACCTGCTAGATTATTCAGGTTTATGTTTGACGTGCCGTCTATAAATCAGTCAGGACGGTGGAGTGAACACCCTGACAGACACAAAATCGCCTGTGAGTCTATTTACGCATGTCAGGCATCTGGCTGGCTGTGAATATGTACACAAAGTGCAGAATAAAGCTGTCAAAGTTAGAAAAACAGCGGCAGAGCTCACAGCTTAGTCCAGTAAAGTTTGAGTGGAGTCCCCAGACAGAGACTGATTCAGAAGTTAGCTTGATTGTTGAACATTGTAGACTATGAGAAAAACAGAACACCAGCTACCTCAATATAACAGCTGTTCCTCCTTGAAATAAACACATATCAGTAGATTCAAATCTCATTTAGTAAATGAAATACTTGTACAATACAAGATACAAGGAAGTTTATTTCTCATTGTGCTTTGGATTGTGGCTTCAAAACATAAACAAAACAAAAACTAGAAAGAATGCGGAGAGCGCAAACCTTTGCTAAGGCAGCTCACATATTACGTTCACATCTAAAATCAACAGTTCTATGATAAAGTTACCATCATAATATGATTCCATGACCCCGAAAACCACCACTCAGAATCATACTGATGTCATTTTTAGTTTGACAGTTATTTAGCAAAAGCCATTTTTGGCTTATGGCGGTTATCTGGATCACCACCAACCTTGTAGAGCAGATGGACCGACCTGATTCGTTGTCTGAAATCCTGCAGGTCCACCTTGCCAAGCTCCAATCATCTACAACTTCACTTGGCTAAAAGCTGAGCAACCCAATCAGAGGAAAGAGACTGGAGCTGCAGATGTGACGATGTTTGACAACAATGGAGGCTTCTGCAGTAGTCTCCATGGATGAGGCAGTATCTGCAGTTTTATCAGAAATTGACTCAATTTCATCTGTAAAGAACGAAGCAAAGAATGTCACTTAGAGCGCTTCTTAAGGGAAATCTTGTTTGTCTTTTCTCCCGACCAGGGCATCACTGCTGGGAAACCGGGTGAGATGCAGAAATGCTGCGTGAAGATGCCATAATATGATAGCCCGGAGTCATGGTTACTCAACAGCACCTGACAAAATATGCTCTGCTCAGAATTACCATGAAACTTTGGTAGCTGATGAGGTTCATGCCACATATAAGTGGTATAAGTGATAAACTACTGAAATGTAGTTCAAGCTAACACTAACACTAAACAACTGGGTCTAACTGCTATGGCATACTGTGACTTGATGTAGATTGGCCTGTGAAGAGTGTGACTGGCAGAACGATCACCCAATCACACACTGAAGTTGGTTTTGAAGGTTCTGCCCCTGGAAATATTTTCAAACGGCTCTTTCCCAGTTGGACCAGTGAAATAATTACATGACAGATACATGGAGCTTTCTGTCTGTCATGTCAGGTTACAACATGATCAAAATCTAAACATTTCTAGGTTGGGCCATTATCAATACCTCCTGAAAATTTCAGCTAAATCTGTCCGGCAGTTTTTGTGTAATCTTGCTATTATCAGTGTACAGTAGCAGATTTTGAGTCTAGGTGCTAGTTTTAGATATTTTTTTTTCAGTTAAACATCCTTGTTCTCCATTTTACCTGTTTGTAAGATGGGTTTCTGTTGCATAATTACCCTCACCAAGGAGGTTTTGTTTTCGGGAGAGTCTGTTTGTCTGTCTGTGAACAAAATAACTCAAAAAAGTTATGGATGGATTTTGATGAAATTTTCAGAAAATGTTCAGCAGGGGAAAAGGAAGAACTGATTAAATTTTGGTGTTGATCCGGATCAGCGTCTGGCCGCTATGGCAAAAAATGTGATTTCTGTGAATAACTACTGAACTAAAATAGCTATCATTATGAATCCAGTTGCTAATGGTACGTTTTCATGGTCAAGGAATCTAAATATTTCGATTAAATAAGTAGAACTAATATTTATGGTAAAAATCACAATATGGGTGAGGACTGTGGCGCTGGAGGAGGTCGGCGCCCTCCGAGTGCTTTTCTAGTTCTTATTACATGTTTTTTAAGAAATGACATGAAACTCATATAAAAGAAAAATCAGTGTTTAGATTCATACACAGAAACCCACATCCTCAGCTGAACCTGCCCTAAAATACAAATGCAGCTTTTCTCAAAGACTTGCACATCACTATTCTTTTACAGGAGCATCTGCTTTTTACTGGACCTCCTTTAGGTTTTGGTCTTGTCCAAAGAAATTCTGAGAAAGCAGTGCTCATGTCGTCTCTGTGCTGCAGTAAAAACTAAAATTGCTGCGAGCCTGAACTTGTTTCAATCCCTCAAACACAATAGACTCATTCAGAGACTGCGTGTGTTGAGTGTGGTGTGACAGAATGCCTTAATTATGGATTAATTGTGTCATTAGCAGGTTTCTGCTGTTGCCACCACATTGGGCCTGTCAAGGTTAATTACTGGAACATGTTTATTTGCTGTCAGCAGTTGCAGCAAGCTGTCTCGGGCATGGAAACACAGACAAACACACGCCGACGCTGTTCACTCAAACAATTCGCGGCACACCTTGTGTTCCTCGTACCCTCAACATTTTCCCCTCACTCCTTTGTTTCTGTCTCGGCTCACTTTGACTTCTCTTTCAGCCACCTGGAAGAAAAACACAAAGAGAGCCTGCAGTATGGCTGAGTCCAACAGAAACAGAAGTCACCAGTGAGCAAAAACAACACAGGAGCTGTAATTAGCTGCGTCTTATTAGAGTCTGAAGGGGAAAAGTCCATTTATAATAAACATAAAGCCTCCTGGAATAACAAATGTCCATCATTTCTACTTAGTGTTTGCTTATGGTGACAGGCTTTGAAGGTACATGATGGTGAGTGTTTTCAGACTGTCAGCCTGTCAGGCCAGTTCAGACAAGTCTCACTGCTGTGACATGTGAATCAGAAATGACTAATCAGACCAGACTGAAGAAAACTCCCGATTAAGTTAATTATATAATTGTTTATACATTTGCCTTTATCAGCAATCTATCAACAATGCATCCTCATTTCATCTATCCATTCATCCATCGTTCTATGGTGTATCCATCAATCAATCCTTACATATCCTCATCTATCTATCTATCTATCTATCTATCTATCTATCTATCTATCTATCTATCTATCTATCTATCTATCTATCTATCTATCTATCTATCTATCTATCTATCTATCTATCTGTCTATCTATCTATCTATCTATGGAGTTGTGGGGGTTAAAGAGCCATTTCCAAGCCTTTTTATCTACTTAGTGTATCTTTTTAACCACTAAAGTGAACTGTGGACAAAGTCTAAACAGTCAGATCTGAGTTTGTTGATTCACAGTCAGGAACACCCCTACTAAATGGATTACATGGTACCTTCAATGTTCATTGTAGAGCAGCAAGACAATAAAGTCAGAGATGCAGCTTGATTGATCCAAGCTTTAATCTGCTCACAGACTCATCAAATGACAAACCTCTTTCTCCCTCTCTCTCTCTCTCTCTCTATTTATCTCTATATTTATCTTTCTCTCTCACTGATTCTTTCTTTCTGATTCGCTCTTCCTCTTTTAGTCCCTTCCTCTCTCTCCATTTCTCTCCCTCTTAGACTACATTTACACAGACACCCTCTGACTTAAAAAAACGCAAACATTTTTCCTTTGCGTGTTCAGACGGAGACGCTGGAGATGAATGAAACGTCTGCAGTATGCATGCCTGTTAAGCAGATGGTGGTGTAGATTTGCAGAGAGGCAACGCTGCTACAATAAACGTACGAAGAAGAAAAACTTTTCACAACAATGGCGAGTGGACGCACAAAGATGCAGAAGTTTCTTTTCTCAACAACAAATCAGTTCAGAAAACAAATCTGTCTGGATAGTTTTGTCTGGATAACAAACGGAGCACGGTAAGCGGCACATGTTACTCGGTAGACAACCAAAGCTGTTGTTGTTCCTGTTATGCGTGTGCAGCCTTCATGTGAAAGAGTACTGTGCGTACGGTGACGTCAGCGTTTCACCCTGAAATGCTCTGATTCAGGTTTACACGGAGCTGCATGGAGAGGGTATTGAAAACTCTCCACCCTGCAGCCTGGTTTCAAAAGTTTGCGGATTTAAACACTCAAGGTACTCATGTCAACAGGAGGCTGAAAAGCAATGAAAACTTATCGGATTTGACCGTTTTAGGTCTCGTGTAAACGGCCCCTTAGACTCTCTTTTAGTCTCTTGGTCTCTTTTAGAATCTCTGTTTCTTTATTTTAGAGCCCTCTCCCTCATTCTTTCCGTTTCTCTCTCAGACTCTTTAAGCCTCTCTCTCTTACCCCCAATTTCCACCGCACGCGAAAGCCAGTGGTGTAAAAAGTCCTTGAAACCCATACTTGAGTAAAAGTAAAGATATCTTATATAAAATATACTCAACTAAAAGTAAAAGTCACTCATTAAAAAATCACTTAAGTAAAAGTCTTAAAGAAGCTACTATTAAATGTACTTAAGTATTAAAAGTAAAAGTACAAACAAAGAGAACAGGTACAAATAGTTGTTGCTCTCCCGAGCTTTATTAAGTTTAACTCTTCCTCCCTCCCTCAGCTCCCTTCACCTCTTACTCCCTCTCTCCATTCCTCCCTTAAGTAAAGTCCACAAACTTGCGGTTCATCTTTAGCAGAAGTTGATTTTCAAAATTGCATGAGTTCAGTCGTGCTCTTTGCGGGCTGAATACAAGTCCTGAAATGCCAAACAGTCGTTCACAGGCTGCAGAGGCAGGCAGAGGTGTGTTCAGCTTGACAGACAACAGATGGCAGGGAACCATTTCAGTAGGTCCATATGATCTGCTGAACAGGACAGGTATCCACGGATGTTCATCTAACTCTGAATCCCCGCAATTGCTAGTAGACGAGGCTGCTTCCACCACGCTGTCGGTTGCTGTCGACACTGACGATCATACGCAGGCTGCGTGCGTGGTCTCGCTGAGATGAGTCGAGAGAGTCGGATATTCGCGCAAGAGCACGAACAGTCCGTACAATCCTCTTCAAAATAAAATGTGAAAATAAGTGTCATTTATATTCACAGTTTATTATGTAGCGAGTAACTAAGTTGACAATTTAAATGTAACGGAGTAAAAGTATCATTTTTTAATTTTTAATGTAGTGAAGTAAAAGTGAAAGTTGCAAAAAACATATAAACTCAAGTAAAGTATAGATACTCCCAAAACATACTTAAGTACTGTAACTAAGTACTATTACTTCGTTCCTTTACACCACCGGCGAAAGCGCTGCGCCGCGATCTTGCTCCGAATCTCAAAACCCACTGGAAGCGGCGTGCCGCGGAGCTCAATCCGGAGGGGGAGGGCTGATCCCCGGAGAGCCACAGCTCTCATGAGAATAGCGATGTCACTCGCTCATAAAACATGTTATAGACTGAGAAAAGAAATAAACAGCACCTCACTTCACTTCTCTAAGGTCCCTCTGCTGGTCCCAACCACACAGCTTCGTGAATTATTCAACTTCCGTCCGCCTATATCCGTGTAGAAGATGTATGGTGTCAGGTATGCAGTGTTATATATTTCAGTACCTCTATGATTCACTTTTCTTTGTCCATGGTGTCGTGCTGTCTCTGGGACCCTCTGACCGACTGCTGACCTGAAGCTGCTTCCAGTTTCGACGTAATGACAATTAATTGAGGAAAATTACGTGCAAAAGTCCATGCATTGTGTTTTATTTTGAAACTTCCGGTTACTCCACACGGTGACTTCCTGTCTGGGGCTTTCTTAATGATTTTGAATTTACGAGGTTTGGAAGCGGCCGCGCAGAAAATAGACCTGAAGCGTATCTCTCGCGCCTAGGCGCGTGCCGGCGCTTCAGGATCGCAGCGCGGCGCTTTCGCGTGCAGTGGAAATTGCCTGATAGACTACAATGGGAGCGAAGTGCTCCGCAGGACGCTGCGCTGTGCGGCGCTGAGCGGCGCGGTGCTTTCGCGTCCAATGGAAATTGGGGGTTAGTCTCTCTCCTGGATCTCCTTTTCTCTCTGATACTCTCACTTTTGGTTCTTTCTACTTTTTCTCTCTCTTTCTGATTTTCTCTCTCTCTGACTCTCTTTTAGTATCTTGGCCTCTTTCCCCTCTCTCTCTCTCTCTCTATCTCTTTTTCAGACTCTCTCTCTCTCTCTCTCCCTCTCCCTCTCTCTCTCCCTCTGTTCCAGGCTCTCTCTTTCCCCTCTCTCTCTCTATGTCTGTGTCAGACTCTCTCTCTCTCTCTCTCTCCCTCTCTCTCTCTCTCTCCCCCCCCCCCTCTCTCTCTCTCCCTCTGTTCCAGGCTCTCTCTCTCTCTCTCTCTCTCTCTCTCTCTCTCTCTCTCTCCCTCTCTCTCTCTCTCCCTCTGTTCCAGGCTCTCTCTTTCTCCTCTCTCTCTCTATGTCTGTTTTCGACTCCCCCGTTCCAGGCTCTCCTCTCTCTATGTCTGTTTCAGACTCTCTCTCTCTCTCTCCCTCCCCCCCCTCCCTCTGTTCCAGGCTCTCCCTCTCTCTATGTCTGTTTCAGACTCTCTCTCCCCTTCTCTCTCTCTCTCCCTCTGTTCCAGGCTCTCTCTTTCTCTCTCTCTCTCTCTCCACCCATTAAGGCCCAGTGTGTCCTGGCTGAGCAGCTGTGAGGAGACAAACCATTTATCAGCCTGTCAGCTCTTGCTGCCTGTTATTCCAGCCAGACAGACTGTGTGGCTGTCTGAGATGCAGTAACTCTGACTGAGGGGAGCTGGCACTGCTGCCCTAAACACACAAACACACACACAACCGCAACCACATACACACCTACACACACACTGTCCTTCAGTCAAATGACCTGTATTTATGCTGTATATAAACCTTATGTGTTTATTTTTTTCAGATTTTTAAGATTCACATTTGGGATTTTCTGCCTTTTCAAATCTAACATTTTTTGGGTATTTTTTTATGTAAGTGAAAATGAAACTCAAATGTATCAAAAAAAAATTATACAAATCAACAGACACACAGCAGATAAAACAACAAGTAAAAAGCAATGATGAAGAAACAGAGAAAAAAGAACACAACACCACACACTTATAGATGAAAAAACGCATCACAAAACAAAACAAACAGAAATGCAACAAGAAAAAAAACAACAACAAATTAAAAATCAGAAAAATGGAAAACCAACTATGAATATAAAGATACAATTAATAATTTAAAGGCAACATACCAAGGTGCGTTAAAAAAATCAAAACATAACAGTTTACCAGCACAGAAAATAAAACAATTGTTTAAAGAAAACTGACTAGAAAAAGAATTAAATAATACAGAGGAAGCTATGGTACAAGAAATTAAAACTCTGAATAATACATCAAAAAGTTTATGAACAAAATAAAATACATCACCAGACACACAACTGATTAAAACAACAATTCAAAAAATGCAATAACAAAAGCACAACAAGGCATAATGGATATTCAGAGAAACACAGCAAAAAATAAATGTAACAAGAGGAATTGTAACAAGTGCACAACAAACCATGATAAAAAAACAAACGCCAAGAACAATTAAGAAAGTACCATGACACATTCAAAACACATATAATCAAGAACAAAATAATTTAATAAATTAAAATGCAACTATAAAACCCACAACAGACAAAGATATAAAAACAATTTGAAAGACAAAAAAACACCAAATAAAAATAACACCAAATAAATGTATACAATTATAATAAAAGAACACCTCAAATAAAAAATGCAACAACAAATAAAACCCCAAACAACAAATTTAGAAAACACAAAAACAAATAGAAAAATAATAAAAATACACATGCAAATAAAAAAAACAACAACACAGCAACAGCTTACAAACAACACAAGATAAGAGAGACCTTAAAATATTTAAAGTCAAGTAGTTAAAAAAGTACAGCACCTACAACTGTCACAATGACCAATATCAAAAGAACAATGATGTTTGAAGAAAACAAATTTATAGATCTGAAAACACAATGGCAGATAAAAACTCCCCTCAGAAAAAGTCAACAGTGAAAAAAAAGTATATTACAAATGAAAAAGTAAAACTAAAGACCACATCTGCTATAAGGTCCCAAGATATTAAAAATAAAAAGATCCAATACACTCTGATTTGACAAATGCAAAATTGTTCACTCTTTGTATTTGTGGATTTTGTGGATTTTGTGTTGTGATTTGTTGTTGCTTTTTAAATTGTCATCCTTCCCGGGGGGGGGGGGGGGGGGGATACAAATGACTTCTTAGTGTGCAGTTTAATTTCCTCCAGTTATGACGCTACGGCAGAGCAGAGAAGGTGGACTTAGAGCGCCATCTAGTGTCAGAAACTCTTCAACACAGTCCTGAGCAAACTCAACATTCATGTGCAGACACAGCTGATTAGGGCCCCATTTCCGAGACAGTTTTTCACAGTCAGGCCAGCAGGCGTGCAGCATGGAGTCCCGGTGCAAATGACAAAAAGGTGGGTTAAAGGTTACTACAGCAATTAGTGACGTCCATGCGTAAGATCCAGGAAGTGTCAAATAATTAACCCTTTAAATCTCCTTTTCAAGCTTTACTATCACATTACAACTGACCATTAAGCATTTTATTTAATGACAAAATGATATTATATTTAAATGCATTTAAAATTCATTTTAAACATAAATAATGTCAATATTTTGTTTTAGCCTATATTTTAATGGAATACTGTGAAAAAAAAATACAATTCGTTGATGCAAATGTAGCTCGTTGAAATTATTTCAATTAAATGTAAAATGGATCAGTACTGTAGGCTAAATGCTCAGACTTTTAATGTGCAGGAAAATTGAAAATTGTAGTTTATACTTTGAATATCGATTCATTCTCAGAAAAACTAATATCAAATATGTTTACAGTTTACAGTTCGCTGTCTTTGTATACAAATAAAAGTCCTGCATTTCATTGTGACCTCGGTAGCTGAATCATCTTTAAATAATATTTCTGGCTTTATGTGTGACGGTGTTTGAAGTCTTTTCTAAACCTCAAACAAAACGCACAATGAGGCTTTCTCCATTTTTATAGCTGCATCATAAAAGAAAAGAAAAGAAAGAAAACATATTTGAAGCACAAACCAGATAAATAGCACTTCTTCGTCATCATCTGCTGTACGAAAAATAAAACTCAAAGTCACTGAAACTCCTAAACATGTCTACATGACGCTGTAACTGTAAACCGTGTGCACCAAACACAACATCAGAAATATCATATCCAACATGTTTCATTTTCATATGATTGATGCTATTGAATACACAAACACTTTTCTATCATTTTCAAATGTCTGTGTTCACCTACCTCACTTTAATTTGCACAGTATTTTAGCTCCTTATCCAACAGCGGTGTGAAAAGGCTCTTTGTATGGTTAATCGTTTTTGAGCATATATGTTTTTTGATGTGCAGTGAAAACAAATTAACAAAAAAAATTTGAATGAATGAATGAATTAATGAATGCTATATTTCGGTTTAAAAACAAACAAATAAAAACATAATTAAACAAAAAAAGAAAACAGACAGCAACCGAAAAAGGAATAGGCTGAAGCCCCAAGGCTTATTTTAGCCTATACCACCATAGGAATAACTGAATAATTCGCAATAAACATCAGTACTTGTAAATTAATTCAAAACACATGATGGCTTAAACTGAAAAATCGAATCCCATCAAATTTCATTGTAACCTTTGATCATTTTAGATTTTAAAGTCTACTTGAAAACTAAAATAGAATTACACATTTTTATTTCATTGTTTGGTTCATTCCATAACTGTACACCCAAAACTGACACACATCTGTACTTGAGATTAGTCCTGACTTTGTGAGTTTCAAACATTAGCAACCCCCTAATGTTATAAATGCCCTGCCATAGCTTAAACATTTTTAAATGAAACAGGAATTGTCTTATTTACCACTGGAAACATAACTTCTAATGTTTTTAAATATACAATATCCATAAATTTAATTGTATGTGATCTTACAAAAAGCACATTTGTAGGATCACGGTACCCAACTTCATTTATTAACCTAATAGCTCTTTTCTGTAGTTTAATTATTGGATACAGGTTCGTTTTCTATACATTTACCCAAATTTCAGCACAGTATGTCAAATAAGGCATCAAAAATGAAAAGTACAGTAAATGAAGGCATTTCTTATTCAGTAAATCTCGTTCTGTTAAGAATTGCAATAGACTTGGATAATTTCTGTTTTACATATTATATGTGAGGCTTCAAACAAACTTTATCATCTATTATTTAAGAAAGGCATAAAGGGGTATAGAGAATGAATGAATAAATTTTACCTCAATGTTAGTCCTTTTTTTACCTCAGTGTTAGTCCTTTTACCACCAAACAACATAAATTTAGTTTTACTTTCATTGCGTGATCGCTTATTTAAAGCAAACCATTTGTTTAACTTCATCAATTCTATTCTAAAGTTTTTCACAACTCCTTTATGTTCCCTCCAGAACAAAATAAATTAGTATCATCTGCAAACATAATATATTTCAATGTATTACTTACTGTACAAATATAATTTATATAAAGTATAAATAACTGATCCAAACACTGAGCCTTGTGGAACTCCATCACAGCTAATGTTGAGCGATTCCTCCTAAACCCATACCGACAGTCATTCAATAAATCACATTTCTCAAAGGAATCTAATCTCTTTACAAACAATGTCTCGAGAATTTTAGAAAATTGAGGCAGTAAAGAAACTGGTCTGTAATTTGACACAACTTGCTTGTCTCCATTTTTTATAGATTGGGATCACTTAGGCTGTTTTCATTTTATCTGGAAAAATACCAGTTTGAAAAGATTTACTACAGATATATGTTAAGGGTTCAAGGACAAAAAAAATAACCTCTTTAATACGTGACATATTGAGGTCATGGCAGTCAGTAGATTTTTTTTTTCTCTTAAATGCATTTATTATTTCTAAAATGTCACTTTCACAAACTCCCCCCCAAGAAACAGTGTGTTACATTTATTCAGAGTTAAAGGTTTCATCTTTTCCACCTATTGGGGGAATGTCTTTTGCTAAACTACGACCTACATTAACAAAGTAATCAATAAACTCATTAACCATGCTCTCAATATCCTCTGTTACTGAATTGTCACTTTTAACTATTTTTGTTGGATAACTTGTTTGAAAAAATATTTAAGAAAATTAGAAAAAAATGATGCTACATACTGAAAATCATTTCTACAGTTGTAGTTTATATATGTCATGATTTTTATTTCCATGTTTTTTAATTAAAAAATGAAAGTATTATTAAAAAAAAAAAAGTCCCGAACCCAGGCCGTCTTCTGCACTCAAATGCTATTTTCTGTCTTTACATATGTGATCACGAGTGTCATGTTATCCATCTTATGTTCCATAATTTATCATACCCTCCCAGTAACTTTAAAGTGTAATAGCATAATCAGTTTGTTTTTTTAAGTGTGTAATCTACATAACACTGCTCTTGTGTCTAAATCTATGTTGATCTTGGCATTAACATATTTTTAAGCCTCTAAGACCCAGCGTTGTAATATTACAACATCAGGTTTAGGTTCCTCAAAAAACAACAGCAATTTTTTTTCTTCAAAAGACAACATTTACCTGATCAGTGAGACCTATTTTTAACCCTGCATTGCCATTGCCACCCTGCATTGCCATTGGGGCGTCGGTGGCGCAGTTGGATAGTGCGCTTGGTCAGTGATCGGGAGGTTGCAGGTTCAAGCCCAGCTCCAGGTGACACATGGCGATGTGTCCTTGGGCAAGACACTTAACCCCAAGTTGCTCCCACTGCTGCGTCAGTGGTGTATAAATGGGCATGAAAGGGCGTGAATGTGTTTGAGATACTGATGGATAACTAACGTAGATACTCTGAACCATCAGTGAGTGAATGTGAGTGCAAATGGGTAGGTGTGACCTGCAGTGTAAAGCAGCCTTGAGTAGTCAAAGACTAGAAAAGCGCTATTTAAGCTCATATACCATTTACCATTGGATGGTAAATGTGTTTATGGGTCCGGCCTTTAGGCCAAGAACCCGCACAACTTGGTAACTTTTCTTTGGCCTCACCTCATACAGATTTTTTTGTTGTTGTTGTTTTTGTGAAATAACTTCATTAACAATGATATTGAGCCTGTTATGTCTATGTTGTAATATTACAACGCTGGGTCATTGTGGTAGCAAAAACCAGGTACACCTTCCACATTACATCAGGCCATTGGTCTTCTGTAATGTTCTTATAGGGTCAGGTATACTGATAGAAATAAAATGGTTTTGATGGTTATTATCTAATACTAATAAATGTGTATTCTGTTAAATTATTTAGAGTCTAGACTATAATTGAATTAATTATTTCTGATTACAAGTGTTTTCGTGTTCTTTTGTTAAGACAAAAAGGTATGGTTTCCCTTGACATGTTTCGACGTAACTCTGCCGTCTTCTTCAGAAGCTGTCATCCTGACAGCTGTGACGTGTCTTTTTATCAGCTGTTTCCGGTAGTAGCCAGCGGGACAGATCGATCACGTGATCTGTCCCGCCGGCTGCGTCCCCCGTTGCCTGGCGGCCTCTGGAGAAGTGAATCCCAGGTGTGTGAGAGCTGGAAGGCTCCTTCATCCCTGTTGATGGTGTCCGTGCCCCGTTTCCTGATCTCGTACTCGTGCACCCCAAGGACAGAATACACCCGGACAATAAATGCAACGTCATCTACAACATACCATGGAAAACATGCAATAAATCATACATTGGGGAGACGGGGAGATCATTCAGCACCAGAAGAAAAGAACATCAGAAGGAGTGCGAAAAACAAACAGCAACACGTCTCACCCGGGCAGAAAAGGAAAAGGCAAACCAGGAAAACTTAAAATCAGCAATATCAGACCACTGCAAACGGGAAAACCACATAATGGACTGGGAAAAATCAACTTTAATAGGATCAGAAACCAACAAATACAAGAGATGGATAAAGGAGTCGATAGAGATCAGGAAACGGGGCACGGACACCATCAACAGGGATGAAGGAGCCTTCCAGCTCTCACACACCTGGGATTCACTTCTCCAGAGGCCGCCAGGCAACGGGGGACGCAGCCGGCGGGACAGATCACGTGATCGATCTGTCCCGCTGGCTACTACCGGAAACAGCTGATAAAAAGACACGTCACAGCTGTCAGGATGACAGCTTCTGAAGAAGACGGCAGAGTTACGTCGAAACATGTCAAGGTAAACCATACCTTTTTGTCTTAACAAAAGAACACGAAAACACTTATGTTCTAAGAAGACAAGATGAATCTAATTAGTTATTTCTGATTACAGTATTTGAAATTCTTTTTTGGTAGTATTTAAAGCACTATCAATATCTCATCATTTAGAATTATTTACAGTGAAATAAATCCTAAACTAAGCCTGTTTTTGGGGCTTTGCCCAAATACCAGCTTGTTGCATTGCTATGGGTTAAACAGTTATTTAAGGATATTTGAGGGAAGCTTGCTGCATCGTTCAGGAACATGTGAGAGTGGTCAGGGATGGTCAGGGATGTGGGGTTGTTAAGTATCCCGTTTTAAGATGAAATGTAGAGAGCATAATAGGCTGTGTAAATAGGTTTTTGCATTTCTATGGGTTAATCTGGGTGTGAATGTTTTTGGGAATGCTTTCTGGATTGTCAGGGACAGGTGAATGGTCAGGAATGGTCAGGAGTGAAGTATTCCCTTTTAGGATGATAAGTAGAGAGGCTAAGTAGGCTATCCAGACACTACAATGTGAATCTGGATGGAGGTAAAAGTAAGATTAGGATATATTTGAATTTAAACTATTTAGCCAGGATAATATATGCTCATATATCTTACTTACATATTTATTTGATTTAATTTTTCCACTTCATAATGATACCAGAAAAGCTAGGTGTTCTATACACTGTGCAGAATGTGAAAGATGCCATCATGAATGGAGATAGTGACTTTAAAATCAACTCAAGACACTGTGAGTGATGAGGAAACAGATGTAGATGCCCTTAAAGGTCAAAAAGAAAATCTACTATCCACTGACTGTGCAGTTCCTGGCTATGTGGACAACACCCTATGCAGCAAGTGTAACCTATGTCTTTACTGTTTCTGGGACAATCATTGGAAATGAACATGGCTGAAGACTTGACACCATGACTGAATGATTTGGTAGGCTTTTTGTAACTTCTGACTAAATACAGTTTATCTTCTTTTTGATTATTAATAAATGACAGACAAATATGAAAAATGAAAAAATGAAGGCTGTGTGATTATTATTCATCTTATAGACTGTTACTGGGCAACAGAAGTGCTCAACCCTGCAAATGAGGCCTTACTTGTTTTGTATATTTGTGTAAACAGTGGGAACATTAACACTGACATTCTGTTACCAGCAAGGCCCAACGTTGTAATATTACATGTTCCTAAAAACTTACTGAAACATAACATTTTTTAAAACCCTTTCATTTCTGCCTCAGATGGCTCCTCTAACATCTGTGAGGTGAAAATGTTTTGCACATTTTTTTCCATATCTGGATTTTACAGGGTTAAATCAATGTTCCAAGCATGATGAAATGTTCTGGTAATTTGCTTCATTTCATTCAAATAGGGACGGGGCTGTCCCAAATCAGGAGATATCAGTGTTTGCTTTTTAACATTTGTGGAGACATGGGACATTAGGCTGGTAAACAGGATGTCTGGTCACCCTATTCTAGATTATTTTTATAGACATTATTACCTTGTGTTGGTCGCTATCTTGTGCCACCCACTTCTCTCCATTTCATCATTAGACCAAGATGTCATCAATGTTCCCTCGGAAGGAAGTCACTGTGCTGTGAACAGATGGCAACTGCATAAACTGAAAATGGAGGCTGATAAACCTGTAGTACCTGGAGTGTCCACTTGAGGCTGGCTGCAGAAATACTGCATCCAAATGGCTGTGTGTTTGTGTGTGTGTGTGTGTGTGGGGGGGGGGTCTGTGCATGAGTGTGAGTGAGATGGGGGGCATTACTACCTTAATGCACATCCTTGTGGCCTGGTTCAAAATACACCTAAGGGGCTGATTTTATTTCTAAAATCACCTCAATACAGAAATATATGTGAGCAGCTAAAGTTATTTACACTAAAATTAGTGGGTCAACGCAGGTTTTTTCAAAGTGGGTTAACCCGCCATCAATCAGCAAGTGATTGAATTCATCAATATTTAAAAAGTTGAATAAATTACATTAAGAACAATTTCTCTTAAAATGGAGATGTAGTATAATATTGAAGAGGTGTTTGATCATTAGTGTGACTTTAGTGTCACTACACTTACCAACAATAAAATCATTGCAGTTATTTTCCATACATAGTAATTAACACAAATAAACAAAACATCATTGAAATTAAATCAAAACATTCTTGCTGAAGTAAGAGCTGTAGTTCAAAGAAGAGGAGATCACCATTCATGTTTTGTTATGACTTGGTTGGTAGATCTCATTACTTTGATGGCATTTGATTTATTTTCAATCAGAAAGTCCTGTAAAATAGTTTAGAGGACATATCATGCTTGTTTCTCCTTTTCACTATGCCAGAATAGGATGCCTGTAAAGCATTTCTGCCCTCAGTACAAGTCATTTAGTTCCTTCATTGCCCCACAATAGCGTTCTCAATATCCTCATTTTAGGCCATTATGAAGCCCTCGTTGGAACACTCGGATCTGAGGATGACCTAAAGTTACCTCGCAATGTCACAGCCCTTTGTGGTGTGATTGGTCAATTCTATCGGGGGCTGAGCCAGCCTGTCCTTCTTCTTCTACTGTATTTTCTGGCAGGCTCAATGCAGCGACCGCGTATTGAGTCCCCCTACAGGTCAGAGCTGGTAATGAGTGAATGTGAGCTAGGGACCTATATACCCCTGCTGGTGGATGTGTTCCTCGGTGATGGTTTTGTGGCTAACGGACATCACAGAGGAGGAAGTGTTTTATCAGATTACTCCAATAAAAAGAAGGGTACCTCGTGTCGTCACAACGTTTGAAATCTCGCGGACATCTCGCAATGACCTATTTTCAGAGGCATCAAATCTTGTTCTAGGATATCAGAAAAAATAGAATATCTAATTTTTTGAAAATTAAGGGGGTGTAAGGTCTTGTTTTCAAATTTATTATATGTAAGTATAAAATCGTGCATCAGCATGATATGTCTCCTTTAATTCATAAATCTAAAAGAAAATATGACCTGTAGTATGAATAACATATGATCCTTTATATTTGGTTGGATTTTGAAGGCTTCACTTCTCAGTATGGAGAAGTTATTCAATTATCTTTAACACTTTTCCTCCAATATGGAAATTTGCCGAGCCATAAGCTTCAGCGTATTGACGGCTCGTTTGGTGGAAAAAAAGCTTGTAGCTCACAGTCTTCATTACAGTGATAAAGAATAGGGGTTGGGTTTGGAATCATGCTCTTTGGTTGATGGGTTATTGAGCCGCAAAGTCCGAATCTGTGAATATCTTTCATACCCAAGTAGATGTTTCCTAGTTTGATCTAAAAGATGACTTAAAGGAACACTACACCCAAACAACAATTTGGCCTCATTTTCTACTCACCCTCATGCTGAACAACACTCTGGAGCACTTTTTTGATGTCTCAAATGCAGCCGGGGGTCCAGGGGGATTTTCGCTGTCAACAAACGTCCATCTAACAGGGGGCAGCCGGAGCCCGAAAAAAAGGTCCATAAAAGTCCACAAAAAGCGTGCCTATTTTCCTTCATACTGGACGCTGTACTACCTGGTAGAATGGTCACTTTGATTGAAAGCGAGGTAGTTTAGTACATTTTCGAACAGTGAAAATAATAGCGAACGCTAGGATTCGCAGTGCGTCAGGACCTTTTTTCACGTGGACTTTTCGTCGCTGCCCTGTTCAGGCGGCTACGCTTGGTGATTGCGCGTAAAATGCGTACACTGCGCTATCACTAGACATCAAAAGTGTTTCCAGAGTGTTGCTCAGCATGAGGGTGAGCAGAAAATTAGGCCAAATCGTTGTTTGGGTGTAGTGTTCCTTTAATTCTTGTAATTTTTCAACTTTATTCTTGTAATTTTCGACTTTATTCTCGTAAATTTATGAGATTATTCTCGTAACTTTTTGACTTTATTCTCGTAATTTATGAGATTATTCTCGTTACTTTACGACTTTATTCTCATAACCTTCCTTTTTTTTTCAACGTGGCCCTAATCCTCTGTCGTACCAGATAAATAGTTCCATATTGGAAATATTTCACTAATCCATTTAGGAAGGAGCCCTGCAAAAATGTTTTCAGGGGCAGAACCTTTAAAAACAGCAGCAGCTTGTGATTGGACAATCGTTTGGCTTATCACACTTATCCCAGACCAGTCCAGATCAAGCAACTTTTGCTATGACGTAGCATACTTAGCGGCTAAACAAAATGGCTAACGACTGACAAGGGCAAACAACAGTTAATGGCCATCAGATCAACTACCTTAAGACTATTGTTTCACATTAAATTATACCACACAGATGTATCATTTAGTATCACTGAGCAACCATGATGACCACAGGCTAACCTGCATTAGCTGCCATTATTTCTACAGCAGGAAGTGACGACTTCCTGTCAAGTCACTTCCTGTCGTCACATCCGCTGCTCTCCCTCTCTTCCCTGATTGGGCCGTTAAGCACTTGGCCAAGTGAAGCCATTGGACGATGAAGGCTGTCAAGACATATATGCATGATTTCAGAATCAGGCAGGTCTGCCTGCTCTGTAAGGCTAGCAAATAGTTACGGAAATTACAGATGGAGGGTACAGGCACAATATTATGCATAGGGGACGCTACGCCAACGTCTTCCGTTAATTAGTGGGCCGACCAAGGTGTGATGTCCTCACTGTAGCTGATCGAAGGCAAGCCGATAAAAAAAAACCTGTGTTGCTTGCAGGGTCAGTCAACCCGGGTCAAATGCTGATTAGACCCTTTCAAACTGCCGACAGGAGCCGATGGTTATGGGTTTAAACAGGTTTTTTGGCCAGTCTGAAAGGGGTATAAGGCTCAGACGGGGAGTGCGGTATGGCAGCTGAACAGCTCTCAAGGGCCCCTGTTCTGCCCAAACAACTGGCATCAAAGGGCCGTAAACAGTCAAGTGCAAGGCAACAACAGTTGATTTACAGTGTAGCAGATCCTTTTTTGGAGTCACCCACCTAGTCTACATTCATTCCTGTCCTCATGCAACACCGACAGAATACAATACTGTGGAAATAATTTAATAAATAAAAGTCAAAACAAATTCATAATTGAATGTTGAAATGCAGAAATGTTTGTAATAAATAATTAAAACACTATTTATTTTGGCATTTACTTATTCTTAAGTCCAATTGGTAAGACACCATTGTCTATTTAAGTCAAAGACAACTGGAGCATTAACAGTATTGGTCCACTATTTGACCTTTTCTAGGCTCTCTTCTCGCTGAGATGGAGCTCTATAGAAATCTTGTTCAGGCTTTACTTAAAGGGAAGCGAGTCCAATTAAAAACAACTGTACATCATCCCCCCCAAAAAGCTCAAAACATCTATTCTTACCTGCCAGGGAAGGATTTTGTTCATTTGCAACATGAGAGCCGTCAGTAAGAACCTTTAAGATTTCATGCAACAAACTTTTAAGGAGGGTAAAAAAAAAAAGAGTCCAGACACTTTGTGTGGTTTATGTGCATTAGCATTTTAATTGGACAAAGCAAGAAAACATTGATTACAGTAGCAGAGTCATCAGTTCTCAGGGCTAACACCTTTCAAGAGAAAAGGGTCTGAAAATGTCTGTAGGCACTGCCTAATTAAAAAGAGGATCTCGTCAGGTAAAAGAAACCAGCTCTATAAGGCAACAGTTACAATGTAGGCCTCCCCATTTCTCTGGCAAAAAGAGCAAGTGTAAAGGTTGAATCCACTCAGATTTTTTGATATAAAATACTGGAGTTTCAAAACACATTTAAAAACCATCAGAAGTGTCAAACATCTTCACCTTTTCACATTTGATTTGTGTTTAATTTTATGTAAGTTCTAGATGGCAATGCCATGTTATCCCTGCATGGAGACTTTGTTGCACTGTGCCAGTGTCACATTTGTAGTGCCACTCTGCTACGTACAATGTCAGAGTTAACTGTTGAGTTATCAAAACAAAAAGAAAGCAAGCACCCACAGTTAACAGTAGCATTTTACTTACATTGTTTCAAATGAATGGATGGTTATTTACATGTGGTGAATGGTTTTTGAGGCTGTCTGAAAGATATGAAGGAGAAATGGAATGCAAAAAGGAAAAACACTCTTGGTAGTCAAATTTTCCAAAATACAAGAGAGGAAAAACTGTGCAATATTTATCTGCCCTTACAGAGAAACAGCAGTGGCAATAATCCCTGCAATTGATTTCAATCCAAGAGATAATGAGAATAAATTCAACTATTTCCATTTCTCAAACAATAACTAAGGTTTATAACTTAGCACGTCTCAAACTTTATCAGTTTCTTTAAAAAAAATGCCAGACCTCCCTGTGGCTTTGAGAGGAAAGATGTGTAAATGGAAGCAATTTGTAAAACCCGAAAAAAATCCAAAAAGTTTCTCCTTTACAGTTTATACTCATTTACAGTTAACTTAAAAATGGTAAGAGCCCTGGTTCATGGCCAGTCTTGCCTACCACAGAGGGTGTAGATACCTGTGTGGGTCAAATCGCTCCTCCCTGGCTCCCGTTACCTCAACCCCCCCACGAATCCCCCATTTACAACTTCTAAAGATGTCAACCTTCCCATCAGGTTCCACATCTCAGTAAAAGTCTTAGTCCTGCCACATTTGGAGGCGGTGTTACACAGCCCTGCAGGGCACTGTACAGCCAGTAAGAGGCTGATGGTTGACAAATCTCCCACCCTGCCCACCTATCAGTGTGTGGGGTATCCTGCGGCTCCCATACCAGGCTGGTTGGCTAGCATACTCCCATTCAATCCCTGTGTAGGCTCCATAACCCCACCGTTACTGATGGCGCTCATGCCAGTCCACCCAGCACTGGCCGGTAAGTGACTGCAAAAAAACGAGGTACAGAGAGAGAGAGAGAGAGACAGAAAGACAAAATGCCAGCAGGTTAGAAGAGACAAGGCGAAAGGGAGCAAAAGGGACGCTTTATATTAGAGCTACAAGGATGTGGACAGGCTAGGATGAGGAGGAGGCAAACAAAGTTAAGAGAGGATTGAGGGGGAGGCAGGCTGGACAATTATCAGGGAAGCAAAAATTAGGGGGGGAGGGAAATAGGAGGTGGAGGGCTTTTAAGAAGGGCAAAGGGAAGTGTAATTTGATTAAACATAAGTGGAAGAGCAGACAAAGAGCATACAGGCTAAGAGCAGCAAGCTAAATATTCCTCTCTACCCCCCTCCCAGCTGCTGCTAAAGGGTTGGTTTGTTCTTTTTGAAATGAGGTAGTATGGGGCTTGGTTCTGGTTCTCTCTGCTGCAGTAAGGGGAGCACTGACACTAAAGTCTGGCTGTTTGTTGCTGCAGTAGAGGCCGAGAGCTCAGAGTAATTCAGTAGATCTTCCGAAGTAAATAAAAGTCAGATATGGAGTGATTGTTCACTGCACTGGACAAACATACAACACTGGCTAAAGCCTAGAGAACGCCACTTTGTTTTGGCACAACGTTCAAAGTACAATGATTCTGATTCCAGCTATATAAAAGCCCAATTGAACCTTGCAGTGCAGCTGGATCTGCTTGATTTATTGTCTGAATGAAGATAGATCTATTCTGCAAAGGTCCAATCTACAACGATAGTGCTCAGCGGCCTTTGAAGCAGGAAGAGGAAGAAGCTAGCATCAGCAGGAAGTGACTGCTCATGCACAGGTTAGCATAATTTCTTGATTAAAACACGCACCCCATATTTTCACAAATTTTGCCTGGAAACACACTGTACTTCAATATAACACGCACCCAAATTTTGCCCAAAGATTATTCTCTCAGACAACTCAAACATTACCTACATTCAAAGTTTTCAACAATGACATTGAGTATTTTCACAAAAAATACACAGCTCTCTCAGACGGATGCAGAAACACCTTTTGCTTCATGCATGCACAATAACTCAGTTTCTTCTGAGCACGCTCAGTCGTAGTGTACTGACCAATCAGAGAGCAGCTATCAACATGCAGATATCTTAGACCAGTCACAGATGCTAACAAGATGGCAGCGCCCTGTGTTGCCTGTTTTTCGCAGATAAAGATATTTCGGCTTTTCGTATCAGATGTGGTGCAATTGTGATGTTGGCGAGATATGTGGTAAGTATTTTGCTTGACTTCGTGTATAACAGGCACTTGAAAAATTTGAGCTTATTTAAAAGCAATACAGTGTGTGTTATAATCAAGAATCTACAGTAGCATAGATGCTAACAACTTCAGTAGCAATTTTATCAGATGTGGACCACTTTTCTTAAATAAATGAAAACCAAACAGCATTTCTCTACAGAAAGAACATTTTCACTCCACATCTGACGTGTTTTGTAGAGAGGTTGTTCTATGAAATGTCTCACGTTTTATACTCACCATAGCAGTAGCGCTGGATTACTACATTCGGATTAACCTGTTATAAATTTGATGGAAACTCATCCAATCACCTGCTAGTTATTGGTTCTGAAAGGTTGTGCCCATCCTAAACACTTTATTTTGGCTGATGCACTGATGTAAAAACTTGAGTGTATATTTGAATCCACAACTGTTGGAATATGGAAACAGTTCTCAATCCTCTAGTGCCAAAGTCGTGTCAAAAAAGAAGAGGCTTTGTGACTGACAAGTGAAGTGTCCAATACGGTGCACAATCATCTGGATAAAGTTTTCTTTTAGGTGATTACTTCCACAAAGGACATTGTTTTTACCAGCACTTGTTTGACTGTTTATTAGCCAGATTACAAAAAACTACAGGTCAGACTTTGCTGAAATTTTCAGAAAATGTTTGAAATGGACAAACTTAAAAATTATTCGATTTTGGTGATGATAAGGATAACCGCCATCAGTGAACTGTCGTTTTTGCTCTACAAGTGTCTAACTTATAATCATGTCAACATGATTCTGAGTGCTGGGTTTGGGTTTTCAGGGTTAAGAAATCATATTATGGTGATAACTTTATCATGAAACAATTGCTTATAGATTTACCAGCAATATGTGAGCTACCTTAGCAGAAGTTTGTGCTCCCAGAGTGCTTTCTTGTTCTCCCCTACAGTTCACTGAATTACTCAGAGCTCTTGGCCTTACAGAAGCGATGTACAGCCTTACTTCATGTTCATTCTTTCCTCAAACATGCAGTCATGACCACAACTGAAATGGCTCATTATTTTTTCCACCAACATGAACCTCAAGCTACCTCACTTCAAAATGACTGAACCCTCTCTTCAACTACACACTATAAACAGCTGAATTATGCCCAGAGACCAAACCATACTGAAAGAAGAGTGACTATTTCTATTCTTCTTACAATAACTCCCCCTCAAATTTAGCCACAAAGCACAAAGTCTAACAGAAAAAAAGAAAATTCTCCATGAGTTCACCCTTGTATGTTTCAATAATAATTCTGAGTTCGGTGTGGAGAAAAGGCAGCTTATAAAAGATAGTTTTCCATCTTCAAATTTCAAGTGAATGCAGGCTTAGCCTCTTGTAATAACTGTGCATCAACTTTGCATTGTAGCAAACATCCCTGCTCAAAACCTCACTCCTTGGTACAGAGCCTGATCAAGAATATTAGACTGTCATGGATGTACGTTCTTTTATTTTTCGCGTTTGCAAAAATGTAACTGCATATAATCTCTCAAATTAAACATTAACAGACAAGCTAAAACTAATATTTGTCTGGCTGACATTCATATACAGATCAAATGTTCAGGTTCAAGAAAAAACAAGCCAACTAATTACAGAAAAACAAAGTAAAAAGCTATTAACATGGATGTAGACAACAGTCTTAAAGAACACTCCTTGCACATTGTTAACAATCATACAAAGGAAAATAAAATCTTGATCAACAAACTCTCCACTGGTTTCCACAGAGAATAAACTTTGTTCTCATTTTTAGCATTTGTTCTCTGGTGTCAATTAGCTCTGCATCTACTGAAGTTCTTTAAATGAGCTTTTAGCAGGTTTGAGTTCAGTTCTGTAACATTCACTTTTTGAGAAAACCTTTGACTTGATTATTTCTGTGACTTTACATCTTAGAATAAACCCTGTGAATTGATGGGATGTGCTGGACAAAGTGGGCTGTGCTAACACTCTGAAACTACATTAAAGTTCAGATCTTTTTGGTTGTGTGATTATGTCTCAATCTTCTCATGATGAACGAGATGAGGGGTCTGGTGAGGGGAGAAGGGAGGATGTAGGGGTTGGAGAGGGAGGTCATGGCATCCTCCTGTGGCCAGAGCTGGCTCTCGCTGCCCTGGGTCTCTGGTGGAGCTGGAGTAGAAGGAGGCGGTGAAGTGGAGCCCTGTGCACATCGAGCTACTTACTTGAAGCCCTGTTGATTCCAAGCTTGGCCGTAGACTCCGTAGGTGGGGACCTGCCACCCGTTGGGCACATACTGGCTGATCTGGGGCCCGTTGCCATACCACTGACCCCACTGGCCATAGGGCTGGGCTGCGGGGAAGCTCATCTTGTTCTGCTGTGAGAAACAAGGCAACAAGTATGATTTCACAAGCAAGTTCAAGCTGTTGAGTTTACTCAGTCATGTTACATGGGTACGGAAAGGATTCAGACCCCCTTAAATTTCACATTTTGTAACATTGCAGTCATTACCTTAAATCATTTTAATTCACTTTATTCCTCAATGTACACAAAGCACCCTATATTGACAAAAAAAAAACAGAATTGTAGAACTTTTTGAATATTTCTTAAAAAAAAATTTGAAATATCATATGGTCATAAGTATTCAGACCCTTTTCTCGGTTCTGAGTAGGAGCACCTTTTAAGCTAATACAGCCATGAGTCTTCTTGGGAGTGATGCAACAAGTTTCTCACACCTGGATTTGGGGATCCTATGCCCTCCTATGCTCCTTGCAGATCCTCTCCAGTTTTGTCAGGTTAGATGGTGAACATTGGTGGGCAGCCATTTTCAGGTCTCTCCAGAGATGCTCATTTGGGTTTAAGTCAGGGCTCTGGTTGGGCCATTCAAGAACAGTCACGGAGTTGTTCCATTATTTTAGCTGTGTGCTTCGATTCATTGTCTTGTTGGAAGGTGAACCCTCGGCCCAGTCTGAGATCCTGAGCACTCTGGAAAAGGTTTTTGTCCAGGATATCTCTGTATTTGGCCGCCTTCATCTTTCCTTCAATTGCAACCAGTCATCCTGTCCCAGCAGCGGTAAAACACCCCCACAGCATGATGCTGCACCACCATGCTTCACTGTGGGGGTTATACTGGGCAGGTGATGGGCAGTACCCGGTTTCTTCCACACATACCTCTTAGAATTAAGGCCAAAAAAGTTGGATCTTGGTCTCATCAGACCAGAGAATCTTATTTCTTAGTCTGGGACTCCTTAATGCGTTTTTTGGTGAACTCTATGCAGCTTTCCTGTGTCTTGCACTGAGGAGAGGCTTCCATCAGGCCACTCTGGCATAAAGCCCTGACTGGTGGATGGCTGCAGTGAAGGTTGACTTATATGAACTTTCTCCCATCTCCCCACTGGATCTCTGGAGTTCAGCTACAGTGATCTTTGGGTTCTTCTTTACCTCTCTCACCTCTTCTCCCCCGATTGCTCAGTTTGGTCGGACGGCCAGCTCTAGGAAGACTTCCTGTTGTCCCAAACTTCTTCCATTAAGGATTATGGAGGCCACTGTGCTCTTAGGGACCTTAAGTGCAGTAGGGCTGCAACGATTAGTCGACATAATCGACAATGTCGACGGCACAAATTTGTCGATGTGAAAAAATCAGCGTTGCCAACGTCGTGTTATTGTTGTTGTAAATAAAAATCACATACTGACCGCTTCATGCCTCATGCAGCTGTAACTGCAGTGCAATACAGGAAGTGCTGGGGGCAGTATCGCTCACTGCCATTTACATCCCGCAAGGAAACAGAGAAGAAGAAAGTACCAAAATGGCAGAACAAACAGAAGAAGAGGCGCGTAAACTCCGACCTAAAGTTTCAAGAGTCTGGGAACATTTCACTGAAAATAAACCAGCGAAACACGTTAAATGCAAAATCTGTGAAGCTCAACTTTCATTCCATGGCAGCACTATGGTGATGCACGAACACCTTAAACACAGACACCTCGGAGCCGCTGTATCAACACGCACCGCTGAGAGGTGAGTTCACAAATAACGTTGATACCTAGTATATATATTTTAAATTATATTGTCACGAACTGGCTTGTAGGCCATGACCAAAATTTGTGAGATAGAGGGTCGCAGTTAACTTTTGTTCACTTCCGTTAATGCATACTCTACGGCAGTAGTCAGTGAATTACAGGCAGTAATTCACTTACTATGTGATTTAGAGCATATTAATTCGATATTTGAGCTGTAAGAAATGTGTGATAATTTGCTTCAGGTATTTAAATGTGAGAAACGTTATATGCAATCTTTAAATTGGGAAGTAATATACCTCTCTGTTTTGTTCTCTTTGTTTTAGTTGTGTTAAGCAAAGGCGTGCGGATGAGTTTGTCCTGAAGAGAGGTTCAAGCACCCCCAAAATGGCTGAAGTCCTGACACAGAGCATCCTCAACATGATAGTCAAAGACATTAGACCAGGGGTGTCAAACTGATCCAGTAAAGGGCCACTGTGGCTGCAGGTTTTCTTTCCAACCAAGCAAAAACACACCTGACGCAAATTATTCAATCAACTGGATTGTCTTTACATGGTTGATTTGTTGGATCAGGTGTGTTCTTGCTTGGTTGGAATGAAAACCTGCAGCCACAGTGGCCCTTTACTGGATCAGTTTGACACCTGTGCATTAGACCAATATCCATGGTTGACGATGATGGCTTCAAGCAGATGATCCAGACCTTTCATCCAGGCAACACCTTGCCATCCAGACCTCATTTCACAAAACTAATTGAAGAAAAGTATGAGGCTGCAGTTAGTGACATTAAAGACGCTCTTAGATTAAATAAGAACAAGATTGCCTTGACAGCTGACGCCTGGACAAGCGTTTCCACGGAGGCATATCTTGGCATCACTTGTCACTTCATAAGTGATAATTGGGAGCTGACAAGCCTCTGTCTCACGACCATGCCACTAGAAGAACGACACGCTGGACCCAACATTGCTGCATGGATTGAGGAGGCCGTGGCAAGGTTTGAGATCTCTACAAGCAAGATTGTGGCTGTTGTCCATGACAATGGCTCCAACATTGTCCTGGCTGCAAACATTTTGCAAGAAAAGCATGGGTGTATGTCAGTCCGCTGCGCAGGCCACACTTTGCAGTTGGTGGTTAGTCGTGCTCTAAAACACCCTCAGATCACAAAAGCTCTGGGAGCAGTAAGATGTCTTGTGGAGCACCTCAAAAAAAGTGAACTGGCTTCAACCAAGCTGAAGGCCAAACAGAAACATAGGGGAACCCCAGAGCATAAACTTATCCAGGATGTCTCAACCAGGTGGAACAGCACCTTTTACATGATCACTCGTTTGCTTGAACAGAGATGGCCGCTGACTGCAACATTATCTGACCCAACAGTCATGCAGAGTGGGAAACAGTACCTTGACCTGAAAGCAGATCAGTGGGCCCTGCTAGAAGAACTGGCTAAAGCTCTTAACGCCTTTGAATGCGCCACAGTCTACTTGAGTGGTGAAAGCTATGTGACAGTTTCTGCTCTCCCTCTTCTGGTCAGAGGGCTTTTGAAGTCCACTCACACCACCAATGATGCTGCTCCTGTACAGGCCTTTCAGGCAGCTGCTTCAGAGGAGACCACTGCTCACTGGGCTAAAGAGGTCACAGTTACAAATGATGACCCATCAAGACAGGTCATTGCAGCTGCCTTAGATCCCCGATTTCGGAAACTGAAATTTCTGACTCTAGAGGAGAGGTTCACTGTTCAATATAAAGTCCAAGCTCTAGCCCTACAGTCCATTCAAGGGGCTGTGAAGGAAAGTAATGCCAGTGAGACTGACAAAACCCCTGCCACAGCTGAGAAAACTTTTTCAGCTCTTGATTCACTGCTGGGCTATGACTCCTCAACAGACAGTGACACTGAGACCAGTGAACAGGATGCTCTCAACCAGACTATCACAAATGAGGTAAGATTTATTTAATTTAATAATAGTGCTTGTTAATTAACATAGTATTGCTGGTAAGATTCCAGAAATTGTCATAATGCTTATTTTCAATTGTTGTCCCATTGCAGGTGCTGATGTACTTCGGAGAGCAGGCTCTTTTAAAGACTGAGAGTCCCCTTTCTTGGTGGAAGTCGAATGAGGCAAAGTATCCAACACTTGCATCGCTAGCCAAGTCATTCTTGTGCATTCCAGCTACCTCTACCCCATCTGAGCGTCTCTTCTCTGCAGCTGGAAGCATCACATCAAAGAAGAGAGCCAGCCTCACACCCAAGCATGTTGACATGCTTACGTTTCTTCACTGCAATTTAAAAAATATATATATTTTCTTTTACTCACACTGGCTTTAAGCTTTGTTTGAAAGCAAGCTGTTAAAATGGACTGTTTGTTTTATTTTTTTTTCTTTCATGGACTTTTGCTTTAAGTAAAAGCAACTCCTTAGTTGGTTTAATGTTTTAATCATATTACCTCCTCAACCTGCAAGGCAGGTTAACTGCAATTTTTTTGAGTTATTTGCTTATAAAGAATTTTTGTTTAATACCACTTGCACTTTAAGTTTGTATCATTTAATTAATCTATTTTTTGTCATGGTCACAGTGATATATGTTAAAATATATCAACTATGTGACAGAAAAATGTTTCAAGTGTCAGTATTTAATACATTTTTTAAAAAACATGTTGTCAGAGTACAACAGGGTTACTTTGAAAGGTGTGAAGATTTAAGCAAGTTCGGTTACACAGAAGTCCAAAATAGGTGCTTAAAAATAAAAAAGACAATCGTGACTAATCGAAAAAAAATAAATGATAGATTAGTCGACAACAAAAATAATCATTAGTTGCAGCCCTAAAGTGCAGCAGAAACTCTTCTGTAGCCTTGGCCAGATATGTGCCTTTCCACAATTCTGTTTCTGAGTTCTTCAGGCAGTTCCTTCAACCTCATGCTTCTCATTTCTTCTGACGTGCACTGTGAGCTGAAAGGTCTTATAGAGACAGGTGTGTGCTTTTCCTAATCAAGCCCAATCAGTACAATTAAACACAGCTGGACTCCAATGAAGGTGTCGACTAGGGCTGCAAAATATTGGAAAAAACTGACATTGTGATTTTTGGGGGGTTTGCGATATATACTGCGATATATATTGCGATATTAAAAATAGAAGAATTTTCACCAGATGACCTGAATAGCTCTGTTTGGGAAGAATTTGGTTGACTCACAATGACACCGCTGTATTGATTAGAGCTGAAACGATTCCTCGAATATTCGCGAGTACTCGATTACAAAATATCCTCGAATTAAATTTTGTGCCTCGAAGCCTCGTTTAATATATAATTATACATATAAATATATATCTGGACTACTATACAGTGCACGGTGTTTGACACGGACGGTCATTTCTGTCGCACACCTCGCCTGCTACCTCCGCTGCTGCAAGGCTTGTAAAATCATGAAGGAAGAGAAAAGAGAGGGACAGAAAGGAGAGAGTCCGCAGAAGAAACGGCAGAGAGTGTCTGAAGTGAGTTTAGCACGTAGCTTAGCATGATAGCACGTTGTTAAGGGCTGCAACTATTACTATTACAGCATTTTAAATATGCTCATCACAGACATGCGTCCTCTTTCAATGGTGGAGGACACAGGATTTAATAACAAGGATTTCAATCCAAACTACACAATGCCCTCCAGAACACACTTCACAAAAATAATTGCAGAATTATATTACTGTTTTGTAAATCAGTATTGTATTGGCTTTGTTTTAAGCCAGTACTGGTTTAAACTTTGAAAGTTGTTAAAATAAAAACCCTTTTCTGAGGAATAAACGGCATTTGGTTGCTCATTTTGAAAGCCCTAACATGTTGCATTGTATACAATTGATTTATTTGTTTAAAAACAAAAAAGTATATTTTGTTAGAGTACACGAGTACTCGAAGAAATAATCGACAGAGTACTCGATTCCAAAAATACTCAATAGTAGCAGCTCTAGTATTGATATAATACCATTTAATCCAGGCTAAGGGAGTTTATCTGTGAATGATGAAGATTGCTGTATATAAAAGGGATCCAGGAGGCCATGTCTCTGTACAAAATAGAATAGGTTTCAATGTCAGTTGCTTTTTTTCATTTCCCCAATAAATGTAGATAATATATGTCAAAAATAAAAACCCCTTCTATAAAATAAATGCTAAAGAAAATGTTTGTAATATCTTATCAGGATATTTGTGCCTATTACAGACTAACGAAAATATAGTTGGATAACATATTGCTGCAAAACAGGATTTTACTATTGCTTAACAGCATTTAACAAAAAATGTATGAAAAGCTCTCTTCTCTAAAGTAAGGGCTGCAGTATAAGCTAGAGAATATGTTTGATAATTAGGTTGAGGTTTGCATAGCCTAGTTAATATCAGTACTAGGGGTGCAACGGTTCAGTTAGCCCACGGTTCGGTTTGTATCTCGGTTTTGGGATCACGGTTTCGGTTCGGTTTTGGTTCGTATTTTGCATAAAAAAAAACAAGAAGTTTGACTTTCCAAAAGACTCCCTTTATTTTGCTTTTAAGAAAACTATATTATGACAATGCCTCTTGGTCTTAGATATTATTTGGCTTAAATAAAGTATTATGACATTTATATAAAACACTTCAAATGTGAACATTTTAAACGGTTAGAGTCTTATCTCCCTGAGCGTGTAGTGACTGACTACTGAAATACAATTTACTATTATAGCATTTTTTGTCCTAAAATAAAGAGTTTGTTGTTTTTCCAGCTACAAGCTTGACCAAACAATGGATAAAAGGAGGAGTGATGAGAAAAAGTGAGAGAGCGCTGGGCGATCGACTGACGTCTCCATAACACACAAAATAAACAATAAACGTGAATGAATCAAACGTTTGTATTATGATTTCTGATTAACTTAGTTTATTAACACTGCGCCGACTTTTTGAATGATTAATCAGACTAAAATAAGTTTACAGGACGTGGAGACTCTGATGATACCTCTGTCCATCTCATCTGTGCGTATTTGCGCGCTGCTGCATGTTTCTATGAGACAGCATCAGTCAGTGAACAGTCTGCTCCTGTTTGATCTGCTCTCAGACAAACTAAAAAACATCAGAACAGATGACAAAACTAAGTTTTTGCCTCTTTGTTAACCTGTTCAGCGCTATGGCTATGAGATGTTTGGCTCTCCAGCAGCGATCTGTCATCAGCAGGGTCGGCAGGAGAGACCCCGGTGCGGGAGAGAGCGTCCACCTTAAAGTTTATAAGAAACAAAATATAGCCGTCGTTACTTAAGTAAGAGCTCACTCAAGGTGAGCTGCTGTAACATCAGGTTCTACGTTATGGGAACAAACTTCTCCGGCATTGTAAATCTCACTTTTGCTCTGTGTTCGTTGTCACTCATCACCGTGCTGTGCTGTTGTCATTACTGTTAAACTGAGCATGCGCGTCACTTCTGCAGTCTGAGATGTTTTCTCTCCTTCGTCATTATAATCCATAAGGAAACCGAAATGTCCCCACATCGCAGACTGAACGAAGCCAGTGCTTCTTCAAACTCCGGTCTCTCCACTTCTCCGCTCGCCATAACTTTTTCTCCTTCTTCGTCTTAGTTTTGTGAGGCCGAGCCGAGCCGAGCTCCAAAGTGAGAGACGCCGCCCACTCGGCCATGTGCTCGGCTCCTATTACACAGTAGCGATTGGATATTCACTAGCGGGGCGGGGTTTTGTACAGAGCTGTGGGAGGAGGGGAGGAGGAGTTGTCTGCAGAGCCAGTGGAGAGCAGGCGCTGGCTAGAGAAATCCATCTCACAGCTGTTAGAAATGAGTTAGTTGCAAAACCGAAAAAGCGCGCTTCATAAAGGCGAATTGAGCCGTGCAGGGCGAACCGTACGGTTCGGTTTTAAACCGTAAACCGTTGCACCCCTAATCATTACAGTTTTTGCAGTTTTATAGTCATCAACTAATCATATTACCAGCAAATTAATATGTTAAACAAATCACAGACACTGAGTTTTAACCCATTTCTCTAAAGAGAAAGCTTAATGCTGTAGTATAAACACAAACTCCATTCCAGGTTTTCAAAATAAATTTCACCCACAGTTCAATCCAGTTCAAACCAACTGAAATCAGGCTTGGCAATGCAAACCCAGTCCGGGTTTTACCACAGACCCACTCTCTGCACTGAGTGAGAAGTTCTGCATGTGGTTCCAGGCCACCTGTTGCCCACCCCTGGACCAAGAATCATGCAGGGTCCCATACATGTTAAAAAAGACATGGACTGTCCTAGAGTGTGGGTTCTCTATATTTTGAACCTTTTTACTCACCGTTTCGTATCATGGCAGAAAAAATATGAATTGTCGTTGCCTTTTTTTTAAGTGTAAGAGTTTGTTCTTACCTGGGGAATAGGCACCTGCTGCATACCCGGATTCATCATGTCGGGGGTCTCTTTACCCCAGTAGCATTTGACTATATGACCCTCTATTGAGGTGCCATTCACCGACACAATTGCATGGGCTGCTGACTCATGGGCGTTAAACCTGGACAAAACCAAAGGCAGAGAGAGAGGACATGCTGAACCTCATTTTAGAGACATAAACAACAACATTGATCACACCACAGCTGGAGGACCTTTCTTCTGCGTACTTTAAAAACACATTATGTGTAAGGTACAGATTAAAACACTTTTAGTACCAAAAAATCATCCAATAGGTATTTTGTCTGAACTGATTTCCTCAGTTTTATCAAATCCTCTCAAAGTTCATCTTAATATCCTTCACAACAAAACAAAATTCCATTGACCAAAATTTGTCTATCAATAGAGGCCATGCAACACCAGTAATAAAAAACAGAACATGCTAAATTGGAGCAGTTTTTAAGCAAATCCAAGATGCATTTTCAGTTTTTCCAGCACCTTTTAGTTTTTATTTGTAAAAGTTTAGACTTAAAATAATTATCCCACTTGCTTACAACAGAAAAACAGATATTGGGGTATTAACAAGCACATTTGTGTTCCATGGCAACTTCCATGAAACTCAAGATAGTCATTTAAATTAAAAAAAAACATCAAACTATTAACTTCTTATTTCCTCAAGTTTTTGTGAACAACCAACACCGTGGCTAAAAAAAAAAAGATGAACGCTTACATCTTTCTATCAAATATTATTTTCAAAGATACTATGTTTTCTCTGAGCATGATTTATAAAGTAATTAGTTCTAGTTGTCATTTTCAAATAAACCTTACATTACTCCTGATGTATTCAGATACAGTATGTAATGTGCAAACTGTTCAGTCAGACTGCTTTACATTAGTGGAGACATTACATTTTTAAGCACTTTATCAAAATTCATGTACTTTTTTAACCTTAAAAATGAAATGTCAAAATTCAAGCATCCAAAAGATTCAAGAATCTGTGTGAACCTTGATGACAAAGAATTTCCTGATCAAGATCCTCATTTCACAGAAGAGCTGCTTACAAAGTAAAAATGCTTCAAGAGCTCAAACTTCCATCAAGGCATTTCTGACATTCCTAACAGAGTTATTATCTGATAGAAAGAAAACGGCCCTTTCTCACAATGTGAACAAGTCCTTAAAACTCCTAGATCCACATCTGGATTTTGATCACCAACAAATTGACTTATCACTTCTTTCTTGTGCCATGACCAACAAAGCCTGAAAATGTCATCAAAATCTCTGAGAGCTTCGAGTTATGTTGCCCACAGATGGACTAACAAACAGACAAAAACTGGAAAAAGCTTAACCCTTTGGCAGAGGTTATTTTATTTTATATTTTAATCCTCCACACACCTTACAAATGAATAGCCTTTGTCAGGGAAGACTCTGATCTCCATGATTTGACCAAAGGGGGAGAAGGTCTGTCTCATCAGTTGCTCTGGAAGCAGAACAGAGAACAAAGATCACATTTAGTCTGAATAATGTTCATCATAAATAAATTACATCAAAGACAAAACATGCTTATATCTTAAGTGTCTGTGAAGTTACAGATTTCATTCAGTTTTAGTGCTTCAACATCCTTACTCTGCTGGGAATAGCCCTGAAATTAGGCCTGTCACGATACCAAATTTTGCTGGATGATAATTGTCCAAAAAATTATTGACAATAAATGATATTATTGTTATTATTTTGTTTTCTTTTCAAATTTTTCCATTAATGTTATTATAACACAAGTCATAATAAAATGAGTACACAAAATCAAAAGCAAGAAACTTTAATTTCTTAAGAGTATTTAACTGTAATTGGAAGGTCAAGAGCTTTTAAATAAAATAAATTAAACAGATGGTATAATAAAATTAACAAACAAAAAAAAAGAAAAAAAAAAAAAATGAAAATGAAATGGGCTCTCTTTTGAGAAAAAAAATTGCATGTAAATAAAAATAATTATACTAATCAAAAACAACAAAAAATAGACCCCATCTCTGCAAAGAACAAAACGAAACTCCAATAAAAGCAATAAATAAAAGGGAGTTTATACAGGAATTGTTTGTAACATGTATTTTCTCCCAGTCAATCTGTACTGTCTGTCAAATGTTTGTAACATTGCGGGCTTTTTAACCATAATGAAGGGCTGCATTTCTTTTGCAATGTAGTAAACGATGCTGTCTGTCAGCGCATCATTTCACTCTGTTTAATCTATATTTACTTTGCCGACCAAACGCCTCAGTAAGCGCAGACTGTCAAGGACAGAGGCTCCAATGCACCTCCCCTTCTTCTTCTTCGTCGCCACTACTTTCTAAGAAATATGACATATCGGCTCGTCGGTGTTCATGAGGTCACACCTTGTTCATTCTGATTAAAACCAACACATTCTCACACTGGGGCTGCGGCATTCGGCTTAGGAACTGTATCTTTTGTGCCATCATTCATATTAGTGTGTATTTCCTTGTTACTCCTCAGGATGCTCACTTCAGCTCTCTCGGAGTGTAGGCGCGAGCGGCCCGTCTCCCCCCCAAAGATCGCATGAGCGACAGATGCTCACTCTGCTATAAATCCACTAAATCCGCTATAGAACCGATGCACCCCAGTGTTAAGAAAGAGAGACGTATTGAGCCATCTTCTCATTCAGCCTCTTTGGTAAAAAGAGAGGAGGAAAACAAACACGCATGCACATGTCAGGTTATCGAGGCCGGCAAACTTACCAAGTACGATTTTAATTATCGTTCAGTTAATTGATTTATTGATTATCGTGACAGGCCTACCTGAAATTGATATCAAATGGATCAGAGAGCAATCATATAATCTTTCATTGTAGTAAACGAAGCCGACAAGGAAGTGACAGATGAATCATTGGCTTTGTCCCTTTTTACAAACATCAGCCATCAGCAAATGAAGATGGGCCAAACTGGAGGAGAGAGGAGGTCTGCTTCAGGATGACCAACTTTGGGGGCTTGTCATTCGGTAACCATTTCAGAACTAAATTCCTTCAGAACTTTTGATCAGAATGGCCTCCTCTGTTTGTTCTTGAGCTGATACCATTTACAGCCTAGGAGATCAGTTTTGTTTGACGTGCAATACTTGGGCCAAACTTTACTTTGACCAACCAATTGCCGGCTTCCTGTTTGGAATAGGTCAGGAGTGTCAGTGCGTGATTTGTGGGTCTTGATGAGACAAATCACGGTTGGTTTGACCTCCCTACAACATTCAGCCAGCCGTTTTGAGGCCTTATTGTGCTTAGGTGGCACTAGAACACACATTTTGGAATGTTGAGGGTTTTGCATTCTATCTAATTTTGCCCTCAATCGGGCGCGTGTATCAGTTTTGGGTATGGGGATGCATACTGGGGATATTAGGATGAGTTCTTATTTTGAAATTCAAATTTCTGACATTCTGTTTGAGATAGGTCAGGGGTCTCCACCAGTGAGTTTTGGGTCTTGATGAGATGAACGTTTTGCCGTTGGTTTTATTTCTTTACAACATTCCTTCTGGCTGTGAGGCCCATTGTAGCGCTCCCCGAGGGCGCTAGAGAGCACATTTTGGAATGCTTTTTTGGAATGAGTTTTTGAGCATGTTTAGGTCTTCAAATTGAAGTTTAAAGATCTGGTTGTATAATAATAGTAAGAAGAAAGAAGCAGGCCAAAAACAATTGGGTCCTCGCAGAGCTAGTGGAGTCCTTGCCTTTCAGGTGACGACCCCAACAATAGGTGTCACCTCAGTTGTTGTTCAAAGAGAGCTGGATCAACACTAAACTGCTACAGCAGGACGAGGTCCCAACCGATATATCGGCCGACTATAGCTCTTTTTAAAGTTTTCAACATCGCCTAGAGTTTTGCCAATGTAACAGTGTTACATTCTTAATGCTGTTCAGTGTCCAAGTAGCACAGACTGATGAGTTATCAAAAATGGCGGCGTGCGTTGTAGTAGCAGCTCTGAGCTCTCTAATGATTCTATGTGTATGGATGATGGAGTGTATGGAGCAAAACTCCCCTACACTCACACAGAGTTGCTGAATGTTGTTTTTGCCTGCAAGTCCATCTTAACGGGTGACTTTCAGCGGTGGCAGAGAATACCGCTGGGCACAGCGAGACCACCAGGCTCTCTGCTCGGCTACGGTAACAGCCTCACAGTCCGACGCTGACAAGCGTTTTCTAGCTATCTGTTGGTCACAAAACAGATGATTTGGACCTTCTGATGGCAGGGGATCAGTTTATTCCAGCTGTTCTGTGATGGTTATTATGGAAACCAGGCTTCACCCGCTTATTCGACGCTGCAGTTGAGCTAACTTGCTGGCGCGCTAACTATGCTATCGTTAGCATTGTTCCTCGAAGTTCTATGACGTCATGAGCCGTCTGCTTCGTGGGACCCAGGGGAGACTTCATCATATCTGGGAACTTTAATCAGGCCTGTTTAGAAGTTTGTGCTATATGTGCAGCGTCCCAAAAAATATTTGGATTTCCACACGTTACATCATGTTTACTAAAAAAAAAAAAAGCGATTCTGCCTGCACTAAAATCTACTTCTGATGCACTAATCAGGACTCTGAGACTGAAAGGCAGATGTAACAAGATAGAGTTCATAATTCATATATATTTACATTTTAAATATGGTTATTTCATTTTGCAGGAACTGACTGCAGTTTTGCCCACTATTTTTTTAGGTTACATGATTAATTTCACAAAGGTTTAAGGCTTTTCTGCATGTTTTTGGACTTGAAAATTCCTCTGTGTTAAACAAATACTTAGGAAGACAGTATTACAAAACAGTAAAATGTTGTGCCTGTAATTCATATATTCATTGTTGTAAGGGTTAAGGGACCAATTATTATTTTTTTAAAATTATATATTTATAATAGGGGTGAAACAAAATTTTGTGTCACGCGAAATAAAAGAATGACGAAATAAAATTCAAAGACGCACAAAATAAAAGCAAGAAATAAACGCAAAGGGGCGCGCGCACGATGAGTGATGTTTACCCTTCTCGCCTATCATAGCAAAACACTCACTTCAATATGGAAGAAGACGAAGTGGAGGAATTTGCTGATGCTTCTTCATCAAATAAATCGGTCGTGTGGACCTATTTTGGCCTCCTATGTAAAAGTACGCTCCTATGTAAAAGACGAGAGAACAGTGAGAAGATTGTGGACAAAACAACAACAGTGTGCAAAATATGCCGCTTTAGTTTGCCGTATACTGCGGCGAGTACAACTACCAACTGCTTTGAACCGGAGACAGGCAGCAACTGTATGTTTGTGTAAGTCTGCATAAAAAACAATATTTGATTTTTTCAATTTACTGTTGAGTTGACAGAATTTGATCATACTTGAAGATCAGAAGTATATGCACTGTTAAGCTAAATATTATAGTTCACAGTTCAGACATTTATAGGTCTAAACTGCAGCTCTGAGGACTGCTATTTGTTTTCCTTTTCATTCAAGAATGTACTTACCCTGATTATTACAACAACAAACCACTTTTTAGTGAGATTTTATGTTTGTATTTGCACTGTAGTCTAAATAAGGGGAAAAAACTAGCATTTATTTTGTACTGATGCAGCAATATTTTTGTATGTCTGCATTAGGAAGAAAATAAAGAAAATGAGATTTTGCACAACTTCCTACTGTTGGGGATTTTCTATCATCTTTATTTTTATATCGTGACTATTTCGTATCGTGAGCCCTGCTTCGTAGTTGTATTGTTTCATGAGCTGACCATTTCATGACACCCCTTATATATATATATATATATATATGAATATAAATATATGTATGTATATATATATTTATATATTTTATTTTTTTTTTTTTATATCTCGGTATCGGCTTCAAAAAATCCATATCAGTTGGGCCCTAATCAAGACTATGCTGAACCACTGAATAGTCTCAGTATCATCAGTAGGGACAATGCAAGAGGTTTTTTCAAGACAGAAATAAAACAGGTCACATAATCTACTTTTAGTAATTTTTGTTTCACTGCTTGAAACTGTCTCTGGAAAAAAGTCCTCCTTTACTGTGACCACAGACTGTCCTCTCACCTTATGCTCAATATTCTAGTATCTGTTCAAGCATGGGGGTAAAAGTCTTTAGTTGAACTGTAAATAAACATCTTCATATAAATTAAAGAGCACAACAGCACATTGTGGTGCCTGGAGCAGTGAACCACCTGATCCATCAGAGGATGCTCCCAGTAAAACACATTCGTCCAGTTTTCTGTTGACCTCCACCTCATCTGCATCTAGTCTGACAGAAACCCACTGAAGAAGATACTTCGAGGAAATGGAGGACAGTCAAGACCACTCCAAGTGGACAATAAGACCAAAACATGTGACAAGTACCCCATGTGGAAGCACTTTGGGCTTCACTGAGTGTTGATCAAGTGCAAAGCAACTGACCCACTATGACAAATCCATGGGCCCATTTGTTGGCCTTTAACTCATAGCTGTCCAGCAGTACAAAGCTTCAAATTCAAGGACATGTGGCAAACCAGCGTGGCCTCGGGAGAGGTCAATATTAAATGATCACATGTAAATATAAAAATATCTTTGGTTACTCCTTCGAAAGCCAGTCACAGGGTAATGCTCTTCCAAGACACTGAATCAGGCAGACCCATCTGCGCTGCAAGATTCATGTTGTGCTGCACCAGGCAAAAACAAGATGTTCATGCATGCACACAAGTAAGAAGAGCGTAGCGTAAGCAGCTCAGCACAACTCTAACAAAGGAATGCTTTTTCTTTTTTATCAACAGCTTTTTTACTACATGTTGCATCTTCTTACATCCTCAAATATATGTATCGAACTCTTCCATCATACATCTGTGGCTCAAGTACTTTCGTTATACCTCACCTGTGAGTCCTGTGCTGACACCCCCACAGTACACGGTGCAGTTGCTCGGACTGGACTGACTGACTACTTCATCAAAGGATAGGTGCTTGGAGTTACCTGCCAGGTGAAATGAGGAAAATGTCAATAAATATACAAGAAACAAAATCTACCATAAAACTCACTTGCACGACGACTCACTTTCATAGGTGGTTTTGGGGGCGGGGGGCTTTCTTGTGGCCCAATTGGTTCGAATCTGTCTGCCACCTAACCACTGACCTCCCATCTGCTGAATGGCATTCTCTGCATCCTAGAGGGGAATGAAATTCAGTTGTTCAATCAATCTGGAGTCACTTTCACATAAAGTCTGGTCTTGGTCCCCTTTACAGCATAGACAGCAGTTTTGGACTAATCTACCTTCAAAAAGGACTTGCTTTATTTCTACAAGAAAGAAGTGTCTGAGTATGTTCTGCAGCTAAGCCTAAAAAACAATAACAAATGGAGTCTTATAATGTTGCACTTATGTCTTATGGTCTTACCCATTTGTTGAAAAAAGACACAAAGCCATAGCCCTTAGATTTCCCTGTAGCCATGTCTTTCACAACACGTGCATCTCTGTGGACAAACACACAAACAAGAATACATTAAAAACATGGAGCTTGACACAAGGCTAGATATTACCAAGTACTGCTAAGAATATTGCCAAAATCTTCCTCCAACACTGCTGAACTGAACTGAAAATCCTATTTAATGCAAAGTTGCATCAGTCAGTATGACTTCTGAGAGTGATGCTTTTTCTTACTTTGCAAGAGGCAGGTTAACATTTCACAAATGTGCCCCATCTACCCTTCATGTCAAGTAAGATGTCACTCAGTTCTGTAGATGACAGAATAACTGCGCTAGACAAAAGATTAAAATGCATTTTAGCTGAAGATCACATCAGAGGTGTTGTTTGGAGTATATAATCAGCAATTTCAAATGGGACTAAAGGTGCCAAACTGTGCCAAGATTGCCTCTGACCACTCTGCAGTAAAACCTCTCTAACTTTGCTCTGCATCACTTTATCAGACTCACACTTGGCCGAAGTAATGTTCACATATTTTCACATTCAGTCATAGAGTTCTAAAGCTACAACTACATCATTCCAAAGAGGTATTCACAATAAGAACTTTTTATAGGCGAGGAGGAAATTTGCTTATTATTATGACTTCTATCTTCATTTACTCTTTCCCGGTAACACATTTACTGATAATTCCACATCTGGACACATTTCTCAAGTGTTATTTATTATGACACCCAAATTATTCAAACAGACCTTGTGGTTGCAGAGATACACTCTTTTTTTGTGAGTATGTCATTTTCGAGAAGAAGGCTTAAAAAGGGGCTGGGGGTGAACAGGTTCAAGCATTATAAAGAGTTACGTCTATGCAACACAGTCTGTCAAATGAGTTGGGTTGCCTCCAGAAGTCTAAAAATAGGAAATAAGCATAGATTTGGCTGAAAAAGCTGCTCTTCAACAGGCAATGATCTCATAAAAACATCTGTTAGCTGTCCATACTGACACACTTCAATCAATAATTAGTAAAAAAAAAAATTCTGCCTATCATTCATGTATCCAGGGGCATAATTTGGGATGTTGAGGTGGGGATCTGTGAGGTACATGTGACAGTGAATCCACAGAATGACTCTGTAGAATGACTAATGCTTGCTTCTCAGCCAACAGACAGGCCGTATCCCTCCTTCAGAAGCATGTTGACAGCCTGTTTACACTGAGGCTGTGCCATAGACTGTAAAAGAATTGGATGAAGCCATGTCATAGGAGCCTTGAATGCTGCATTTTCAAAACCAATTATTCTAAAAATATATCCTCCATAAAAGGAAAAACAGAAGTGATATAGAAAAAGATCACGCCCCTCACAGTGACAAAACACAGTTTTAGACAAAGCCATTTTTGAACCAGGCTTTAAATGTGAGTACTAAGGCTGTAAAACATTGTTGCCCTGCATGCAACCATTAAACTGTTGGGTTACTGCAGCCAGGCTCAAGTGGACACTCGGGGTACTGCAGCATTTGGCACTTCCTCATGGTGTTCCATTTACAGTCATGGAGGTTGGACTGGGATGTAATGTCAAATGCAAAAGGTCGATATGTCTTACCAGAGGTGAGGTTAATGTTGAAATCTTAAAATCAATGTGCTCACCAAGAAAAATTAGATTTATTTGAATACTTACTTTTGATACAACTAGCTTTATTTCACTTCAGGCACCTTTCTCTGAGGCTTCAAATGAATTGGCCAGGAAGTTTTACTTGTTGCCTCTCTGTTATGTGATGGTTATGGTTAAGAGTATAATTTGCCATCCATATTTTAATTGTCCAAGTCATAACTATACAGTTAAAGATATGGTTTGTGTTTATAATGGTGAAAACAACTACTACTGCTTTTCATACTTATACCCTCTTATATAATAAAACCATTGGATTCCATATGCTTGTTTTTATTATTTCTCCCCCGAATAAATTAAAAAAAATAAAAATCTGAAACTGGACAACTTCAGAGGCAGAGATTGGTGAAAGAATTGACCTTGAGGAGCGGCTTGTAAATTGGCGTCACAGCAGGATACTTACGATATCCTGCCAAATGGTCCGAAGGCAGCTTTGACGTCTTCTGTAGTTATTTCTGGGCTGAGGTCTCCAACAAAGACATGAAAGTGATCTATGGGGAGGAACACAAGCTTTAATGTTTTGCTATTCTTTATTAGCCCAATCAAAAATAGCTATAGGGCTGAACAATAGTGGACAAACGGACACTGTAATATTTGTCTTAGTCTGGTATATGTTGTGATAATTTAACAGGGCAGCTCACGATCCAGTGTTTTTGTCTGAGAACGTTAATTACACATTTGATTATACAACTAATTTTTTCCCTGGATGGGACTCTTATTATGGTATTAAATAACTTTTTTATTTCAAATATAACCACTCTCCTATTTCCCACACAAAGTGTAGTGCTCCGACAGTAAAGCAGGCAGAAACACACATATGAAATACGGGAACAAAAAGTGAAAAGACAACATGGAGGACATACTGAATTACTTTTAAGTTAAACTTTGCAAATGAACATTATTATATTACATTATTCTGTTAGTTTAACATCAACTATTTCTAACCATGTTAAGTCGCTTGGTATAAATGATCATAACGTGAAATGATACGACAGGTCATAAACTTAAGCTTCTGTGACTAAGAAACATCAGTGCACACATACAGATGTAAATCGAACACAAACAGCAGCAGATTCCTGCCATTAACAAAGCCTATCTTTGGTCAGAAGACTGACAAGCAGCAAGAAAACACTTACTTAAGATCCTCCTCATGCAACTGAGTGTCTGCCACAAGTCTGGTCAGAGTGTGTAAGCTTTTGGAGTAGCAGTTGTATGCAACCTGAAGGCACCGTGATCAGGTCTCTGACTGCTGAGGCTGATTGCAGACAGGCTCTGAATAGCTGCGCTTATATGTGTAGTTGGAATTTTACACTTCACTGTTTACATGGACACATTCCAGTTATACAGTGTACATGTACATGCATTTAGCATGTTATCAGAGTTATCAGATCTAAACTTGAGAGAGCAGAAGAAGCAGCTGTTAAATTTAAAAATAACTTCTAAAGGGTGCTTTACTTGCAAAGAAATTTGTGACAGTATTTGTTGTAAAAATGTATTGTGGTGACTACCAACCATATACATGAGCCATGTACATGATTATCTTTATGAGCGTATGTTGACAACTAATTTCTCTGGTATGAGGGCCAAATTAATAAGAAATCAAGTAATTTTATATTTTCTCCTTTAATAAGAAAATTACAGTCAGAGTTTATTGGCAACTCTGGCCGTTTTTAATTTTCTATTCAGAAATGAACTCAAATTGTGCATTGCAAGCATTTTTCCTCCCATTCTCTTTAAAGAAACTTGAAACTCAGCAGTTTAAAAGAGGCACATAAAAACTACGTCGGCAGCAGCCAGCAGTCTGGACCGTGGGACCATTAATGTTAGAGTGGTCACTTTCCTCTCCTCTACTGCACATGTCAGAGCAGCTCTGGATATCCATATCAAGGTTTTTTGGGTCAGCTGATACTTTAACTTCATCTTAGGGATGTAGCGGTATGAAAATTTCATACCACAGTTATTGTGACCAAAATTATCACAGTTATCATTATTATCATGATATTGTTGCAGTGCGCCCAAAATGTTCAAAAAGTACTTTTACACAGTCTTGAAATCATTTAACCCCTTTAATATTCTAATTTTAACAGTTCTTTTGTCTTTTTTTTGTCAATAACTGTCAGGAAATGTCCTATAAGTAAATCTTTTAAAACTTTTTTCATTAGAAAAAACAATTCTGTCAAGTATTTGTCATTATTATGATATAAATGCTTAAACTGTGTGTAATTACAAGAAGAAGAAAAAACGGATTTGTACTTTAAACAGGATTCTCTTTATAAACAATTGTAAATGAACATGTTCAAAGTTTTGAGATGGCCAAAAAAAATTTTTTTAACCTGTTTTACAAACACTCTCACATTTTAGTTAGGGGGTGTGAAAACTTGTAAGAGTCTGAGCAAGGCTCCAGGTGCTGGACTTTCAGAGGTCAAACAATGCAAACTGCTCTTCCATCTGTGAGACTGCTGCTGCTTCACCGAGGAGCAGACACACATAGTTCAGGCTTTTCCAGGTAAAGAGCAGCATCACCGTGAGTTGTTGAAACAGTGTGGTAATCAAACACGATATAACAGTAATTTTAACAGGACACGGTAATAATTACCGTAGGAAAATTTATCGCGATTTACCATTTTACTGGTAACCGTTACATCCCTACTTCATATGTATCCAGAATCCGCTTGACAGTAACAAGATGAGGGTTTTGTGGATTTCATGTCTGCTTGAAATCCACAAAACCTTGGATGTGTATATATATATGTGTATGTGTGTGTATATTTTATATACGTATATGTATCTATGCATATATGTGTGTCCATAAAATAAGAGTTTTGTGCTCTACTATAAAGTGTCTTGAGATAACACTTATGTATTGGCGCTATACAAATAAAGACTGACTGACTGGTTGATTAATTGATTGATTGATGTACAGACAAGACAGAGGTCCAGGAAAACTTTTCAGAATCAGTGTTTTCATTAACATAATTTGGAATAAAAATCAGCACATAGCAGTGTTTCCCCTAGGTTCATTGCCTTGGAGCGGGGGGGGGGTACTGGTGCTGTAGGTAGCGTGGTCTGTCAAAAATGCTCCGTAATATCATAATTAAAGAGCATTTAGATCTGAATGAATAGTGAGCACTGAATTTTGTTGACTTTTTTTGTCAATGGAGCACTTTTTCATACAACTACAACATTCTAAAAAAAAAAAAAAATACACTGCATAAATATAAAAAGTATTAAAAAACAGGAAGAATGTAACATTTCATGTAACCATGTAGGTTCAGCAGGTGGAGAGAAGATGAATCATGCTTAATAAAGTTATAGTGACTGACAATAAGGAGAAACTACATGCTGAAAGTTTCCTACACTGCGAGCTGTGCTTCCCTTCTTAGTAAGGGCAGCTGGCCTAAAAACACTGAGATTTTTGCTTGGGGAGATTGCTTGGTAAGCTTCTGGTCATCCATTAATGTTTGTTTAAATTGTTTTTTTGTTATTTTTACCGTTATGGTCGCTCCTTCCTCTGCCGCCTGAGTGTGTGTGTGTATGTGTTTGTGTGTCTTTATGCTCTCCTTCACACTATCGCGTGGCAACGCGTCACCTCCAGTCATTTCAATGAGGGACAGGCGGCAGATAGCAAGCGGTCTAAACCGCCGCGTTAGGACCCAGAAGCAGCTGCCGCCCAAGAGCACGCGCACAGATTTCGGCCTGCTGCTCATAGTCCAGTGTGTTGAACTTCCTGGCTGCAGCCGCCTGGCAGCAGCCAATCATATCGAACTATCGAAGAACTGGACATGGGAAAGCATATCTACTGAAATGTTTTTAGGGAAGGGAGTGTTGTGAGACACTTTTAGGTGGCCTCTGCTCTGACGTTCGCTGAGTCACCCCTCTGTCTCGGACCACAGTGGCAGCAGCCTCTTAAAAAGGACTGCATGTCGGGGGGACTCCGCCTGCAGAGAGACGGTTTGGTTGCCGCGTGGCTCATCGGTGTTGCGCGAGAGGAGCAGGGGAGGAGGCGTTTGTCAGAGCGGAGAGGAAAAATGCATTTTATTGAATATAAGCAAACCATAGCAACACAACTATGGGCAAGATAGTAATCTGCCTCAGCACTCGCGACAACCGACTTAATGCAGGACTCTGCTGTGAAGGCGGCGACATGATGCTGCGGTGGTGCAGTTTAAAAAAAAAAAAATTTTTGAAGGAGCGGCGGGCCGCCGCTCCTAAATGAATGTCGAGGAAACACTGCATAGCATCCCTATCTTTAAGAAAAAACTTTTTTTCTGAAAGATCTATTTTGAAATCCTCCAGTTTACATGTTTACATAACCTGCTTTTATTCTCCTGAAGAGTTTGTTCTGATTACTCATGTCAAAGTTAAAGGTACTCATTTGGCAATAACATGTAAATGTCTGTCAAGGTCTCCATTAACAAACACAGAAGTGAAAAAGAAACACATGAATAATAAGTCCCATCCTGAGATGCAACTGACTGCATGCCCATGTTGCTATGGCAGAAGAATAATTAATCTTAATAAATTATACATGATTTATTTGTGTGTTTTTCCCCTATAGGAGAGGGCAGAAGGGATACAAATAAACATGTAGAATGCAAGAATGATGATGTGGTTACCATTAATTTAAACATGAAGTATGCAAACGCTCTGGAAAAATGTGCTTTTAAACTTGAAAACAGGTCTAGTACTTACTACTTGTGTCTTTTTTCTGGCTGGTTGGCGTCGTGGCCCAGTTGACTTTGACCTCCTGCAGAGAGAAGGGCAGAGAAAGGACAGACAGGTGGGGTATGTTTTTATCATTGACAGTGACACCTCATTAACTCCTTCAAGCCAGAGCGCCTACAAAGGTTTTTTTTATGTTGACTTAAACTTTTAGAAGCATGAAGAAGAAGAAAAACAAAAACAGCATCTGTATGTTACGCAGCATAATGCATACTAATGGGTCCTTTATTTACTCAAAATTACTGATTATATAAAAATACACCTTATACATTTGGGATTTACTTTTTAAAGAAACCTAATATGTAAAATAGGGATGTAACGATATGAACATTTTGTATCACGGTTATTGTAACCAAAGTTATCACGGTTATCATTATTATCACGGTATTGTTGCAGTGTGCTCAAAATGTTCTAAAAGTACTTTTACACGGAATTGAAATCATTTAACCCCTTTATTATTATATTCATAACAGTTCTTTTGTCTTTTTTGTCAATAAATATGTCAAACTCAGAGGCCAAACAATGCAAACTGCGCATGTGCACCTCGCGTGAGGCTCCTTAATCGAGGACAGAAACATAGTTCCGGCTTTTCCAGGCAAAGAGTAGCATCACCGTGTGTTACTGAGGCAGTGTGGTGATCAAGCACGATATAACGGTAATTTTAATTGGACACGGTAACGATTATCGTGGGAAATTTTACCGTTTACCATTTTACCGGTAACCGTTACATCCCTAATGTAAAATAAAAATGCAGATAAAGGTTTAAATCAGAAAATTCACAAAAGATGCTCTTGTTGTCTATAATGATGGGCCAAGTGAGTGAAAATGTCTGTTTCTGGTCGAGTCCTGAGTTGGAAAATGTGTGATAAGGCATTATTGTTTCTGTTTGGTATTAGTTCACTTCTAATTTAAGAAAATTCATCATTACACATCTCCATCTCTACCTAGTGCCATGCTAATATTACTTTTGCCCTCCAGAAAGCAAAAAAAAAAAAATGTGCTTTTAGCTCACTGACTGGAAACTGGGGTGAATTTTTTTTTCAGTAACACTGACAAATCATGATCTACTTTTAAACTCTTGCTAAAACAGCTTTCTTAGGCAGGTTAGAGACCCATTTGTGGTTCAGGAAATATAAATAACTGAAGTCCTGATTTTACACTGCCTAAATACACCACACCCACAGCTCACCCATGCCCACATCCCTCCCATCCCCACTCACCCTGTAGATACGATAGCTTACCTTACCCATTATTTTCCTTCCATTCATCGCTGCCAAAGAGGCAGCAGCATGCCTGTGGTCATAGAACTCCACAAAGCAGTATGGATCATTTCCAGCTGTCTGTAAACGGAAAATAGCACCAATAATAATAAATCCACAGCAATGATGGAAGATTTTGAAGCTGAGGATGACCACAGTCACATTTGATTAAAGTATGAGGATTGACAAACACAAAATGGCAGAGGGAATTGACTATATGGAGATCATGAAGACTGAGATTCACAGAAGCAGGCAATTCCCGGATAAACTGATGGATTTTTGCCAGTATTTCATTTGCCAAACAGGTTTTAACCAATATCAATGACAACATGTAAACAAATACTTATTTTAGCAAAAACATCTGAACTAAAATTGTCCTGTTACAAGGAAGCTGAGCACTTGAACATTTTAGACCCTTTACAGCCCAATGAAAGAAAATATATTTTTACATCTGTGTGGATTTTGCAAGTGGAACCGCTTTAATTTCCACTGTCCAGTGTAAGAGTTTATTTTCCTATCTTGGCCCCACATCTTTGTTCACCAGCCATTTTGCTTCTGTCAATAGGCATAAAACATGACAAACAAACCTCCATAGCCTTCTTAAGTCAGTGAGTAAAACTTAAAAAAGTATTTCCTTTTGTCTACAAGCTCATATGCACTATATTTCTTACAGTAATAGACACACAAGCTTGATCTTACAAAGCTATGGTGGCAGTGACCTCTGAAGGGCACAAAATAAAAAGGTGGACTTAAACCTTCAAGTTAACTCTACCCTACTTATTAAGGGACAACATCCGTGATCAAGGAATCGTGGACAGAATCATGGACTTGGACATTAAAAATCAAAATTCAATATAAATGCAGCATATCACAAAAAAGAATGACATTTTACTTTTCTTCTCTGAACAAAAAGGGAGGTATCTTTCAGGAAAATGCTCCGAGGGGGGCTACGCTTACAAGGACACTCCTGACCTAAACGGCAAAGATTTTCCTTTGCGTATTCAAAGTGCATCCGCATTCAGACGGAGACGCTGGAGATGAATGTAACCGCCGTAGTATGCATGCTGGTACAGTAGAAGGCGCTGTAGGTCTGCAGAGAAGCAGCACTGCTACAATACAAGTACGACAACAAATCAGTTTGGAAAACAAATCTGACTGGATGGTTTAGTCTTGATAACAAACCCAAGCACGGTTACAGGTTACATAAGTGGTTTTCTGAAACAATCCAAACAAGTGCCACGTATTTCACAAGACTAACAATTTCCAAATGCAAATCCCAAAAAAAAAAAAAAAAAAAAAAAAAAAAAGGGGGGGGGGGGGGCTAACCCTGGTTTGGACCCAACACTTGAGCCATGAAAAGGGACGGACATGGAAAAATATTTTTCTGACATCATTTAGTAATTAGTGCTGCTTATCAAATCAATCCGTCATCACTTCCCAGAAGAATATCTGTTCATAAAAAAACTAGTCTTAGTTGTTTTTTGTGTTATCAAAATCTAACACATGCCACTCTTTATATTTCATGTTGTGATTTGTCGACAGACGTTTCAGCATATTGTTGATGTTTCCAACTTTGTTTGAAATCACAAAATCACAGGTATAGTCATACATGTTGCCCTATTAACACCATTTCCTGTGAATATAAGCCACAGCTCAGACCAGTTTTGTATTCTGTTCACCAAGACATCTCCTTCCTCATCATTCAAGCTTACTGCCTCTTGCAAGAGCATAACATCAACATTTTGAAAGGCATGCAAAAGAAAGTTAGATGAATGAAGAGGGAGTTGTTAACAACAGAAGCAAATGACAATTTCTTTATCCAAAATGTCTTTATCTTTATTCAAATTTGTTCTTGACTATCATTGTCCTGAAGATCCTTTAAGAATAAAGACTGAAAATAGAGAAAAACTTCAGCTTTGGTAGGTAGATCAGCTGGCTGTGCTTCAGCAAACACAGTAATACTGATATCTCTTGGTAATAACCTTAAAGGCCAAATGATCAGTTAAATGGACTTCAGCTTATATAGTGCTTTTCTAGTCTTTGACTACTCAAAGTTGCTTTACAGCACAGGTCACACCTACCCATTCACTCACTGATGTTTCAGCGTTTCTTTGTTGGTTGTCCATCAGTATTTCTAACACATTCACACCCTTTCATGCCCATTTATACACCACTGACGCAGCAGTGGGAAGAACTTGGGGTTAAGGACACATCGCCATGATTGCCCAGAACTGGACTTGAACCTGCAACCTCCCGATCACTGACCAAGCTCACTATCCTACTGCGCCACCAACACCCCATATTCATTGGATATGAACATTTCTACAGATATTTGTAGCCCATATATCTGCCAATCATACCAGATGTCAGCTGTGTATCTAAAACAAAGTACAAATGCTCAGCAAAGCGTAACTTAATCATTGCTGAATGTCTGAATTAAAATAAACAATGCGGTATCATTTATTGTACTATCCAGTGCTGTTTTTAAGGAATCTTAACTGCCACAATCAGAGAACAGCTCACTTGTAGTTGGATGAAATTTGGTTTTCTGTGTGACAAAACGCGTACATACATACATCTATATATATTAGCCATGCACTGATTGTGGAAATCAGGATAAAGTGTTTTGTTTCAGAAAAAAATCTGGAACATATCTGTTCATCCGGTACTAATTTACAAATGTTTACAAAAAAGGCTGATGACTGGACCAATGGTAACCTACGCCGATGTACATGCCTTTTTGCAGAATTTCCGCTGGGTCAAAAAAAATCTTTTAATCGATGCATCATGATACAGCTGTAGGTGGAGATGCACTTGTTAAATCTTGCAGAGGTTGCTGCTAGACTAGACAATCCAAATCATTTTTAAAGAAAAAAAAACATGTAATGGAGGATGAAGCCTATGGAGTTTAATAATTTTGGTTTACAATGTCAAGAAATGTTTTGTTGAAGTTGATCTCAAAAGCCATTTCTAAGTAATAAAGGGAGTTTATGTTTATCTTTTCTGCTGTATTTTAGTACCTAAAACATAGCCTAATGCAGTAATATGCTGACTGCGCTGCATCATGACATCAAATGGAATTGTTTGACCTAATGATTATAATCTTACTAATTTGTGAGGCTAGTGTTGATGTACAGCTCTACATTCACCTTTACCAACAAAGGCAAAAATCCTTAACTTTCATTATGTATCAGACTATCTGCAGCACTTCTTCAGGAGAAAACATGTTTGATTCATTCCCTGCCATCATGATGTGCAATACATGTCTCCTGATATATCTTTCCTACGACATAACCTGTCAATACCAGTGCTGTTCTGATAATACTGTGCTTCCTGAGGTCAATACATATGTTCTTAATTTATATTAAATACATAGGAGAAGAGCACTTACATCAACTATCATTTTACAGCTCTTGCACGGCCCTATCTGAGTGAAGACCTGTAGAATAAGGGGCTCGGTGACATCCCTGGACAGATTCCCCACATACCTGAAAAACAACAGGAGAGATGGAAGAAGTGAGCCTTTGTCAAACAGGAAGTAGTATGCAAACAAAGGCTAGTTAACCGGGCTAGCTACAAGTCACAGCAATTCAGAAATTATGAACATGAGACACAAGCCACGAGGAAAATAATGACACGATGCCGTGTTTTAATAAAACAAAGGAATCCCTAACAAATTGGACTCCCAGATGAAACTGTCCCGGGCCGATTCTCCCAGCGTTGACGTGGCTTGTTCGCCAGCTAGCTAAAGATAGCGCTAGCCGGTTCACGGGGGCCTAATGCTAGGTAGGGTATGCAAGGAACGGTACAAAATGAAGCAAACGCTGTTGTGTATTTAAAATAAGTAAACTTTAAACTAGGTTATGTTTTCATGAAGGCCGTACTATGGGGAGACGTGAGCAATTTTGCAGAATATGGCTGCATGTTGTGTTTGCCCCTTAAGCTAACGTTAGCATTGGCTAACCCGTCAGTTTCATTTTGGGGCTAGTTAACGGCTCCTTCATTTGAGACTGAATAAAATACACCTTTATACCGGCGGGGCTTCGTGTCTCTTTGTAAGACCAAATTTTGGCAGGCTGAATGAACGAAAATGTGGATTTAATTGCTGTTTTAAGGTTAATATTAAATATTTGCCTTTTTAATTGAAACAACAACGTGGAAACACTTCGGACGCGCCGTAGTTACACGAAGCCGCTCCATTCCAGGACATAGACAGGGCCGCTGTTACTCACAAGGTTCTGGGCTGATCTTCCTCCATCATCGAGGTTCAGTCGTCGCGTCCTGAGAGGCCTTTAATCCAATGGCATACAAATGGCCTGTGCTGAACTCGAATGGCCGCAAACGTAAAAGCTATGTCTACAATAACACGGTAAATCGGTGTCCGGTTCTGCTCTCTCTCACTCACACCACAGACAGCCCCAGTCTGATGCAAACAATAGGAAGTTGAAGATGGCGGAGGAGCGGCGTCAGCAGCGTCAACCTGCGCGCTGAGAGGAACCAAAATCAAGCGCTCCCTCTCCCACACGCTCACGTGCTTCAACATCTGTGCGACTTATCCCTGTGAATCCAAGGGGTGAAAATGACTTCAGTTTATTTTATCATTTATTAAGTGGTATGCAGTGTTAATTTTTACAGCATTTATTTTAAGTGACAGTTTTGGCCTAAAAATCTTCAAGTTTTACTCATAATGTAGTCATCCATTTTTTATTTCCGCCTAGTTTTAGTACATGAAATTTCACAACATTCAGTCAACTAAAATATGAAGTGAAAGTTTATGGCATTTTGTGTGTTCCCTTGAATTCCTGATGTCATGTTTTACTCTTGGATTAAATGAAACATCGAATAACACTTTATTGTATTCTAGGTAAGTTTGATTGTATAAATTAACAGAAAAAAGAGCTTTTGCAGGAAATGCAGTCACCTTTATTTAGTCTCCCTGGCAGAGCATCTCAGTTACAATACCAGAATTGACCACAAACAGTGAACCTGCTCTACATGAATATATCAATTCCTAAAAAGAGCAGCTCTGATTGGAACGCTCCACAACTTATCCCACCGCCACCACCAAGCTAAGGTAGCTGTGACTGGATGTCCTTCTTAAGTCATCCAACCTTTCCACACAACCAAAGTAGCTGGGATCGGATATATTCCTAACTTGGTCCTACATTTTACATGACTAATTTAGGTCTGATTGGAGTCTCTGTCAAAAATTTTAGTCCAGTTTTAATTTGTTGATGAAAATGTCAGTTAATTTAGTTTCATTTTTAGTCCATGTGCTCTTGTTTTATTAGTTACTGTCTAGTTATTGCCAGGTGAAAAAAGGTTGTTGATGAAGATATGATGCATATAACTAGTAAACAAAATTAACACTTTTAAAAATACCAAAACATCATCAAATTCTAAATCAACAAATCAAATATGGTGGACAACAGAACAAAATAATTAGAAAAGCACTCGGAGAGCGCAGACATCCGCCAGCGCCACAGTCCTCACCCATATTGTAATTTTCACCATAAATATTAGTCCTATCTTTATTTCATCTAAATATTTAGATTACTTGACCATGAAAACTTACCATTAGCAATTGGATTCATAATGATATCTATTTTAGTTCAGTAGTTATTCACGAAAATCACATTTTTCGTCATTGCGGCCAGACACTGATCCAGATCAACACAAAAATTGAATCAGTTCTTCCTTTTCCCATCCTGAACATTTCCTGGAAATTTCATCAAAATCCATCCATTACTTTTTGAGTTATTTTGTTCAGACAGACAGGCGGATGGACAGACAGACAGACAAACAAACTCTCCCAAAAACATTACCTCCTTGGTGGAAGTAATAATAATATATTTATTTGCACTGTGCTTTTCAAATTTAAAAGTGCATTACAAGCAACTACACCAACAGGCAGTAGGTAGTAAATAAAACAAAACACCATAACAAGTAGAAAGCACTTAGAGAGCACAAATCTCCATTAATGTAGCTCACATATTACCATTACATCTATAAGCAATAATTCCTTGATAAAGTCACCATCATAATATGATTCACTGACCCTGAAAACCCGCACCTAGCACTCAGAATCATGTTGATATCATCATTAGTTGGACAGTTATTGAGCAAAAACAATTGTTTGCTGATGGCAGCTTACTGGATCACCACCAAATCTCATAGTTTTTAAGTTGGGCCATTATCAACATCTCCTTGAAATTTCTGCAAAATTCATCCAATAGTATTTGGATCATTATGCTAACAAACAAACAATCAAACAAATATACAGGTACAAAAAAATAATCTCTTTAGTGGAGGTAACAAAGCAGTAAAATTTAGAACTGGTAAAATGCTAGAGCAGAATCATGACTTTCTCGTGATTCAAAGGCAATCAGTGAGTTAGCCTTCCTGATCTCCTCAGCCAGGTCATTCCCTATAGGGACCTGAAAGCAAAACCTCTGTCAGCTTTGGTGTTCAGGTTTGACTGGGGAATGGTTAGCAATGACCTACAAGGGGACCTCAGGTTACAAGAAAGGCTGATAGAGGATCAGGAGTTTAGCAATACAATCAGGGGCTGAGCCTCTACAAGCCTTTAAAGTTATAATTAGGATTTTAAAATCAATACTTTAACAAATTGGGAGCCAGTGAAATGCCTTTAACGCCAGTGTGATGTGTTTTCTTCTGCTGGACCTGGTTGGAAGTCGCACTGTGGCTTTTTGTTATAGCTGTAGTTTGTTGAGGTCGTTTTAGGTGAGACCAGAGGAAAGTGAACTGCAGAAGTCTAACCATAAAAGCATGAATAACTCAAAGTTTTTAACTGAAAGAAATCTGATATGTTCCTCAACTGTTAGAAACATGATTGCACAACCGAGTTAATGTGTTTGTGAAAACTGACGTGTGACTCAAAGGTGTACCAAGGTCTCTACAGTTACTGTAAAAGGTCTACACAGTAAGTTACTGTGTATGGCAATGGATTTCAGAAGAGCCTTCTGATTTCTATAAAGTTCACTGTAATATTTACAGTTAGGCTATCCACTGTAAAATGTCTAAACAATGAATAAATAAATAAGGCAATGGACCAACATGGCTTCATTCTACTCCATTGTTTTGTGTTTTGAGATAACATTTGATATGCTTTGGCACCACATATGCAGAGATAAGCTGACTGATTGATTGAGTGAAAAATTAAGTCACTATCAAAATTCAATTTTCCTGCTGTAGAAACATTTATTTTCATTAATTTTTCACATTTTTAAAACAAATGCTTGAGAAAAGTACTTGAAACAATTAATATGTGTGTATGTGATATTTTTTCTTCAGAAATCTATATATTGCTATAAATAATCATTTAAATAGTTAATGGTAAAGTAAATTGAACAATACAGCAAGTTTACTGTAACTTAAAATGCTAAAAAAAAAAACAGAAGGTGTAGAATAATAAACACAAAGATACAGTAAATAAAATACAGTAAGCAAGTTACTGTTAAGTTTGTAGCACCTGTTTACAGTGCATATCACCAAAAAACTGAATATCAATTACGATTTACTTGTAGATAACACACTGTTGTATCTCTCCATTGACAATAGGACAGTCAATCAAACAATCTTCATATGTACATTGCAGACATAAATCACTGGATGATAAAGAATTTCCTACAGATAAACTCTGAAAAGTCAGAAATCACTATCATTGACACAGATGGTCAAGCGATAACATGTAAATTGAAAAAAAACTATGGATCCAAGGACAGATCCCTGTGGAACTCCTTATGGGTGTGGAAATCCCTTGGTTCATATCCAGATTCAGATAACACCCAAAATCCAATGATTTCCTCTGAACACTCCCTGAAAATTCCATTGAAAGGTGCACCCAAAATGTGTTATTTTTTAATTATGTTCACGACTATATTAGGTTTAAAAAAAACAGAAGTGGTTGGCTACAACATCTTTGGGATCACAGTTAAAATAAACATGATAGCATTAATGATTACTAAGCATAAGTTACTAATTACTTTTACATTTATGTTTCCTTTTCCTTTAACCTTTTTATATGAAAATTATGTGATACATTGCTGATTTGCCCAAGGTATCTACTTTGAGAAAAATTAGGTGTGTATTATTTTTTGTCAAAATCATGGTTTTACTTTATTTCCCAGTAGGCATAATTATTCTTAAATTACATCTTTAAAGTTAAATTATTGGAAGTCTGCTTTGATCCCTATTGAATATCATGATTATTTATTTATTTACATGGTAGGTTACTTAATATAATAATTATTAATTTAAGTCTCTTAGAACTTCTCTATGCTATAGCTGCTATTCTTAATACAACACAAAATGTATATTAGCGAATTCACTGATAGGATGGCACTTTAATTTGTTGTATTTGCTACAATGACAATCCTGATACTCTGTTTGCAGGAAGGTCATGCGATAAAAACAGTACTGCTAAGGAGACGACAGAACAGTGCATTTGGTATCAGCGAAGCTTTCTGCTGTTAATATAATCAAAAATTAGAGTTGGAAGCACTATATCGAGATTTAATTCAATGTTTTCCAAAATCAAACAAAATACGTGCGCCGCCCGGGAATCGAACCCGGGTCGCAAGAATGGGAATCTTGCATGATACCACTACACCAGCGGCGCTTGAACACTTTTGGGGAGAATACACATTATATTCACACGGCTTGTTCATAATGTTCTAATTGAAAAATATGATCTGTGGTATCAGTAGAAGACTTGTTTGATTAAAATGGGACAGGATGTTTATCTCCATTTACGCGGGACAGCACAGTCCGGTCACGCGTGAATTATCTATGCACTCCGCCTTAAGGTAGATAGCATGGACTACACACAATAAATAGAAATAGAATATTTAGGAGCAGAGAGCAACAAAAAATAAACATAAATTGCAAAGTAGTAACAGAAATGTAGCTCACACTGTACACAAATACAGTTTTGTTTATTACATTTCCACACTGGCCCATCGGTAGAGGCAGTGCCATGGGACTTGTAAATCCATCACACTGTTTTTACTCACATTACAAAGACTCTGGAGACTTTCCTCGTTGGTTATCACATTAGTACCCCATCTAAAGCCTCGGGACATTATCATGTTCAGTGGTTCTCCATCACTTTCGGCCCCCCCCCACCACCACCACCACCACCACCACCACAACCCTCAGTCACTTAAACGGTGACAAAACATGAATACTCATTTCTTCTAGAAGAGCTATTATACAATCACAGAAATCATTAATAAGCTATTTACTTGCTTGTTATATGGAGAAAATGTACACGTAAAAACTTTTGTAAAATGATTATATGACTCAGTAGTTTCTGAATAAATATATTAAACCACTACAACTCTGTTCAAATCCAACATATTCAGGAGTAACATACATGATTGTAATCCTTTAAATGTCACTTTGAAAACATGATGCTGCTTGTTCTATTAAACTTCACTTTAACAAAAGGATATTTTATAGGAATATATATATAAATATATCTATTGAGGGTTTGTTTGTTTGTAATTAACCTGCTCACCTGTGTTGTTGTTTTTTTTTAACATTGCTCAACTTCCAGTCATGTTTTCTCTGTCCCTTTTTTTGGTACATTTTACAGGCATAAGATTCAAATGACTGGATATTAAAATCTATTTATTATCACTTTGAACATTTAATATCCTGCCAGTGTATTGTATTCAGTCTAATGTAGGTCCAACGGATCTGCAGATCAGTGCGTTGTTTATTGCTACGTTTTGCACAACGCCCCTCATCTGAGATGGACTGCCAATGAAAAGTGTGCTGTGGTCTGAAGAATCCAACTTCATACCGTTTTTAGAAATCATGGATGCGATGTCCTCCATGGTAAAGAGGAAAAGGACCATCCAGACTGTTATCTGAGCAAAGCTCAATAAACAGCATCTATGATGGTACAGAGCTGTGTTAGTGCCAAGGGAAACTTGCACATCCGTGAGGGCACCATTGAGGCTGAAAGGATTTTGGAGCAATGCTGCTATCCAAGAGACTTCTTTTCCAGAGACGTCCCTGCTTATCTCAGCAAGACAATGCAGAGACACGGCATGTGTTACAACAGCGTGGCTTCAGAGTAAGAGGATGCAGGTTCTACACTGACCTACCTGCAGACAAGACCTGTCTCCCAATGAAAATGTATGGAGCATTATGAAGCAACAACAATGATGGGCTGTTGCAACTCAAGTTGTACATCAAGCAATAAATTGAAAGAATTCCACCTGCAAAGCTTCAGCAATTTGTGCCATCAGTTCCCAAAATACTAACTGGGTTTCGTTAAAAGTAAAAAATCTGCCTCTGTTCCAGATTTATTTGGAACATGCTACAGGCATCAATTAAGAAATTAGGGATTTAAAAAAAAAAAAAAAAAAACAGACAGACGAAACCCCCGAAATCATAAGGATTATTCAGTTTAAACATCAAACATCTTTTCTTTATACATATTTGATTAAATAGAGGTAAAATAAGATTTCAGAATATTCTGTTTTGAGTTACACAATGTCCCAACTTCACAGAAATTCGGTTTGTATTTCTGGTCCAACATATTTTCCATTTCCTCACAGTTCATTAATTCTGTGACAGCAGGTAACTTCTGAGAGACAACCAGAGCAGAGACGAAGACCTGAGGGAGACACCAAAAGACATGAACCTCACAGCACTGGTGGTTCCTAAAGCTGCAGCTTAGACCAGAGCTTACATCACCAAGGAAGAAAAAGATGCAGCCGGATCAGACGAGACGAGAGAAGAGGATAAGCGCCGAGAACACATACGAACATGTAATTTTACAAATGGCCACATGATAGCGCTGTTTGACCAATATGTGTCTCCCTCTGGGGCTGATGGTTTGACTTCTGGCATTCAGGACAAACTTGGTTATATTTGAGTTGGTGGCAGAAATCAAAGAGCACCTAAGCCTTACACTTCTCTGCAATTTACCATCTAATTGTGCCCAGAGTCCAGTTAGGAAATACTAGGTGGTAGGCTATATGTGTAAAGGGGATCAGAATATTTTAGGAAATATCTGGGTGCATCTGTGAAAAAGGCACAAGATATTTTAGAAAAATATCAGAGTGTATGTCTGTAAGGTCCGTCAGACACTTTGGGAAATATCAGGGTGTATGGGTGAAACGGGTCTGAATGTGTGAGGAAAAACCAGGGTGTAAAGGGCTCCAGATAGGCTATTTTAGGGAATACCAGAGTGTGTGTGAATGGTTCTCTAGATATTTCTGAAAATGAAAAGTTTTTTGTGTGAAAGGGCCTCCAGATATTTTAGGAAGTAATGCATGTTTGTGTGAAAAGTGCTCCACATATTTAAGGAAATATCAGGGTGTATGTGTGAAACGGGATCTGAATGTGTGAAGAAAAACCAGGGTGTAACGGACAGGCTTGGTGTTGTCTTGGTCTTGTTAGATTTTGGTCTCCGGCAGGTTTTTTTTTTTTTTTTTAATGTATATTTTTGGGCATTTTGTGCCTTTATTGATAGGGGAGAGACAGTGGATAGGCTTGTGAAAGAGAGAGAGCAGGGGAAGACACTCTGCTAACTGGTCACAGGCAGGAGTCAAACCTGGACCGGCAGAAGTATGTACATGGGGTGCTAACCACTTCTCCAAACCAGCACCCCCTTGGGCAGGTTTTGACATCGGATCGTAAGGTCTTGAGCAAAAACCTTAGGAATGGGCTCCAGAAATGGTAGTAAGTATCAGGGTGTTTGTTTGAAACAGGTTTTGTTGCCACACTGTAGGCAACAAACGACTCGCTGAGGACCTGAATGGCTCCTACTGCAGGTTCTCACACCCATCACCCACTCCTTCCCCTTCACCCAGCTGCCTGAAGCAGTGGGTCACCTGAACCCCCCACCACCCCCGTCCTCCACTCTGACCCCCCACCAGCACTACAGGTCTGTGAAGAGGATGTGTGTCGGCTGTTCCAGGAGCAGGGAATCAGAAAAGCTCCAGGACCAGACAGTGTGTCTCCCTCCTGTCTTAGGCTATGTTTACACGGACACTCCTGACTTTAAGACGCAAAGATTTTTCCTTTGCGTTTACAAATTCTTCTGCGTTCAGACGACAACGCTGTAGTATGCATGCTGGTTCAGTAGATGGCGCTGTAGGTCTGCAGAGAGGCAGCACTGCTACAATACACGTACGAAGAAGAAAAACTTTCACAAACAACAATGGCGAATAGACTTCAACCATGGATGTATTATTTTAACATCCATGACTTCAACCAATCCCTGGAGATCTGTGAAGTCCCCCTCATGTTTCAAATGCTCCACCATCATCCCGGTCCCCAAAAAACCCTGCATCACTGGACTAAATGACTACAGACCCGTCGTCCTGACACCTGTGGACATGAAATCCTTTTAGTGGTTGATGTTGAGCCACCTGAAGGACATCACAGCACAGGACCCCTGCCGGACACCCTGCAGTTTGCTTACAGGGCAAACACGTCGGCGGATGATGCAGTCAGCATGGGACTGCACTACATCCTGCACCACCTCGACTCTCCAGGGACCTATGGCAGGATCCTATTTCAATCAATCAATCAATCTTGATTTGTATTGCGTCAATTCATAGCAAGTGTTATCTCAAGACACTTTAAAATAGAGCATAAAACTCTTCATTTATGGATACACATATATGCACAGATACATATACATATAAAAATACACATATACATTTATATACAAATATATACATCCAACACCCAACATGAATCCATATCAATCATGAATCCTTCCATCATGGTGGCAAGAAAAAACCCTCTGTTAAGCAGCAGGAAATCTTGAATGTGGATCCCAGTCTCATGATTAACAGCAAATCCACACGATGCTGTGTTGGGTGTGAGGGCGTCGGAAGGGAGGTAAAAGAAGACAAGTGGACTAAATTAAGAACTAAAGTTAGTGACAGATCCATAAACCATAGACCTGTCATCTGATTTATTAGAGGTTAGCCTCTTGAGATGCTACATCTCGTTTTCAGGAGGGTCCTCATGTCTGAATAGTCGTGGTGATCATTTTATAGGAGTATAATTGATGATATTCTTACTGATAAAAGAATTTATGGTAGTGACGAACTCATGGGTGCCCAGACCACAAGTGCATGCCTTATACTTAACAGAGACACCATATGTGTGTCTGTTAAGTATAAGAACCCATTGTGCAAGCTTTGTGGGGAGAGGGGCACCATGGCACACATCTTGTCTGGGTGTAAAACAGCACTCGCCAAGGGAAGGTACAGGTGGCGCCATGACAAGGTGCTCATGACACTCACCAACATCTTAGAGCAGGAGAGAAGCAAGAAACGTCAACCACCACAGAAAACATCCAGTTTGTAAGGGAGGGGGAAAAGCCACCAACCACTGCAACAACCAGAACCAGCCTGCTACAAAATGCCCAATCATGGGAAATCAAGGTCGATCGAGGAGGAAGGCTGCCATTTCCCCAGATTGTCCAGACAACCCTGAGTCTGGATGTGGTACTGTGGTCTGATGAGGCAAAAAAGATTATCCTCATAAAACTTACAGTCCCATGGAAAGAGGGGTGTGAGCAGGCCTTTTAAAGGAAGAGTGCCAAATACCAAGACCTTCTATATGACTGCAGGGGAAAAGGATGGCAGGCTTGGCTGTTCCCAGTTGAGGTCGGCTGTAGAGGATTCCCTGCCCAGTTGGTGTGGAGAATGTTTACAGCCATTTGAATGACAGGGAAGGAGAGGAAGACGGCAGCTCGCAGGATGGGAGAGGCAGCAAAAAGAGTCTCTTGCTGGTTATGGAGCACGAGAAAGGAGTTAAGCTGGAAGCCAGGAGGAGGAGGTGGGCAGTGACCTGGCCACCACCATCAGGACGGTGTTGTGGTAAGGGTAGAAACACCCTTTGAATGATGGGTACCACCTGCCACCAACTCCTCTTGGCCAAGGCTATATTCACGTAAGGTGAATGAAGAAAAAGCATCGTCAGATGTTATTGCAACAGTGTTAAAGGCCTCTTGAGATGTGACATTCAATTTTCAGAGGGACCTCATGTCTATGTAGTAATAAAAATAGATACTATATCAACCATGGATGGAGAGATCATGCTAATATCTACATTAACATCTATAATGATAATGTGAATGGAATGTTCCTAATGAAATGGCCTAATATGTGTCATGTTTGTAACTGTAGTTATTGAGGCTTCGTGACTCCACAGCAGCAGGCAGTCCCAGGCCATCTACAAGACAAGAGCCAGAGACGAGTACAGGAGCAAACAAAAGGGGAAAAGGCAGATGTGGAGAGAGAGATAGAGCCCAATGTGCCAGATACCCCCTGGCAGTCAAGGCCTATTGCATCTTAACTATGAGTCTAATTCCTGGACTAATGTATGGGCTATATGGACGACACAGCTGTTACCAGTCTGATCCAAGGCTGAGACAAGTCTGCATACAGACAGGAGGTGGATCAGCTGGTCTTCTGGTGTGGTCAGAACAACCTGGAGCTGAACCCGCTCAAGACTGTGGAGATGACAGTAGACTTCAGGAGGACTCCCCACTCAGCATCAAGGACAGCACTGTGTCTACTGTGGACACATTCAGGTTTGTGGGATACACAATCTCACAGGACCTGAAGTGGACCCCCCACATAGACACCATCCGAGAAAAGGCTCAGCAGAGGCTCTACTTCCTGCGACAGCTCAGGAAGTTTGGCCTGCCTTTCTACACAGCCATTGTCCAGTCAGTCCTCTGTATGTCCATCACGGTCTGGTTTGGAGCTGCAACCAGGCAGGACAGACACAGACTGCAGAGGACAATCAGGTCTGCAGAGAAAATCATCAGGACCAAACTGCGCTCCACCCAGGACTTATTCCAGTCCAGAATCAGGAGACGGGCAGGGAACATCTCTGAAAACCTCTCACTTCCCAGACACAAACTGTTCAGACTTCTCCCTCCAGGTAAGCGATACAGAGCAGCACTGTATGCTAAAACCACCAGCCACAAGAACAGCTCGTTCCACCAGGCTGTTGCCATACTGAGCTCCTAAATGCAAAAGTCTATCTATCCTATATAGATTACTCAATACCTATCATCCGCCCATGTAGCTATATACACCTGTGCATCTTGTTTTTCTTGTTTTGTTTTTTAACCTGCATTGTACTTATTGTATACCCCATTATACATTGTACATATTCTGTTTTATTCTAATCTTATCCTAACTTGAGGAGTCACGCGTCTAACACATGTCTGAAAAGTGAAGAAAGAAAAGCAACGCGGGCACACCATTCCAACATCACCATCTCCAACATCACAAAACGGGACTAACAACAACAACAACAACAAAAAAGCCTTACGTGGAACAAAGGATTATGTAATATGTCAAATACGGACACTAAAAGAGAGGCAAGAATTATGTCATACATCTGTAAATGAATAAAAATGTATAACGACTTGTTAATATGTGGAAAAGAGGAGACTAAATACTAAATATTGAGAAAATGGGGACGGGACTAGATAAGCTCTGCTTCTCCCGTCTACCCTTTCGGACATGAACATTTGATCAACTATTGACAATGTGTGATGCTGTATAACTGTGTTGACGTGACCGAAATAAATAAATAAATCAAATCAAATCAAATCAAGTTTCATTTAAATTGTCAATTCCTGCCTCGGGTTTTCTGCTACTTGTCTTGTTTATAATAGCCTATAAAATTTACACTGTGTGTATCTACTATGTACTTGGAGAGAGGAGTGAACCGGCGCCAAATTCCTTGTATGTCTTGCATATCTGGTCAATAAAGCTGATTCTGATTCTGAATATTTGAATGAATATGTGGCTGCGTGTTTGTCGATGTGAAGATCTCTGGTCTTCCGGACTTCCGTCGATTGTCAAACAGACGGTGGCGCTGTTGCTGCGTGTTCACTGTCAGCAGCAGAAGAAGAAGCCGAAGAAGAAGAAGTAAATCCAGGAGGAATCATGGCTTCCCCTGCTGGCTGTGAACATTATGTACGCAGCTGCTTATTAAAAGTGAGTAAACTTTTGATGTTGACATGTCAGTGTGTGTTCTGGGGGATAGGAGGCTCAGGGAGTGTTCGCTGGACGTAATGTCTGTGTCACGGCTCAGGTAGGACTGAGTCCAGCTCGCCCTGGGATTGAAACTACATGGTTATGACGTCTGGAAGCATTAGTTATCTGTGTGTGCTACGTGTGAGCTGAATAAAAGAGAAAAGTTCATTTAAACTTACACTGTTATGTTCAGTAGCCTTAAACTGTCCTGCTGTGACCAGCCTACAGAGATAACAGAGATATGCTGTGGCTGACTTAGCCAGGACTGACCTGACCCAGGCTCTGACATGCTCTCCTGTCATGTAGGCTCCCTGCTGTGGGAAGCTGTACGTGTGTCGGCTGTGCCATGATGCAGAGGAGAACCATCAGATGGACCGGTTCAAAGTCACAGAGGTGCAGTGCTCTGAGTGTCTCACAGTGCAGCAGGTAAGGCAGGGAACACCCGCAGCCATGATGGAGCTCTCACCTGTCCACTGCTCACAGTTACCTCAAATATGTACGACTTGGTATCCATTGGGGATGGTCTGATCAATTTGTTTTCGTGGCTGTGAGGTAGTGACCAGGATAAACTAAAATAGGAGAGGAGGGAGAATCATCATTATTGTTAAGTAATAATAAAACAGGTACATTAGGGATCAGATATCTGAAATGCTGATGTCTGATATGCCAATATTTCCAAAGCAGTCTTCACCGATATCGATATTTTGCGTCAAGAACTCAAAGTCTCTGCTGCAGTAAAATTGCTAATTTCTTTCATGCTTACAGTTTATTTTAGGACTTGATTTATTTTACACAATTATAGAAACACAATACACATGAAACATATTTAAAGTTAAACTTTGTTTATTGATACGTTAAAGAAGAGAGACTGTGTTCAGTATTTATAAACATTTCTTCCTGAAGATCTCTGCAGTGAAAGTTGTAAACTAGCAGAAAATTTTTCAGACAGAAATTTTTTGGAGGAAATTAAATCTGCTGAGTGTGTCTCAGCCAGGATCAGCCAACCAAATCTTTAACTGCAACGCACTCGGAGAGCGCAAACCTTCGCCGAGGTATCGCTCAAATTGCTGTTACATCTGTAAGCCACAGTTCCATGACAAAGTTACCATCATAATATGATTCACTGACCCTGAAAACCCACACCCAACACTTGGAATGTTGAAATTATCATTAGTCAGACAGTTATTGAGCAATAACAATTGTCTGCTAATGGTGGCTATCTGCATCACCATCAACATCGAGTCATTTCAATATGTTTTTGGGCCATTATTAACACCTCTTAATAATTTCATCAAAATCTATTCATAAGTTATTGCGTAGTCCCACTAACAAACAAACAAGCAAATATACACTGGAAAAAACATTAACTCCCTGGCTGAGGTAAAAGCATGTGAGTGGTGTAAGCCTGCAAATGATAAATAAACTTATATAGACGGCACTCAAGAGGTAATGGAAGGTAAACAGCTGAACCACCAAAAATAAATGTCAAACATCAGATATTAAGTGCAACAACTTCATACAAAAAAGGAACAGAGTAACAAGTAAGGTGCCTAGAAACAATAAATAAAATATATATTTTTTGAGGGATGTGAAAACTGCTCCAGTGAATGTTGAGGCCATCAAAAAATTCATTTGTCTTTGTATAAAGGCAACGACTCAGAGGAAGTACTCAAATTAATGTATTTATTCCACATGATAACTCCATAATATTTAATTTAAAATTGAAGGAGAGATGTTTCATACAAAAGAACATAAAGATTTTCACCTTGTCTAATTGAATAATTATGAAAAAGGTGATACTATAATATTAACAATAATAATAATAATAATAATAATGATAATAATAATAATAATAATAATAATGTGTGTGAGAAACAGATGTGAAACAAGAAAAACAACATTTTATTCTTTAACCTTAACCTAACTTTTGATTTATGAAAGTGGACATTAAGTTAAGTACCATAGCACATTTTAAATATCACATTTTATGTATTATATATATATTACAGACAGTTCATGGGATATTTATGGAGCTTTTGTATGGTCAAAATATCAGCTGTGAATATCCACAAAAGAAAATGTTCATATCTACTGATAAAGATATTGGCCCAATAACATTGTGCATCTCTAATTTTAACACTGGATAACACTTTGCTTTTTTCGTATTTTTTTATTTCTTATATAGTCCATTTTACAAAGGGTGAATACATAAATCATCACAGACAAGTGCATGATGGATATGTAATAGAAGAACAATGCTCTAATGGAGACATCACTCTATATCTCAGTAGAGCTTTTTCAGCTATTACTGTTCCTTGTTTTTGTTTTTGTTTTTTTTTAGAAAATAAAAACAGCTTAAACATGAACAAAGGATATCACACTCCCTCATTCATCAGATCTAAATCCTCTCACGTCACAGTTTCTTCAGTAGTTATAAGAAAACAGAAAGTCAGCAGTTGTTAAAGCAGACCTGGTGTCCGTGAGCCAATGTGCTTAATCCACTTTGATTAAAATCGCTTAAAATTTCTCTGACTGCATTTTTACCTCCACCAAGGAGGATAGGTTTTTGTTCCCTTGTTTGTTTTTCTGTCTGAGATTACACAAAACTACAGAATGGATTTTGCTGAAATTTTAAGGAGATGTTGGTAATGTCCCAACTTAAAATTGATTCGATTTTGGTGGTGATCCACCACCATTATCTAATGATCGTTTTTGCTCAACAACTGTCTACATAATAATGATATCAACTTGATTCTGAGCGATAGGTGGGGGTTTTCAGGGTCATGAGTCATTCTGTGATGGTAACTTTATCATGGAACTATTGATTATGGATGTAACAGCAATATGTGAGCTACCGTGGCAGAGGTTTGTGCTCTCTGAGTGCTTTCTAGTGATAGATCATTTGGTTGTAACTGCTTTATAGTCAAGCTTTCTTCCCCCCAGTGAGTCATATTCACATTAAGTATTTGTCAGCTGTAGCATCAATGTTTATTGCTATAACACCCAAAGATAATGTCTTGACATTAAATAAATAGTGATTTGCATTATAGTTTCAAACATGTATGAATATCATGCCAGTATGATCTGATTTTGGGCATTCCAAAAATAAATGAAATGCTCCATTAGATCCACATGACCTCCAACAGTTCGCACCACTTCTTGATGTTTCTGCTGAACAGGGATGATAAAATATGTCGTTATACTTCTCCAACCAAATGGATAAAATGTTCATCTATTGCCACTGTTGAGTAAATGGACCAGGATAGAGACTTACCCACAGCAGAAGCAGATGAGATAAAATAGTTTAGCACTAAAATGTCATAGATTCTGCCATTGTTTTTAATTTGACTTACAATATTTATTGTTTGTTACTGATTAAACCACACTGCACTTTACCCCAGGGCGTCAGTTTTAGTCATCAGTACCTAAAGTCGTTGCTTTGGCTTCCAGTAACTTTTACATTTGATTTTAAGTTTTTTTTTTATTATTCATTCATAAATCCCTTAATAGTATTGCTCCTTCCTGTTTATCTGATTTGCTTTTGCCCTATCAATACAGTAAAGCCCTCAAGTCTTTTAATGGTGCTCAAAGTCAGGACTAAAACATCTGGAGAAGCTTCTTGTCCTTAATATGGCCCTCATCTGTGGATCAGTCCACCTGCAGATATGAGGGCAGGTCCTACTGTTCATGTTTTTAAAACCAAATCCAAGACCCACCTTTATATTCTGGCTACTAGCTTATTATATTTATTATTATTATTATTATTATTGTTATTTCATCTTACTTATTTATTTATCCAAACCATCTTAAGCTGTTTTATTTCTCCTTTTCAGTTCATATTTATTGTTTAGAATTTTTTTCTCTTTTAATTTATTTTCTTTTTAATTATCCAACTTTAGCAGATTTTAGTACGCGTCTGGTGTTTGACTATCTCCTTTTACCACATTACTATGTTAAATATAATTTATCTATGCATTTATTATCCCATAGTATTTTCATCTCATTTGTCATCATGTGTTATCTTTTGTTGTCATTTTAGTCTTAACTCCTTTATTTCCTCATTTTTAATTCAAGATGCTGTTTCCCCATTCTGTTTTCTGTTAGAATCTCCTCTTAATGTCTCTGTGTGTGTGCTGTATGTAGGTAGGGTAGGATCTTGTGTTTTCATTGTATTTAATCTTCCACTTTTTATCATTATATTTCATTTTTAACGTTCTTTTTATGTAAAGCACTTTGTGCTTCAAGATTTTGGAGCACAAAGTTTGATTGATTTATAAAGGCACTAATTCTGAGCCCCCAATCAGATGTATTTAATGGAAATTGGTGTCCCACCGATTAGGACACCTCCAATCTTTGTGTGGTCTTGTCATGCAGTCACTTTTATCCCATCAGAAGAGCTGTCTTTATGACAGATGTCTTTGTTTTAGGCACAACAAGCATGTCAGCAGTGTCACGTGCAGTTTGGGGAATATTACTGCAACATCTGCCACCTCTTTGACAAGGATAAGAAACAATACCACTGTCAGGGCTGTGGAATATGCAGGTGAGCAAAATACAGTTTACACTTGATGTTGCCACTGATTAGACCTGTTTCCATAATGTCATTATAACCCAGGAATGGACAACTTTAGTTCTCATTAGCCATGCTAGGGTAATCTCAACTTAACCATTACAGTTATTTATAACTTAAGAAACTGATTAAATTTAAAAGTGTCTTAAGAAAGAAATTAATGCATTTTTATGCATTTAAACTCAAATGCAAGAGGCAATACTTCATGTAGAGCTTAACACAAAATTTAGTTTTAGCCACTTTTTCAAAGAAAGTTACAGAGCATGTATTGCTTAAAGTCTAATTTCTGTATTTATTCATCTGTTTATTTACAAATGCATTAAAAAGTGCATAAAAAGAGTTAAACAGAAACAAGGGAAGCCCTAAGGGGGTAGAACGCTGGTGCAGCAGGTAGTTCACGTGCCTCACAGCAGGAAGGTTGCTGTATTGACTCTTGTGTCAGGCAGGAGGTTTCTCCGTGGAGTTTGGGTGCATGTGTGGGTTCTTCCCAGGCACTCTGGTTTCCCCCCACAAACCAAAAAGCATGTTTTTGGGTGACTCCAGATTGCCCTTAGGTATGGGTGTCAGTGTGGACAGTTATTTTTCTCTATATGTGGCCTTGCGATTGGCTAGCAACCAGTTCAGGGTGTACACCTTTTCTCACCCAATGACAGCTGGGACAGGCTCCAGTCCCCTGTATAGATGATGAATGGATGTATAATATTAAAGGGATAGTTCGGTATTTTTGAAGTGGGGTTGTATGAGCTCCATATAGCCACTAAGTGCATTAGATGCAGTAGAAAGTTCTCTCCTCTCCCTCAGTAAGCCAGTTTGCAAGAGTCTGTTACGCAGAACCAGCCACAAAGAGGGAAGTATCGCACCAAGAACAGAGGGTATTTTCTCCGCCTGCAAGACCTCCCATCAAAAAAAAATAGCACAGTTTAAGAGTATGCTACCTAGAATTTTTTGAGTGCATTAACTTCAGAAAAATAAGTTTATCTGGCATTGCGGCAGCACTGTCCTAAGGAGTGCGTGTCGTGAGTCGGTTAGTTCAATTTAAACTTAATTTCTTGATGGGAGTTCTTGTAGGCAGAGAAAATATCCTTTGTTCTTGGCGTGTTACTTCACTTTTTCCGGCTGGTTCTGCGTTACAGACCTTGACTTACTGAGGAAGAGGAGGGAACATTCTACCACATTAACGTAGTTGGTGGGCATATGGAGCTCATACAACCCCACTTCAAAAATACTGAACCCTTTAATATTTGCATCACCTGTAAAACAAAATGAAAATGGCATTGAAAATAAATCTGGGTGGTATGAACCAAACATTACATTTAATATCACTTTCACTGTTTATTTAATTTATAAATAAAAGAAACTACTTCAATACAAGCAAGCAATAAACAAAAAATAATAAATTAAAAAAGGAGCAGATAGAAGAAAAGTTTATATGACCTGCCCATTTTTACAAGACACTAAATAATGTACATAATAAAAAAATGAAAAACCTTAAATCCCATAGCTGCAGGGCCTCGCAGGCCCTCACTGCCCTCTATTGTATACATGGATTCATGGATTTAAGTTACACTTAATCTGAAAAAAGGTTAAAAAATAATAACCCAAAAATCTTGTATCTTGGTGTCATTTTGCTGAAGCACAACACATAATTTCTATCTCCACATTTTTCTTGTAAAAGAAATGACACACACAGAGTAAGTTTTCAGTCACATCTATGGACACTTTTATTGACAGCCAGTAGCAACATGTCAAATTGTAAATGAAAACTGACCAAACCAATCCCATGATTATACAAGCACTTCAACAATAAAAATTCTCCTCCAAAACTAATATTTCAAACTGATTTTCTTAAGAGCTAAATATGTTACTCATGGTGGTTCTTGTGGCATCAGTATAAACTTTATGAATAGAGACACTTCAGTCTCTCTGATCTAAGAAATATATCAAAATATCATAAAAACTGGCTTAATTTCCAGCCCCTGCTGAATATATTGCTTTTGTTTCAGTGCACTGAAGTTGTAGAAGCTTAGGTATAAACCTAACTTTATAGATTTGCCTTTTATGACCCTGTGTTGTTTTGTCCTTCAACAGGATTGG